>JAKWJA010002495.1:25686478-26286478 GCA_027704765.1 Solanum habrochaites
TATGCCAGGATAGACTATTGAGGATCGGGTGCACGTTACGGGACAGGATAGAATATGAGGGATCGGGGGGGAGGGGGGTGTCAGACACGGTTTTCCTGGAGACGCCAGGAGTAGGGGAATGGAGGGGAAGCGGGGGGTGGGTGAAAGGCGGTACGCAGAGCGGAGGCGAGAGGGGTAAGGAGCATATATGAATGATTGTGAAAGTATAAGTAAGGTTGATACTGCGCAGCATTTTAAGAGGAGATCGATGTTTTCCGCCAACGAGGTAGTGATTGAGGAGGAGTGAGTCCTCAATTTGAGTGCTTGTGTGTAACACGGAATATAGTAATTGTAATGCCTGCATGATAAGATACTAGTTGATTTGATGAGTTAACTGACTATATCTGTTTTCTATTTTGAGTGGCCGATGATTGACCTACTCAGTACTTGTCGGTTGTAATGACACCCCTATTTATGTTTTACTTTTGTTATTTGTGGTGCAGGTGCAAGCAAAACGTTGCCGTCATCTTCGACTCAACAGCTAGTTCAAGCAGTAATTCGTTCAAACCGGGGATCTTCAGGGTGAGCTAATGATTTAGCTTGGAAATGGGACCCCTCTCCTGTCTTGATGCCTTGAAAGTCGGCATTCTAAACGAGATTTTATTTGGTTTAGATTATAGAATACTCTAGTTTAGTAAGTATCATAGATGTTCTTGTGGTGATGACTTCCAGATTTGGGGATAAAATTAATAGGGTGATTTTAGGAAGTTATTGAATTGTCTTTTATTTACGCGTTAGTCTTCCGCATGTTTTAGTTTATATGTAAATTGAATGTTAAGGTGAGATTGTGTTTGGGGGGGGTGTCGCTCACATGAGTGAGGGGTAAATGTGGGGGGGGGTGCCAGTCGCGGCTCGGTTTTTGGGTGGGTCGTGGAACAAATATTGGTCTGCAGAGCCATTAGGTTCTGTTGTTTGTGGCTGGTTGGTCTCATCCACGGAGACAGGTCTAGTAGAAGTTTAAAGAACGTAGGGGGGGACGCCCTTTACTTTCCTCTTTGAGAGGCTATAAGACTTTAGGAAAAAACTCCATTCTGTCTTTACTTTCTATTCGTTTGCACTATTCTTGGATCCAATTGGACTAGGTGATACACTTGTATCTGACCCATCTTCACGCTATTTCCCGACAGATGGTTAGAACTAGAGCAACGACTACGCCAACAGAACATCAGCAGGAACAAGGATGCATCTGCGACAGCCATGGGCTGTGCTCGAAGTGGAACAGTGGCAAGGGGCCGCGGTAGAGGGCGTGGTGAGGAAGTCCACTCTAGGGAGAGCGCCGAGCACCTAGCCCATACTGGTACTAGGGCGTGGTAGAGTGGTGGTTGTTGGTTAAGTACCGCAATTCTCGACTGTGAGGAGAGTAATAAGGAGTAGGGTTGAGGATGGGGAGGATGGGTGTTAATGAACAAGTACAGAGATGAAAGAATGAAATGCCTACCGCCAACCCTACCCAGAATGAGAGAATGATTCAATCAGGGTTATCGCTTATTTGAGTGGGGTGGTGTGTATGATCAGGGTCAGGGCACGACCCGTTTAAATGTTGTTTTGGCAGCCTCAAGAACCTCCAGGTTTCAGAGGTACGAACATGGCAGCCACGTATGGCCCCTAGGTATGGAATGGCCTCATTGGACATAGGCACGGTGTCACCACGATGAGCTACTGGGCCAATAGAGGAACCGCACCAAGGAGATGCTCAGCATGAATACTTTTTAGGTAAGTGTCTTGAAGAATGGAAAGCCTCCAGTATTCCAAGGGTGCAGAATGATGAGGAATGGCTTTCGATTCTGGTTGACTGTCATTTGAAGGTACTAAACAAGAAGGGTATAGTTAGAACGATTTGGTGTTGAGTTCGTGAGTTATAGTTTCGAGGAACGCCAAAATGTGGCAAGTGGCCCAATGTGGGTGGGGTCGCATGTTGAAGTGTCAAACCAACGAGGCACCACTATGACTTGGGCGTCATTCCTAGTTTGTTAGGGAAAGGTGTATCACCGTACTTTGAGGGAATAGGAAAGAGGGATGAGTTTTTGAGCTGAGGGCAAGGGTCGGATTGTCGGTCATTGCGTTTGAGGCTAAGTTTGTGCACTTATCCAGAGATGCACACCCAACTATGCTCGTCCAATCAAGAGCGGATTCGCCGTTTGTGAAGGTGTTGTTTTTGAGATTCAGAGTTGAGAGATAGTTTCCGCACTTACCGGTTGGGTAGCGGCTACGGCAAAATCGCCTTCCAAGAGAAGTGGTGTTAGATTTCGTTAATATGGGTTGAGACGGATGTGAAGCCTAGATGAATTCAACCACTTTTGTTCCCCCCACCGCTCGACATCAAAGAGGTTTCGCAAAAACGGGGGTCGAGTTTAAATGGCTCCTCTTACTCGCCCGCACGCGACAGGCGTTCCGCGAGGTTCCTAGTCTCGACACCCATTCAGTCACTCAACTACTGGGATCATGTGCTGGGGGTCCACCTAGGATTCCTGGTTAACCTTCGCTCTGCGAGATCCGGAAGCGGTGAATCTAGAGGGTTTTGGGTGTGGGGAGGACTGGGCATACGAAATGACGGACCCGGTACGTTGGTCACCAAACCAACAGAAGCACCGCAGACCCTAGACCCCAAAAAGTTAGGAGGTAGAGGTGCGCGGCCAGGGCACGCGCGCCCCAGGATAATTCCGGCAACGAGGATGCAGGTCACGGTAGATTGTTAGGTAATGTGTGGTCTCCAAATTGGCCGGGGTTATGGCAAACAGGGAGCAATCTTACATCATGCAAACATGGTTTAGGTGGAAATGGACAAACAACACGAAAGGCCATTGTTTATGACTTCCCGGGAGATCAGAGGGCGGAGACATCTTGATGTAGTTTGTAATTCACAGGGTAATTTGTGGTTTGTGATTGTCAGGTGATTCCGTATTTGTTGATCCTGGATCAAATTGTCTATGTATCTTCCTATTGCTAATGGTCTAAATTTACATTGTGAATTATTGATAAGACTTATTCGTTTTCTACTCCGGTGGGTGAGTCTGTGGTAGTTAAAATGGTTGATATAGGTCTTGTTGTGTGAACTTTGTGGGGAGCAAAACTTAGGGAGATTTGGTTCTCTAGAAATGTTGATTTTTGATGATAATTCTGGGTATGACTGGATTTCTCCGCAATTTGCGATCTTTGATTGTTGAATGCTTTAAAACGTGGTGAGACGTTAGCCAAGCCTGGACAGATTCGTTTTATGTTAGGGGGAGGGTGACTACACTTCCTCACCTCCGGTGCGTTATCATTCTCCTCTTGTCGTGCTTAAGAAAATGGTATTTGTTAAAGCTGTTTAGCTTTACTCTGGCCCCCCCCCATCCCAAGGATCGCACCACTACCCCACCACAGTAACACTTCCGCAATAGACGTCCAGGTTTCGCGTAGGATCCGTGAGTTTTTGATGTTATTCCCTGCAGATCTTCCGGGAGTTTGCTCACGCAGATAGGGATATTGACTTTCGGTATGATCTCGACCGCGGTGACACGCGCCCATTGATTATACTCCCAGAGTATAGAGAGGGTCTCCTGCTGGAGTTAAGGAGGTTTTAAAAGCCCAACTTCAGAGTTGTTGAGAAAAGGCTTCCTATAGACCACAGTGCATCTCCTTGGGGGGTTAGGGGATGCTCCCGGTTTGTTTGTAAAGAAGAAAGTGGGAGTTTTCGGATGTGCATAGACTACACAGCAGTTGAACAAGGTGACTATAAAGAACAAGTCTCTTCTCGACATTGATGACTATGTGTTCGATACGTTACGAAGGTGCTTGTGTGATCTGTGTAAGATTGACTTGTGAAGATCGGTTTATCATTCATGTGGAAAATGAACGGGCAAAGGATGTGATGTGCCAAGGACTAGTTTTAGACAACCACGGTAATGGGCTAATTACGAATTTGTATGTGGGAGAGTTGATGTCTGTTTGGTTCTTATGAAATGCCCCTGCTGCGTTGCATGAGTTTGATGAAGCGGTTGGATTTTAGTTAAGCCATATGTAGATTATCTTGTGATCGTATTTATTTGCATGATGGATACGATATACTCCAAGAGTTAGAGAAGGAACATTGAGTGGGAGATTTGAGAATGGTATTGGAAACGGTTGAGGGGGGAGGATATAAATAGCTTTATGAAGTTACTCTAATGTGCTGAGGTTTGGCTAGAGTGCAGTGCCTTCTTGGGCACGTGGTTGTAAGTGATATATGGGAAGTAGTTATAAGGTGTGGTCCTTGTCTAAATCGAAGTAGTGAAGAATTGGTGGTGTTTTAAGCAACCTAACTAAATGTGTCAAGAAATAAGGAGGCTTTGTTGGGTGGTAGGTAGCGATACTGACCGCCGAGTTATGTCAGAAGTGATTGCTCTTCTATTGCTTCCCAACTGACGAACTTGACTAAGCAAAATGTTCCCATTGGGTATGGTCGGGGTATGAGTGTGAGGAAATCTTCAGAAGCTCAAGGACTCTGTGACTACTGCACCAATTCTCACCGTGCCAGTGGAAGGCAAGAATTTCATTGCTGTATTTTGATGCACCTATATCGGGTTTGGGGGGGGTGACTAATGCAAGAGAAGAATGTGATTGGTGAGCTTCAAGACAATCTAAAGGCTGCGGATGAAACAGGTAACTGATCCGACCATGCTTAGAGTTGGTGACAGTTGTGTGGGGGTCATTTAAATGCTACTGGAGTACTCACTATTTATATGGGGTGTAGAGTGTTGAGGTTACTAGTCGTGATAACGAGTCTAGAGTCTGTCTTCAATCAGAGTTTTGAATTTAGACAGAGGAGATGTGGAGTATGTGATTTGGTAACTATTGAAGGACTTTTTTGTTACTTGACACATCTTATTTTGTACCATTCCCGGGGAAGGCGAGATATGTTTATTCCTGCGCCACCCCACTTTTTCAATTGTAGCGGAGCTTTTAAGTAGAACGGCGGGTGGGAGCAGTGGGAGTCTTAGCTCACTTGCAAGCTTCTAGGCGCCAGTGGCGAGAGAAGGTCAGATTTAATGGGCTGAACAGATCTTATGATGGATTAGACATGTACCGAGAAGGGCTGGATTTATAGCCTGTGTCGAGGTGGAATGATCTCCTTCCTTGACATATGATAAGGGAAAGCAGTTACTTGCTGAAAATTAATTGGATCCGGATACGAGTAAAGAGAGTGTTTGCACAAGGAGAGGCTTAAAGAAGCAAAAATCGACGAGGAGGAAGGTGATGGTTTTGGGGATAAGAGAGGGGATAGGTACCCCGCGTCGATTGATTGGTCAAAAGAACCTTGACACAGAGGCTATGAGTGTCAAGGGTGATTCGATACGAGTCCTGGTGCAACCAAGAGATGTACCGTGGACTAAAACAACGCCATGCTTTGGTGGCGGGAGAGATGAAGCGTGATATTGGTGGATTTTGATGCACATGTCCAAATTGTTCAACAGAGGTGTAAGGTGGTAATGAAAAAAAGAGGGCCCGACGGAACCACGTCAGAGGAAATATGCCATTCCAGGAGGAAGGGAAAGGGAGAGAAGCGCAATGGAGGCTTCGTGGGGGGTGGTTTCCAACGACATTGGGCAAGTAGACTCTACTTGGGATTGTTGATAGGTTAACTAAGTAGCTCCATTTCATTCCGGTTAACGGTGGGAACTATTACAATGCAGAGAAGTTAGCCAAACTTTAAATCCAGACGTTGGTCGATTGCCATGGAAGTTCCACTATCCATCAATATAAGATAGAAGGTTACGCAGATTTATAACTTCTAAAGTTTTGGAAACATTGCATGCGAATTGGGTACTAAGGTGTGGATCTTTAGTACTGCGTTCCATCTAAGACCCGATGGTCTAGGTCTGAGCGTACCACGATTAAAGTGTTGGGATATGCTTCGTGTGCGATGTGGTGTGGATTAGAATTGTTCGGTGGGACATTGGATAACTTTACCCTTAGCGGAGGTTTTCAGTACAATAATTAGCATCACGTGGCCAAGCATCGGAGGTAGTGCGTCTCTGAAGGGATGGTATGGTAGAGGATGTAGGTCTACCCATTGGGTTGGTTTGATGCATGTCGAGGTTAACCTTGGGGTGGTACTGGATCTTTTTGAGGGATCGATAGAAAAAGTTGTAAATTCTTATTCTAAAGGAAAAGCTTTATAGACGGCGCAATAAGAGGGACCAAAAGGAATAGCCAGATCGGAATGGTTAGTAGATTTTAGATGTTCATGGAGGTTTGGAACAAGTTGGTTGAATAGTTTCATCAATAAGGTGGTGGATTGCTGGTTTGGGAAAAGAGGGAAGACTTTGTGCCAAGGTATTCCAGTTGGTCTACTTTTGAAAGGTACTGTTAGAAAGTAGGGGATGGTGCTTATGGAGTTTTAGCCTGCCTCATGTGGGCTTGTACGGATGTTACATCCGTGATTCCACGTGTCGATGGTGAAAAGATACCATGGGTGATGGAAGATGACATTATCACGTTGGGATTCAGTTTTGCGTTGATGCGAAGCTGTGTCTTGTATGGAGGAGGAGCGCTGTGGTGGGCAGACTTATTTTTAGATAGAGAAGGTGCGGGGCGAAGGTTGTAGGGGGGGGGGTCACAGAAGTCGAGAGATTGCGGATCAGATCAATTGCAAGGAAGAATGATCGAACCGGTATGAGAGCCAATTGGGAGAAGGAGGCCGATATGCGGAAAAGATACCCACATCGTTACCGACAGTACAGATTCAGGTATTCTTTTCGCCCTATGTTTTCCTTCTGTGATGTTCCGGGGAACGAACGACTGGTAAGTTGGTACCATTGTAACGACCTGTTTAAGTCGTTATATTTGAGCAACAGATTTTATTCTGGAAAAAAAAATAGGGGGCGAGAGGGTGTGGGTGATCGGGAGGAGGCCAGTGCGACACAGGAGGGATCCGTCAAGGGTCGACGACGGACCGTCGTTGGATGTGTTCGTTTTGATCTTTGTCGTTAAAAACACTTTTGTAGGAAAATTCTGAAATTTGGGTACTTGATAATGAAAATTCGGACTCTCCAGCCGTCACGACGAAACCCCCCAATGGCAGGACGGGACCACGTAACAGGCGGGACGGACCGTCTAGCGCTCTTTGAAGGAAATCTGCCACTGGACCCGGACCCCTGCGACGGACAAGCGGACGGGAACCCGATCGCAGGCGTGAACGGCCCGTCACGGGCTACGCAATTCCAGTTCGGTGGTGCGGATTTTCTGTTTGTGTTTGGGGGATTTGAGAAAGTACACGTTTTAAGGGACGTTTTTGGACTATTCGGCTTTTAATTATAAAGTAAGAGGGAATGTTAATAAGTCTAATTACTTGGGGGTTTCAAAGAGGTAACGTAAAGTTAATAGTGGGTTATAGTGCATCTTTTATTCTTCAATTATAAGTAATTTAGGGTAAAAGAAAGAGGGTTTGAATAAGAAACAATAGAAAGAACAGCAAGAAAAAGAGCAGGAGAACGAGTAGAGGAGAGAGAGAAACGAAGAGGGACAAAAAGAAATTGAGGAATTTGCTTTGCTTAATCACGATTCTTTCTTCGGTTGGAGTAGGTTATGGTTTACAACTATCGTAGTAAAACTATTAATAGCGAGGATATTGTTAGGGGTAGTCTATTATTAAGTCTCTATATGCTTAATGTATGTGATGCATGGTTGATCTTATCTATATATACATGATTGTGATAAAATAAGCATGATATAAAGCTATTGAATCTTAAAGTTGGAAGCAGAAACCCTAATCAACTTTGTTAATGACGAGGCTGGTATAAGAGAGGGCTTAATGAACGAAGAGTAGTGAGATTAGGGGATCGGGTTGCCAACGTTCACGGACAGGATAGAATTAGAATAGGAGGATCGGAGTGTTAACGTTCCGAAACCAGGATTTAGAAGATGAGGATCGGAGTTAGGAGTGTACGTTCCGAACCAGGATAGTATATGGATCGGGTGCACGTGCCGTTATACCAGGATAGAATAAGAATGAGGATCGGGTGCCACGTTTCGGACCAGGATCGAATATGAGGATCGGACAGTGTCCACGTTCCGACACCAGGGATAGAATAGAGGAGCGGGAGTGTAGTACCGAAACGAGCGTAATAACATAATGAATCTTTGAAAGATTAATAATATTACTCAATTTAAAGAACATGTTTCCAAAGAGTATGATGAGGAGGCGTGATCCCATTGATGTGCTTGGTGTTGTAACAAAGGATTATGGTAATGTAAAGGTTGCATGCTAAGGATACTAGTTGATTGTATGCATGTTACTTGAATATACTGTTTTCTATTTTGAGTTGGCCGATGATACCTACTCAGTTACTTTGTGGTGTACGGACCCCACTACTTTATGTTTTCCTTTGTTTATTGGTGGGTGCAGCAAACGTGCCGTCATCTTCGACTAACGTAGTTCAAAGCCAGTCTTCGTCACACAGGATCTCAGGGTTGAAGCTAATGCTTATATCTGGACTGGACCCCTTCCTCATGTCTTGATGCCTTGAAGTTCGGCATAGACTAGATTTTATTTGTTTTAGCTTCTTAGAATACTCGTAGTTTAGTAGTTGATCAAGATGTTCTTGTGGTATGACTTCCAGATTTTGGGTAAATTAATAGATGTTGAATTTTAGAAGTTATTGAATTGTTCTTTTATTTTGAGTTGAAGTCTCCGCTTTGTTTTAGTTAAGATTAAATTGAAATGTTAGGTTTCAGATGGTTGGTTTGCCTCACATAGGAGGGTTAAATGTGGGGCCAGTCGCGGCTCGGTTGGGGGTCGTGACAGGGTCCTTACTCTGGTTACCCAAAGTATTCCCTCTGTAGCATTTTCTAGTTAATAGGTTTTAGCTTGTTGGCCCATTCACTAGGAAATTCTGCCCACAAAATCACATTGCAACCTATCAACTGAGGACACATCGACGAATGTCACGCAAGTGGACAGACCGTCGCAATGAATCTGTCGTCGCCAAGGATGTCTTTCAATTAGTTTAAACTAGTAGGAGCACACGTGACGGATCAAATAGGAGACGTCGCATAGCGACGGACAGTATCGGGGTCTCGGCTCGTCATTACTAAGCATAACCCGACCTGGACTCGGTGGGGGTAATTAAAAAATTTCAACCTTGAAAAAACCCACCCCTTCATTTTCAACCCAGTTCATTCCCTCTGTTCCATTTCCCCTTTTTTCAACAATCCAACATCCTAACTATCTTCTCTATCAACCTGATCACTACCCCAATTCTCCAAATTCTAAAAACATACCCTCTACTCAGTCGGAGTCTTGTGCTGTGGTTCTGTCTGCAACCAAGTACCTTCATCCTGGCTTTTCTCAAATTCTCAGATTTGTCTCTTGATCTCTGCCTATTATACATTGCATTTTTTTAAATTTTATTAGCCTATTTCTTTTTTGGTGGCGTCTTCAATGCTTTGATCAAATTTATTCTGACCTAGGTTAAGAATCCTTAAATTGCATTGTAAAACTCTAGAAATAGGTGCTTCAGCATCATGCTAGTTTTTCTAGGTATTAGGTTAGACCACATGTAGTTAAACAACTAAAAATTCCATTGCGTTTTGAGTCATAGGGATCTATTGTGGTATCCCCCATTTCTGTCAAGTAATGAAGAATAAGACCCAAAGACGAAACAAGCGAGGAAAAAACATCACTCACCCTCACCCAAATCCTAACCCCACCCCTGCAACAAAACAAACGACACAATAAAACTAAGACCAAAGACTGGGAGGGGTGCCCGAGATGGCTGACCAGGCGACCCACCGCACGCGACAACTTTCGGGAGAACGGACCACGACACCCCCATCCCAGACCCAACTAACCCCCACTATCGCCCAACACTCCCCAAACCTGTCTACCACTACACCTCCCCCCCTTTTTCCGCCCTCCCCGAAACCACCAATAAACATACAACCCCCGCCATCCAACACACACCTCTTCTATACCCCTAAAAATACCACCTCGCCCACTATAACACCAAACCCATCTAAAACATCTCCCACAATCCACCACCCCCACTCCCCACACAACCGCCCCCATTGAGAAACCCAACTATTCTTAGCTTTACACCCCCTAAAAGCACACTTCCCCCATACACTCATAATCAACCCCACACCGCCCTCCACCAATCAACCCCCCTCCGGATCCCAGAACAAACCCCCCCCACAGCACAACCTACAAATACTCACCACCCAAAACAATAACCTCCATTAGAACACCCCATTCCCTAATCTAAGTTAAACACCACTACGGACTGTAATAGGGCCTGTTCCAACATCCCACTGTATATATTCTCCAAGTGTCCACCAAAGGATATATGCGACGGACCTTCGTTCCCATGATGTTCCATCCTGCACAACTGTTTTGGTTGACATAGACCATTTTTCTAAGCGTCGCCTACTTTTTCTAAGTGTCCTCTGACGGACATCTACGACGGACCGTCATACCCTCGACGGTCCGTCCTGCACAACCATCGCGACGGTCAGACTCCTATCTCTTGAGGGTCTCCATACTTTTTCTAAGTGTCCTCTGAGGGACATCTACAACGGACGCTCCATTACACCGACCGGCATTCCGGCACAAACCGACATGGTTAGTCCAGAGAGCTCTTGTCGGAGGGTTCTACCACTCTTTTTAAGTATCCTCGACTGGACATCTAGGACATGCCTTTCATACCTCGACGTGTCCGCTCCTGCACAACGGTCGGTGACGGGTCGAGAGGACGGCCCGGCTCCCGCTAGAGGGGTGCTCAATAGTGGACATCAACAACGTGAAGGTTCATTGTCAGGACGATCCGTCCTGCCTTATCTTTCATCTTTGTCAGAGGACTTTTCTTTAGGGGTCGTCCACATCACACTTAGTTGAACTAAGACATGACGGACCCTATGACTGTCCATCGTACTCACGACGAGCCGTGTCACCATTTGTGTCCGTCGTGTTGCACTGTTATGTTAGAAAATTCATTACAACTAGCCCTTTATTGTTTTATTTCATTTTTGCTCGTCTTGATTGATCTCTCTCGTACTAATATTTATCTCTTTACAAGGATACTATTTATCTATCGGACCCGAAACAGATCAGGTTAATGACCGCTTGGCGATAAAGTCTGTCTACCCAGTACTGCCCCACCTGGGTCATGGCTTTGATGATGAGCGTGACCATGCCCAGTCACGACCGCCCCCCACCCCCGCCGCCACCTTGCACACCTCCACATTCAGCGAGTTGCACGCGCTTTAAAAGAGGCTACACCTAAAAAGGTGTCTTATGGAGTGTCCACTGCCTCCAGTCTAATGATGGGAGCGCCACGTGTATGACGGCAGAACTTCTTTGTTAGCTAATCCTCTATAAGAAGGAGCGGTTAGGCTCCTAAGGAGTTCGTTTAGGTCGAAGGAAGAGGCCTCTGGGTGCTGAAGTCCCTGCAATCGCCGCCATCAACTGGCACGGATCTTCCTAGTTCTAATGAGGGACAGTTCTGAATATTTCATATCCTAGTCTTCAGCTGTGACGTTCTGTGTCTAACCTTAGTTTGCGTGCCGACCAGCTCAAACTGTTGGTTTTTGCCTTGTTTTGTTGTCGAACGGGAAAAGAAGGGAATAATATCAAGTTTTTATTCGAACACAATGTTTTTGAATGTTAATAGTACGTCAGATACACGGATTACCTTTACGCTTGGAGTAGTTGCGTTTTTTTTGTGGTGCTCTGTACGTAGTCTCCCACCAATCATGAGACGACTCCACCAATCACTATTCACCACAAGACATTGACTGGATCCCCAGCGGACAAACGCGTTGCTTTGCGGAAGTTATAGCTGAGGACGGTGGTCAAGAATTCATACTCACTAGTAAGTGGCTACTCTCAGATCACCCCGCATAGTAGGAACAGGCCCTTCCCACCAGCCCAACAACCAAGGCCCCCACTTTGTAGCTTATGGTTAGTGAGGATTTATCGTGGAAGTTAATATGGTCCGATATTTCTCCATGCTCTGACCATTCGTCTGATATTCTTACTGTTGTCGGTGGATGTTTTGTTTTGTAGCTCTAATTTTTCGGGACCCCTCTTTCACAGCCGTAATGTTTTTTGTGGAACTACATGGGGCAATTTTAAAAGTTATGGACAATTATTGTCTGTAGTACATGCTAAGAAGAGGGACCCCACCTAGACGGTCCGGAGTGCCCCTGCACATTGTCATGCTGATGAGATGATTGCAAGACTATCAGCGGGTAACAGAGCCGGAACGGAGACCCCGCCTCACAGAAACGTCCATTCTTGGGACACTTCTTAGACATTAATTTTTAGGATGTTGTTATTTGTTGCAGCCTACCTGCCTTTCCTCTCCTGACTGACCGTTGATTAATATAGTCACAGGGATGTTGCAGTTCTGATGTAGCTGATTTGATTTAGCTTGTAGTTTTTAGGTGGATTTCCGTCTGGCTTCCACAGTTCGTTTCATGCTAATTGATGAGGTGATTTCAAGCTCACACAACATACTTATCCTTCTTTTTTCCTGTCTTTTGCATGATAGTTTTCCCGTAGCAGGTCCGAAGGTTTGTGTTTCCATCGGCATTTATTGATCAGTCTCAATAGTTTCCCGGCTGGGTAAGTATTGATATCGGCCTGATCAAGATTTTTTGTGTGTCCCAATAACGTTGGCACTCCCATGCACTAGGGCCTCGTCCAGAGTGCCTCCCCTCGATGAAAAATCTGGATGACTACGGTAAGCTATACTCGCACGGCTCCGGCAGGGTGCTGTTGCTCTGAACCATTGACACACCCCGGTTGAGTCGGATGCCCGAGTCGTTAGGATGCCTGGTCCATCGCTCGCCCCTTTCCCCCCTGCTCTACTCCCGCATTGCTAGCGGTCTAGAAACAAAGCGAAAGATGGCTACACTTTTGCATCAAAATCCAGCAATTGTGATTCAGAGGTTTATTTCTGAGGAGAAAAACAGCGCTGGAGCGTAAAATAGTTCTAGCACACAGAGCTAAAGATTCGCTGGGTTATCAGCGCTTGGACGCTTTTGAAGTTGCGGGTGCTAGCACCGACCCAGCACACTAAGGATGGAGTGTCGACCCTTCAGGGGGGGGGGGCGGGGAGGAGGTGCTTTGAGCGGAGGCGGGAGTGGAGGTGTCTTAGTGGAGTAGAGCTTAGGGGGGGTGCGTGGAGTGTGTGGAAGGCCCCTTCTGATCAGAGTGTGGGTCTGAGGGAGCAGCTGTGAGGTGGGGAGCGCCTTGAGTGTGCCACTTTAGAGTTCGACCACGCCTCCGCCCACGGAGGAAGGCATGTCCAAGAGGCATAAGGTCGAGAGGAGGATGATGATAGAGAGAAGCAGGAGCTCCATGAGAAGGAGGTTGCGAGGAGAGCCTAGCTTGGTGATGACCGGGATGGAGCGTAGGGATTAATAGGCTCTTTGTTTGTTTTGTGTAGAATTGTAGAGTCAGCTGCTGGGGCATATAGCTCTAGAGAGTTTGTGGCGTAATAGCGGGAGTGGTGGCAACTGACTGATAGTGTTGGTGTGATGGAGGACACCCCACTAATGAGGTTGGTAAAGATACAGATGGTTCCGTAGGTTCCGTGTCAACCAATCCCACCAGACATAGCTGGATCGTCGGCGCTTTACGCCCCAGGATTGTTCACCTACAACTCTGAATTTCATATTTTTTAATGCATGAGGGACTAATTGCAATCTTTTTTTAGGTTTTGGGGTGGCGTCGTAACTGGAAGTGAGTGTTAGGGTGAAGTCTGAGTAGCCCAATTCAAATCTCTTTTGGGGTTTTCCTTGCTTGTTTCTTGTCACCCAAGAGGACAAATTATTTTTATCTTTGCACCGGCAGTGTCTATTGACCTTGTGTAACATAGTTTTACTTGAAGCATGATGGCTAAAATAATATTCCTGATTGATGGAAAATGATGCATGAAGGTCATTATAATTGATAAATGTGTGTTTTAAGAAGGGACATAGAGATACACAAACTGCATGGACCCTAAGTCCTAAAATTCGAAGTAGTAGGGTTTGATAATCTGGTTAGAGTGAATGGTGAGTCAGACTAGGTGAGAGTGTGGAGGTATATTGGAATAGTCCACTATTTGACTGAGTAGAAGCTTGCCATTGTATAGTCCTGATAAAAGTAAGTTTGTTAAAGCCAGTTAGCGAAAAAGAATTAATTTTTATTGTTGCACCGGCATGTCTATAGTCTTGTGGTTCAGTATGTTGTACTTGTGAAGCCAGTGAGTTGGCTAAAGAGGGGTGATTCTGTATGACATGAGTGATTATGGATGCGAGGGAATAGGCATAGGGGTAAGTTGAGTAAAGGTGGTGGTCTAAGAGATTAGACATAGAGGATACAAGGCATGGAAATAAGATATACACCAAGCATGACCCTAAAGTCTAAAACTCAAACTAGGTGTTGTAATCTTGTAGAGTAATGAGATGTATGTGATGTTGAGGAAGATTGGACTAGTCCACTATTTGTACTGATCTAGAACTTGCCTGGTAGTCTTGCTAAAAGTAGTAAGTTGTTAATAGGACAATAGTAAAGGACATAGCCCTTGTTCAATATAGACCAATTTTTATCCTACATAAAAAAATCAAAGGAAAATTAATATTCTTTGCTCCAAATGATTTGAGCTAACTAAGGAACCTTTCTTTTCACCGCCAACTAGATCTTACTGGGAAATAATGTGTTGGCCATGTTCCCTCCTTGGACATGTGACGCTAAGGCAGTAAACAAAATTTTTATAGCCCAATGACCCAACTTTGGAATTGTTTGTACTTAGAATCATGGCAAAGCCCCTGAGTTGAGGGTGAGCTATTATGAGGAATTACTATGAAAAGTGGAGTTGAAAGAACAAAGAGAGATTGGAACGAGCACAAAAATTAATGTGAATCAATCACAAGTTGAAGAAAAGAGAAAAAAAAAAATAAAAAAAATAATACAATAAAGACAAGAAAGAAAAGAGAGATCCGTACAAATGACGAAGGAAGAAGGGAAAATAGCACAAATGAAAGAATATGAGAATGGGCGAAATAAAATGATTAACACAGTGGTATATATTTTAGCTGAAATGTCAAAGGACGGCAAAACAAACAAGTCATATAAAGTATTTACATAAATAACCACTACCTGACCATGAAAACTATTGTTACAAGCTGTAAGGAAAGTCCTATGCGTGATTCATAAGAGTTGTATATGGAGAGAACTTACAGTAGTGAAAATAAGGGAAAGTTATGGCAATATGTATGAATGAGTGTGGTAAGTCGTACGGAGTGAGTGTTCAAAAGTATCTTATACTCAAACTGAAATCATTGTTGTGAAGAAAAAATGAGGGATGTGTTTTTAAGAGTGAGGACACTGTTTGCTCAAATTACCAGAAATATTAGCACCTCGGTGATAAATTTAAGAGTATAGTGTGTAGTGCGGGGTGAGGTGTGTTCAATGTCTATTCCACAAAATTCAAGCCTCTAATAGGGTGTGAGAAGACATGCGGGGGAAAAGCAGTGGAGTGAGAGCGTGGGGATCGGGATTATGGTTTGATAGAATTGATGTCAGAAGATAAAAACATGGATACCAGTGGTGACAAGAAGGGGGTGTTTGTAGGATGAGGCGTAAGTAGTGCGTCGCTTGAGGACAAAAATGAAAGTTTAAGGTTGAGGGGGGTTGTTGATTATACCGTGGGTTGGTCAGGCGGGTGGGTATTGTTTAGATGGGTTTTGTGTCCTAGGGTGTTGGGGGGGGTGTGTAAAAGCCTTTGTTGTATGAGGATTTTATGGGAAGTTTGCGTCTTTAGTGGCTAGTAAGACATATGGTCTAAAGAGGTGATGAGGGGGGGGACGGTGGATGGTTTTGGAGCGAGGAGAAATGTCAGTGGAAAAGGGTAGGCCATCCACTAAGATGTGGTTTTGGAAGGAGTGGTCGCATCATGGGGCTACGACGTGCGGCCCAACAGGTGGCATCGTAGTGAAGATACTGAAGGAAGATGGGGAAGTCTGAATAAGTGTGGAGTTACGGTGCATGAAAGAACGTCGTATCAATGACGATCCATCCTACTAGTTCGTCGTAATGATCAGTCAAGTAGTCCAAGTATCCAAATTCCATGAAGTTTAAGTGTTATGGAACGGAGACCCTCGACAGACCGTCGCGCTTGAAACGGTCCGTCATACCTGCTCGTCGAGGGTAATGAAGAAAGCAGCAGAAGTATTTACAAAGTATAGGACGACGGAGTCCATGACGGTCCGTCGACCCAACCGCGTTTTGACAGATTTTCAGAAATTAGAGTCCTTCTTTTATTAGGTTTTTTTTTTTTTTTATAAATAGTTGCAAAAACCTCGTTTTTGGGGTTATACTTTTGTGGGAAAAACACTTTTAAGTTAGATTCTGTGTAGTAGGATTATTTTGGATGGGTATGTATGAATTTAAAGTGTGGTTACTACTGTGTGTCTTGCGTATGAGTGTGGATTGTTGTGATTGTTGTCGATTGAGATCGCAGTAGACATTGTTGCTGGGGGATTTATTGGCTTGGGTGATTGAGAGGAGTAAGTGCTGGAGTGTAAGTGCTTCTATTATGTATATGATTGCTGGTGTGATTATGACTATCGACAGGGTAACATAAACAGCGTAGAGAGTTAGACTAGGGGTGTGGGAACCATTGTTGAATGAATGAGTGGTGAAAGTGGTAAAGAGATAGGGAAACAATCTAGAGAGTGTCTGCATGTATGGATACTTGCGATTCGAGTTAGGATGGTCTTTTTGTTACAGGGGATTGTGGGGGGGTGGGGGGGAAATGGACTCAATGATTAGAACCCGCCTAATGCTACTTGCCGTACCCAGGATGTAGATATTAGGAAAAAGAATTTTCAACATAGATTTAGTTCAACTATCTAATAGGCTAGTATTGATTGTACGAAGTGGGTGGGGGTGGGGAATAAATTGAGGGACAAATATGCATACAAAGCTTAATTATGAGCTAAAGGTAAGGTTAGTATTAGACAACACACGTTTAGCGAACGAAGTTGCGGAGTGAAATTTTCTAGATGCCGAACAAAGGATTTAGAAAACATAACCTTTCACTTCGCATTCAAGATAATAGTAAGAATTGTTATAGTAGAATTATCAAATAGGGAACCTTGTGAGGAACACTTAAACCCCTAGTTACTTTTATAATCTATTTAAACTCCAAACATTTGGAATCTGTTTAAGGTTCCTACTTTAGATTTCGCTAGATATTTTTCATTCATTTAGAAATTAAAACCCCCCTTTTTATTTAGTCTTTGTTTTCTAAGAATAATTGGAGGTGGGGTGCGTAAAGGGATATGGAGTGTGTGTAGTGAGAGTAGATAGTGTGATGAGTTGTATAGGGTTTCTGAATATTTGTCCTGGGGTGGGTGGGGAGACGGGATTCCCGAGACCTTCAGTAGTTGGTTCTTTACTTGATACGAACCGTTTTAATTCTTATGTGTTACATAAACTATAGAAATATCCACATGAAAAATCCTAATCTATGATAAAACCTAAGTGAAGCAACAATAAATAAATCTAATGCCAGTTCCTTCAAAATAAAACAGTTGAACTACAAGATGAATCATGTTGAATGATCCTTAATGACTATAAGCACAATCTAGCTCCAACTTGTAGGTTAGCTAAAAACATTTTACCCTTAAGAGATCAGAAAAGTTAAACGAAATAAACAATCAACAAAGTTCAAAAACTTAAACAACATCGGATGTCTATAGTTAGATATAATTGAACGATAAGGTATCACATTAGTTGGCTTGTAAAAGCCCTCGGCAATTTCAATCCAAAAACTAGAGGTTGTAGTGTTAGTTGTATAAGGTTCCTTTGCAATTTTCAGCCCTGGACAGAATCTCGGGACCAACCTTCCGCATCCCTTATATGGAATTTGCCCCTCTTTGCTATTTTAATTAAACATGGAGAAGTTTCTAATTACTTGAATGTGATGATAAAGAAATAAACCTCTTATCGGAGTGATATTTCACTAGGGGTGCTTAAAAGAATTGCACCTGATGCAAACATGACCAATCTACACTAGGTGTAATTGAGTATTTAACCATGCTAATGAATATATTAAATCCCTTGTATTACTAGTAACTAGAAATCCATGGTGTTATTAATACACTCTTCAACGCACAATAAAGTATATAAGTAATGCAAGCTTTATGTTGGAATACGTGCATCCACTAACAGTCTATAGACCAGGTCCCTTGACACACTCAAAGTAAGAATGAATAGTGAGTAAAGACAGAAAACAGCACAAGCAGTGTACGTGGAAACCTTCTTGCTCAAGGGAGTAATACCACGACCTGTCACACATGATTTTCAACCTTTTTCACTAATTTTCTCAAGCAAAAGTGAAACCCAGTTACAACAATTGTGAGGAAAAGTTATTAATCTCATGATCAAGTAATCTACCTATTACTTGAAAAGCCTAAGTTGATACAACAACGCCCACTAAGCTATCACGACTAATCAACTTAGAATTCGACAAAGCAACACACAGGTTTCCCACTAAATCACCACGCTCGGGATGACTTTGACGTTTAATTAAGAGCACACAAGGCTGCCCACTAAATCTGTTAGCCTCAACTAATTTAGGATTTTCTCACCAAACAACTATCTAATTCCTTTATATATGTACAAATAGATTTATAATGTGTGTATAGAAGAATTAATACTAAGACAAATAGGCTTCCAGCTATTTAGGATTTGAGTTGATCTTGAGGATGAATCTTCACTTTTTTCAGCCATTGCAAGAGTTATTGGGATGTTTTACATTTTCAAAAATTAAGGATATGACTTTTTGACATGAACTTTATGTAGAATAGTGATAACCTTCGAAGCCACGCCATTGGCAAGGGCTACTGTCGCTTCTGCCAGTTTTGGAGACTGTATACCAATTTTTTTTATGATTTCTCCATCCTGGCAGTGAGAAGTATGTCGATCAGAGGACCGGGTCCTTTTACAAGTTCCCTAGGTTCATCTTGTTATCAGTTGGAAACTCTGCACGAACTACTTGTACTTTTTCCAGCTTGGCAGTGGAGATTATATAACACAATGAACCAGGTCCTCTCATAAGGTCTCTGGGTTTGTCAAATCATCAACACTACAAGTAACATTTTCCACCTTTTTTATGATGACAAGCTGTATACCAGTGCCTACAAGTTCTTCCATGTTTCCTTCCCTTTGTCGATAAAGACCTGGCAGTTGCATGTACATTTTCACAATTTATCAGGTCCCTTCACAAGGAATCTAGGTTTTTCAAATCATTAAAACTAGAATTAACATTTTACCCCTTCTTTATGATGACAGGCCATACAATTGTGCCTGGATTTCTTCCCCCTATCGACTAAACACAAGTCGAGTAGGCACACTCCTTAGTTTCCTACCCCATGGACCAGGTACCTTCACAAGGTCCATTAGTTACACTAGTACCTGCATGTTTTTCGTCCTCCCTGTCGCTTTCCCTTCGCCCTCTTTCACATAGACCACACCATACAACCACCACCACCTGAATCCCCCCCTCGGCCGACGTTCGGGCGACATCCCACTCTAACTTTTACCACTACTCTTTCCCCCCCACTTGTTACTTATTACCTACCTACGCATCATCTGAACACCCTCAATTTACTCCTCCTTTTGGCATCATAAAAAAGTAGTGTAGTAAACTAATAATAGAAGTAGGATTGATAAGTGAGATCATAGTTAATTACAACACCTGCATAGTTAAAAAGCTAAAAAGAAACAAAATTTAGTCACAACAAAACAAAATTCCATTTCATAAGGATAACAAAATCAACATTCAATACATTTAAAGTAAACTTAAAATTGAAAACCATACTCTCCACACAAACAAAAGACACAGGAAGGACTATGAGGAGAGAGGTAGATGAGAGAGGGAGTTGATAACAAGGGTGGGTCTAGAGTTTGTTGCATTGTTACCCTTGATCATCTTCTCTTGAAGAGCAGCAACCTTTGCCAGAAGCGAAGCTTTTGTAGATTCTGGACAACGACAGTACCATGTCCCTCTGTTTGCTCTTTAAGCAGGTTTGCTTTTAACAGAGCAATTTAAGCCTCCTTGTTTCTCACTAGCACAGTCATCGCTGCCAATTCATGATTCAATTGGTGCTGCTCATTAATCAATTAAGATACCTTACTTAGTGAATTCTCTTTCCCTTCAATATACTCACATTCTACCAGAGTGTTTAGAGTGAACGATTGCTTGGCATTACCAATCGTACCAGCTCCCATAGAGATGTTGAAATGGTGAAACACCTTAGTCAGAAAGTAACCATAGACCATGCCATGTTTTCCCTTTTGTTCGACTACTGCTTTGCATAGCCCATGCCATGTTTTCCCTTTTGTTCGACTACTGCTTTGTACAGGTGTTCCATCATAAGAGCTGGAAGATCCAAATGTTTAAATTTGTAAAGTTACTCCGTGATGAACAAACCAGTTGTAGAGGTCACAATATTTTTCTCAAAATGAGGAAGAATAACTTTGTTGACAAATTTGAGGACCAACTGATATTCCCCTTTCATGAGTTTCTTAAGAACTCCAGCATGACGAGCATGAGAAATCTTTGAACATTCCTGCACAAATTCTACAGTACTAGTTTTTCATTTAACGGACCTGATCCCACTCATGGTACTCCCAGAACAATTCCAAGAAAGTCCTCGTTCAACTTCATACTGTGGTTACCCAAGCTGGTGCTAACGCGTCCATCCTCAGCAAATTCAGTGTTGTGGTAGAATTCTCAAAGCTCTTCCTCATGAAAGACGAGATTGAATCTCAAATAGGTTTTTTCAAGACTGAATCTCCACCAGCTCATGCAATTTGTCCATCATGGCTTGTGAATTATGTCCATACCAAACCCCCTTCGACAAAGATGCTTCCTTGGACGCAAATTATCAATAATTGTCTGTTTGAGTACTTAATGGTCCTCTAGGTTCTAGTTAGGACCAAATCCCTCGTAATATATCTGTTGATTATTTGTAGAGGGTTGTCCTTCCACTTCAGATAACTATTGATTATTAACTAAAATTAGGAGTTTTATCAAACACTGGTTGAGAGCCTTCCAAAGTTTCTTCCACCAAATGACCATCTCATTCATGTAAAGCTTGTTCTCTCATCAATATCAAACTCCCAATAACCATATTCTCACAAGCATCTAGAATATTAGATTCATATGTTTTGATTTCTGGAAGATCCCCCTCAAACAAATGATCAGACAACATATCAGACTGACCAAGTTGAGGAGAAGGTGTTGGGTTATTTAGGTCAAGCATAGACATGGAATTTAGAGGACTGTCTTGGAAAATGTTAACCGGAGAACTGGTATGTAATTTTGATGGAGAAATTGCTTCAAAAGAGGTGTAGAAAGCCATTAGATCTATCTCATTTAGAGAATCTAGCATTTTCTTTGAAGAAAAAAGGGAATTGAGAAATTTTTTTGAAAGAAAAACTTAAATGCTAGAGAGGGATAGAGAGATTGAGAGGCTTTTAATATTAGATTTAGATAGCAAAGTTGAAACGTAATGAGATGAAGTGTAGAAAAGACACTATAAAAAGAAATTTAAATGGTGTTCCAGGTCCCTAGATATACACATCGTTTGGATTAAAGGAGATGGGATAACGGTCAGAAGGACTGATGACTGAAAAGTGGTGATGTGGACGGTTCTCATTTGACAGTTTAAAACAAATGTAAAAGTGCTAACCTTCGGAGGAACCAGGTCCTTAACTGCACATGAAATAGAATTCTTAAATGGTTACGGCCATTCTGTTCTCCCGTGATTTCCATGGGTGTATACCTGCATTCAAGTAGAAAGATGATCTTACTTAAACAATGAATTACAAGTTCTATGGATACCTTCCCTCCAGATCTTAGCCAAAACAGTAATTAGAGGCTTCTTTAAGAGATTAGGTTAGTGCATGTTAATCATCTCTAAATTTTGCCTGTTGCTCTCAAATTGATCCTTGGTGAGATATTTGGTAAAGATGTCTGCAATATGATCTTCAGTCCTGCATTATTTCATGATGATGTTTCCTTCTCAAAATTATCTCTCAAAAATTGATGCCTGACATTAATGTTCTTAGTTCTTTTGTGCTGGAATGGATTTTTTTCCTCTGTTGATCAGCTTTAGCTATTGAGAGACCCACTGAGTTTTGATTTTTGATTCCCCAAGAGATAAGAAGGATCCAAGAAAATGTCCCATTTCATAAGTGCTCTTTTTGTCCATGTGATATCCTGCAAAATCGGCATCTGCATATCCCACTTGGAACTGTACACACATTCCAATACTGAATACCATGCCCAGCCTGCTTGTTGTCAAATACAATAGAGATCCAAGAACGCCTCTGTAAATTCTTTGATTTACTAAAGGATCAGCCTCATCTTCTCCCTATTATTAAGTTTGTACCCATGGGGTATCAATATGTTTAGAATCCACCATATGACCCTTTTTTAAAAGCTCCTTTGTATACTTCCCTTGACAGATAGAGGTGACTCTGGAGGTTTTCTTAATTTGAATGATGAGCAGTTCTTGATCTCTTTTCATAAAAAACAATGTGTTGTCAATTTCCCCTTCTTGAAGTCATTCTTCTAGGTAAAAACTTTGACAACTTTTCATACCAAGCTCTAGGTGCCTGCTTCAGCCAATACACAACCTTGTTGAGTTTGAACACATAATTTGGCAAATTTGCATCCTACAATCTAGGTGGTTGTTTAACATATACTTCTTCCTTCAGATAACCATTTAGAAAGGGACTCTCAAAATCTATCTCGAACAATTTGAACCCTTTGAGAGTTGTAGATTCTATGAGGATTCTAATAGCCTTCATTCTAGCGACAGGAGAAAAAGTCTTGTCATAGTGTATACCTTATCCCTGATTATACCCTTGAACTACCAGTCTGTACTTATTTCTAGTGATAGACGCACTTTCATCCAACTTGTTTCTGAACACCCATTTGATCCCAATAATGGTTATGTCAGTAGGTTTTGGAACTAGGTACCACACAATTCTTTACTCAAATTGATGCAATTCATCTTGCATAGAGATTACCCAATAAACATCCATCCGGGCTTCTTTCACATTTTTATGCTTTATAGTGGAGATGAATGTTTGGAATGCAACTAAATGCGTTGTTTTTTACGTGGATTGTATCCCAGAATTCAGAGATGATGTTTTTAAGGGGGTGATATGAACTATGCTTCCATCATGATCTAGAGCCCAGAGATGGTGGTTGATGTTTCTTTTCTTCTTCATCTTCAGAATCATCATTTGTAGCAGGACGATGAGTTTCCTCTTGGATGTCATCATTAGAAAGGATCCCATAGTAAGATGGTCATCTTATTTCACTTCCTCAATTGGACTAAGATCATCAACATCAGAGTCCAGATTCACTTCAGCTCATTCCTACTCGCTTCATGGTTCTATAATTTGAATAGCTCCGGCAATTCATCATCATCATTTATATAAATAGTCTCAGACATTTACTTGAGAAACATAATCCACGTGAATCTTGGGTAGTCATCTACAACCACCAAGATGTACTTCTTCCCGCTTCAACTCTGGATCATCACTGGTCCACACAAGTCCATATGTAATAACTCAAGAACCCTTAATTAAATGACCTCCTTCTTTGAATTAAATGAAGATCTGCTTTGTTTCTCTTTGACACATGCATCACACACTTTAACGACACTTTATTTCAGCTTTGGCGAACCACGGACCAGGTCCCCAGAAACCAATTTGTTCAATATGAAAGAACTCACATGACTTAGTCTCATGTGCCACAAGACAGAATTTTCACTTTGACCACTTTGGTATGTCAGATCGTCTCCCTGAGTTGTTTCTAGTTCTGCCACCTGAATGTTTTTCCTTCTTCTGGCCATCAAAATAACCCTTTTTGTGGATAAAAAAAAACTTGACTTCATTTCCTTTATCAGAAATCTAGGAGACACTAAGAACACTGTATTTTATATAGTACACATTTTCAAAGGAATCTTCTAGAGATTTTCCAACTTTTCCTACGTCAAGAATATACCCATTTTTTTCAGTGTCAAAAAATACACCTCCTCCTTGAAGTTCCTTAAGTGAAAGGAAGTTTTTTGTATTTCCAATCATGTGCTTTGAGCAGCCACTGTCCATGTACCAGCATGTGCTGCTACTTCCTTCACTCATCTGCAACAACATAAGTTGTTAAATTTTTGAACCCACTTCAATCTGAGTTCCCAATAAGCTGACAAAGGTGTAATGAGAGTGTTTTTTGCGCAGTGTGGAAATTTTTCTTCTTTAAGTTTTAGACCTTACGAACTAGAGAAGGTCCTCTGTTTCTGGAAGTTTCTTATGAAGGCTTTGCCACTAGGACCTAGTCCTCTTAGCTGAGTCTTTCTCTTATTAGAATAAACAGAGAATTCTTCTTATGAAGCTTTCCAGGAAGGACAATCTCCATTTAGATAGACATTTCTACCACAATGAAGACACAGTAAATTCTCCTAGAAAACCACATATTTGTTGTGGGGGTTGTAAGGAGGAGTAATGTTCAGACTTCATAACCCCCTTTTATTATAGTTGCTTTGAATTGTAACATTAGATAGCAGTTTGGTGGAGCTCGTCCATTTTAACAATACCCGAAGTTCATCCTTAACACGAATTAGATCCCTCACCATCTTATCATTTTTTTCCAAGGATAAGTCATGTCTTGTTAGAACCGTGTTTAGATTTCTTTCTAACTTTGCCTGATGATTAGTAGCTTCCCCCTTCTTTTTATAAGATTTCTCAATCATCAAATCTAGTTTCTCCTTATGTTCTAATTTTTCAGATTCTATAGCCATCACTTGTTCCTCAAGAAAAGACATCGGAACTACCATCTCCTCCTTTTCATCATTTAGAATATAAAAACTATTGTTCATGAAGTGCCTTTCAGTAGTTAACTCTATGACATAGTCAATCAAGAGATTTGCTAACTTTCTCAACCTTTTAATAGAGTATGTATTCATGTTTTGCTTAAAGTTAAAAAGAGTTATATTATCTTCATCATCGTCCTCATCTGATTTAGCCATGAGAGCAAGCATCCCATCGAATACGCTAGGCTTGTCTTGAATCACCAGCATTGGTGCATCTTCGGGAAAATCTTAATCTCCTGACTCGCTTGAAAAGTCTCCCCATGCAGCAAGAGCTTCCTTCACTACATACTCATCTAGAGCTTTTCTAGAACATTTTTCGATTACCAGGTTCCTTCGTTTGTCATTTTCACCTCCTGTTCTTTTATACTCCTTATTTTCAACTTTGAGAATTGGAGAGTCCCTAATAAAGTGCCTAGCCTTTCCACATTTGTGACAGGAGTTACTATCAGTTGCAGCTCGAGGAGTGTTCCCTCTTTTTCTAAACCCTCTATTTTTCCTTATGATCTTCTGAAATCTCTTCGTAAGATAGGCCATATCATCACTTCACTAGAAGCTTCTCTAGGAGTAAATCTGAGTACTCGAGACTTGTGTTTCTTTACCTCCTTCTTTGAGAGGTCTTGACTTTTATTCATTTCATGTTTCTTGAGATTTTCAATAAGAACATCCATCGTTAGAACTTTCAGAGCCTTGGCTTCATTGATAGCATCTACTTTGCTTTCCCATGACTAAGGAAGAATTTGAAGAACTTTCCTAACTTATTTGCTAGTATTGATTGGCTCTCCAAGACTTCATAACTCATTGGTTATGAAGGAAAGTTGAGTATACATGTCATGAATAGTTTCACCTTCCTTCAGTATGAAATTTTCGTATTGAGAACTGACTATGTCCACCTTTGATTCCTTCACCTTATCAGTTTCTTCATGAGCAGTCATGAGACAATTCCAGATCTCCTTTTCTGATTAACAAAAAGAAATATGATCATATTCTTCAGCACGTATACCACAATCCAACAACTTTTTAGCCTTGTAGACTTTCTGAATCTTCTTTCTGTTCGCTTCGCTGTATTGTTAACAAGTCTTTGGAATAACTCTAGTTATCTTACTGTCCTTTACTTCTGAAGTTTGAACAAAAGGCACATCAAATAGAATGTTCCATAAATCACTATCATCATCCATAAGATAGTCATACATTCTTATTTTCCACCAGCTATAGAACTGGCCATTGAAACCCAACGGTCGAGTTGAGAATTGCCCTTCTTCTAGGTTAAGTGGAGCAACCATTCTAATGCAGAACCACTCTCTTGGTGTTAACCATGAAGAGAGTACCTACTCTGATACCAATTGTTAGAATACATGCGTACATTACTAGTCAATGTACCAGTTCCCTTGACACATTCCATGTGAAAATGAATAGTAAGTAAAGATAGAGAACAACACTATAACACCCCTCAAATGACATAGGTGAAGCTAGAGATTAACATGGTTAAATAATGGTCTAATGTCATAAAATAGTAAAAAATGTAGTATTGAGGCAGTTTCTAGAGATTTAGGTTATTTGGAAGTGAAACGTCAAGGGAAGACCAAAGTGTTTGATGACTAAGTCACCTATGTGCATCATATGGGGTTATGTGCCTAAATGTGTGTTTAATGAGTTAATGAGGTCACTATATGATTTATTATGGTATTTACAGGGAGTGTGTCAAGTTTAATGAAGTTTGGAGGTCCAACGTTCAAGAACATACATGATGTTTGGAAAGTTTGCCTTGAAACAACCTTGTGTGTCTATGCATATTTCATCGAGTTACGTGTTTGTTTTGGATGAAATTTATATGGTACGTCCTAAAATCGTATAATAACATATTTGGGTTGTAAAATTCTAGGTAAGACTCCACGTAGGACCCACAAGGGTCCCTAGAATGAGGACCACA
Source organism: Solanum habrochaites (assembly GCA_027704765.1). Lineage (NCBI taxonomy): Eukaryota > Viridiplantae > Streptophyta > Magnoliopsida > Solanales > Solanaceae > Solanum > Solanum habrochaites. The sequence goes on from JAKWJA010002495.1 coordinate 25,713,348, forward strand.
TCTTGGAGATCAACACTGCCAGGCAGTGCCAAACGACGACCAATTGATGGAACGATGACTCTTCAACTTAGGGCGTCGATGGATCCATGTAGACTGAAGGTTGAGGATACTCTGAATCAACCAATGGACCCCATCAACGTGGCGTGGTCTCACCCACGGACCGTTAATGCTAGGCGTCGATAGTGTTGTGTAAACTGCTAGCTTTTCTGTTAAGGCTTGGGGGGGTTATATGAAATTCACCCCAAGTCTAATAAAATAGGAGGACGGTTATTTTGGGATTTTAAGGGTATTTTAAGAGTATATAAGTCCTAAAACTCTCATTTAAACTCTATCATCTAAATCAAAACTCATTCCCTCCCAAAGTTACTTCAAAAACCTCTATGAGAGATCATGGTAAATATAGAGCTTGAAGATGGATCTTCAATGGAGTTTATACTTAAATTACCAATGGATTCTTCTAATAAGTTATGGTAGTTCTTCTTCTAAGGCTTTCTATCACCTTAGAGTCCATTTCGATTTTCAAAGATTTCGAAAAGATGAAAAAGTCCAATTTCTACTCTAAGTCTTGGGTTCTTGGATGAAATGTTTTCAAACGTTAAGATATGATATTATTGATGTGTAATGTATGATTTCCATTGAAATTATCCATGAACCCTTGACCTTCTCAAATCTCTCAATTTGACAAAAATATGGTTTATGAGAGCATGATTTGATATTAATGAATTCATATGTAGATTGTTAGGGCTTTTGATTCATGTATAAATTATGATTGATTGGTTTATAGGATGTTTAAATATGATCAATTGAGTATTTTATATTCTTAGATCCATTGAATATTAAGCTTATTTAATTGATATTGACTTAATGCTTATGAATTCTAGTGTGGTTTTCTATGGGCTATTTAATTATGTGAGAAATGTATTCAGTTGATGTTTAATTGGTCTTAGATTGATAAATCTATAATGAATTGACTTATATTCATTGAGTATTATAGTTTATGTATTGAATTTATGTTCATGTCCATGAGTAAGTCCCTTATGGTACTGAATTGGACGATTTAGCTTTGGATTGAAGTGGTGAGATGGAATGGGTGGTATGCTGCCCTAACTCTCTTAATATTTTGTGTAGCTTTTGTATTAAAATGATCATTGGTATGGTCCACTTATGGTGGTGGTTTTATGTGAATTGATGTGGCCTTGTAGGCGTTACTTTATGTATATGATGATGATGGCCTTGTCGGCAACTACTTGAAGTATTATGATGATTTGTGTAGTTGAGTTATGAAGTATGAGAATATCTTTCTATATGTGATTAAGTTAAAGTATGTGTTCTATTGATGTTAGGTGATCATGTAGACTTATGTGCTTATATGTGTAGTCTTAGAGTTGATGCATGGTTATTCCTACTTGACATAAAGATGATAATACTTATTTCTATGTGCTTTTAGAATGACATGCAATGTGTGTTAATGTGAAGTATGTTGTATCTTATCTTGATTGACTTATGTCCCTTACTTGATGCATGTATGAATGTGAATATGACATGTCTTGACTTAGGATGCTAAATCCTCTTACTCTTGTAAGTATGAATGACATGAGACCTTGAATGATGTTAAGAAGGTCCTTTATGTGAAACCTTAAACCTAGTGGTAAGGTTATGAATGTTGAAGTAGAAAGTCATAATGGTATCATTCATGTAAGGAATGGTGGACTTAGGGGTGATTGGCTGGAAAGATATCATATCATCCTTAGGGAAGTCATTGTGAGCTTCTTGTTTCCATTGTAAGGTAGCCCTAGTGGACCTCTTTGGTAGGGTAAATGTGATTGGTTTATGAACTTGATATGTAACCCCTTTATATGAACTTTCAATGTAAATTACTCTATGAGAACAAAGGCTAGCACCGAGTGAATATGGTAAAGGAAGTAGCTCTAGTTAAAGGATGAGACTAGGTTATAAAGCACACCCTTCATATTCCTTAATCATGTGCCAACATGGGATGTGTCCAAATTCTATCATTTGCAAGTAGAACACCCTCATCGGAGTAGGTTAGAACTCTAGATTCCATGCTTTGCTACCATGGTCTATGTCGGTTATTGCCTATATCATATGGGATACCTACTACAATTAGAGATTTTCTATGAAGTTTCAGTGGTAGTCTGGGACGCTATCTAGACATTGTATAATAGGCTTTGAAGGTGTTAGTTAGAGTCCATAGGTCTTTTCCAAGACCATTACTTGAATGTCTTTATCTGATGAATGAGTCTTAAATAAACTAATGAAGGTAATGACTTGAGTTAAGAAGGTATGTCAAATGAATAAGTACTCACCTGGAGTAGTTAAGGGTTGTCTAGTTAAGGTGTGAAGGGGGAATAGGAATGGTGACTTCGTATCTTACCTAGATAAGTCTCAAGGATGACTCTAGTTAGCGAAGATGGTTGATTATGTAGGAATTATCTAAGCCTTAGGTAATCTTAAGGATTATTTAAGTAATCTTTAAGAGTTCAATCATGGACGTTATCTCATTGATTCACTTATGTAAGTCTTTTGATAGCCTTTGGAAGGAGAATGTCATATTATCCATGTATTGATGTATTAAGTGAGAATGATTATATCTTAGGTAGTCTATAGGATCTCTTAAGTGTGCATAAGGGATTGTATGGACGGTCTCTTCAAAACTCACTCATGTGAGACCTAGAATCACCTTTGGTAGGACAATCTCATGCTCATATACTTGACGTTTTTATGTGCTTGGTATGTATCTCATTAAAGGTGGTCGTAAGGATCATTTAGGTGTGCCTAGAGAGATTGTATGGTTTGTCTCTCTTTGTATTACTTAAGTAAGTCTTAGGATAGCTTTTAGTGAGGGGATTACATGCTAGAAAGTGTCTAACATGAAGTTAAACGACTTCACTGTACACTGAAGTGAACTAGCTCAATGTAATGTTTTCCTAAAAATGTAAGTAATTGCTTAAATGATTTCTTATGTGTTCCTAAGATGTTAAATGTTGTTATTATGATTATAGTATGATGTTTTTATCAAAATTCATGAAAAGCATGTTATTTACTAAATGTCCCTTTTTCATGGTTTTTGCATCACTTCAATGTTTGGTGCATCTAATGTGATAACCCCTTCATTTCCCTTTTTGACTAAAGTGTAGGGAATTGAAAGTATTGATATGTCATGGAGGATGGATATATTTCTAAGAGTTGAAGATTAAGTATTGGTGAGTCCTCATCGATTCGAGGACAATGTCCACATGTTCCTTTATGTCTTAGTTATTACTTTATCTCTTGTATGGTCTTAGTACAAAGTTTTGTATACTCCAAAGTTTAGATGCTTCAAGGAGATGTTGTAAAGATTTAATGTTTTAAATGAAAGTCTTCCGCTTGTGTAATGATTATGGAAATAGTTCTTCATGTGCGAATAAAGTTTTAAATTCTTACTCATTTTAGAATGTTTATTATGAAATGAATGATAATACTGGCTTAGATGAGACTTCTTGAAGTCTCATTTGCCGTGTGGTGGCACAAGGATGCTCTAACTTCTACGGTGTACATGCTGGTCGTTACAAGCACAATCAGTTTACATGGAAACCTCTTTGCTCAAGGGAATAAAACCACGACCTGTCGCAGAAGATTTTCAACCATTTTCACTAATCTTCTCAAGCAAAAATGAAACCCGGTTACACCCTATGTGAGAAAAAGTTATTAATATCATGATCAAGTAATCTACCTATTACTTGAAAATCCTAAGAGGATACAACACCGCTCACTAAGCTATCACCACTTGTCAACTTAGAATTCGACTAAGCAACACACAGGTTTCCCACTAAATCACCACGCTCGGGATGACATAGACTTTTACTAAACACCACACAAGGCTGCCCACTAAATCAGTTAGCCTCAACTAATTTAGGATTTTCTCGCCAAACAACTATCTGATTCCTTTATATATGTAAGAATAGATTTATAATGTGTGTATAGAAGAATTAATACTAAGACAAATAAGCTTCCAGCTCTTTCCGATTTGAGTTGATCTTGAGGATAAATCTTCACTTTTTTAGCCTTTGCAAGAGTTCTTGGGATGTTTTAAATTTGCAAAAACTAAAGTTATGACTTTTGGACATGAAATTTCTGTAGAATAATCATAACCTTCGAAGACATGCCATTAAGAAAGGCTTCTGCCGCGTTTGCCACTTATGCCATTGCTGGGGACAGTGCACCAACTTTTTGTACTTTCTCCGGCATGGCAGTGAGAAGTGTGTCAATCAGAGGACCAGGTCCTTTTAAAAGTTCCCTAGGTTCATCTTGTCATTAGTTGGAGATTGTGCACCAACCAATTGTACTTTTTCCATCTTGGCAGTGGAGAGTTTATAACACAATGAACTGGGTCCCCTCATAAGGTCCCTGGGTTTGTAAAATAATCAAAACTACAAATAACACATTAGTTATGTACAAATACAAACTTGTATGTATAAGATTACTCAAAATGCTTGGAAAAGCCCAACTGTATAAATCATATAGAATTATACACTCTAGATCACTTCTTCTTTAAATGCAGCACATAAATGTAGAAATTGCTTTCATGAAGTTGGGCATAGAAAAAGCACGAATAAGTAACCTTTACATAAATGATATTAGCCCAACTTGTATGGACTATGATCATGGTATCATTCAATATATTTACAGAAGTTATAGATTGGTTAATATACCAGTTCAATTTACATTAAAATCAAGGTTGATGCATGTATCTGCATGAGCATCCCTATAAGGTAAAATGTCTAAGGGGGAGATATTTTCTGGTAAGGCTCTAATAGATGAATACTTCAATAAATGTTGACCATTTCTTATGATGGCAAATATTGTTCTTTAGAGGCTTTGTTAAAATTGTTTACTTTGGTTATTGTAAAGGCAGAGCCTAATGCCCGCACAATTTAATTATGCATATAATAAGTCCAGAACCAAGGTTCAGAAATAAATGCTATACTTAAATACACAACATCCTGAAAGAGTTGAGTCAATTATAGATAACTGTTTGATTTACCTCAGCTCCTGATTCACCAACTGAAGACTGCCATCTTTTATCACGATCCTCAGCTCCTGATTCATCAATGGAGATTGCATATTTAGGTGAACTGCTTCCCCTCTTGTTAGCATCTTTCCCACGACCCTTAGAAATAATATGGACTTTTGATCTCCTTTCTCCACTTATCCAAGCATAATCATAACCTTTGTCTAGTTTATTAAAAAATAAATAGGTTTCCAACCTCTTTTCTTTGAAGTTTGAATAGCTTCTGGATATAGAAACTTTTCGACTATATTCGTGAAACCCAAGTTTTCAGGTCGCGACGTGGTCCTTGAATTTGTATTTTTCTGCTACTTCATTGCATTTTCACATTCTGATTCCTTTAAAGATGTATCCATCTCTACAATGACATCACAGTCCTTATGCTTGTGATATCTTTTCTCAGCAAGTTATGTGGTTGATCTAAGAACGAAACAACTCTCTTCGGTGAAGCATGCGGTGCAAGATCATGGGGAGCATTTTCCACCTGTGATGTATTCGAACATTAACAATAAAAGAGGATAAATTGACAGAATACAGAACTTGAAAGTCATATTAAAGATAGTCTACCATAAAATGAACATTGCATGTTTATCAGTTTTTATTTCATTGTAAATTACACAGGAAATTTTTGAATTATCATATAAACAATCATTCATTTTACAAATAAATGCAGCAATCAATTTGAATTATCATATAGACCCACCTTAGCTTTATATTTCATTTCCTTTCTCCATATATATTCAACAACTTTAGAATAGTTTTTAAAGGAAATGTTGAGGGCCGCCACTGCTTTTGGAAGATATGGATGAAGTTTGACAGCACTTTCTTGAAGAACTTCCTCTCCCAGCAGATAAGAACGAGGCGAAACATTCTAAACCAATACAAGATGTAATTAAAAACAATGAAAAAGATAGATGAATAAAGTTGAAGAGGAAAAGAAATACCTGATTTTCCTTCTTAACACTATTTATGAGGATGCTCAAAAATTGCATTCGAATCTCTTCACTCTCTTTTATTATCATGGTCATTATTTTCTTGATGTCTGTGAATGCGTTATCAGGGTGTTCCGGCCTTAAAGTAGGGGAAGAGACAAAACAGTTGTCAGCCATTCTCCAGACAAAAAAATTGGCTTTCAAAGAAACTATTAGTGTTTTTGAACTTTATGAAGGAAAAAAGAATCTAGTAGATTTTTGCATGCTATACATGTACCTTACCATATAAGTTCATTTATGCTGAATTCAACATATGCAGGTACAACGGTGAATAAACTGCTAAAACTGTCATATACTCCTTCCATTCCATTTGCTATCAAAGTTAAGGATGTACAATTGATTTGTGATTAATTAGTAATAGTTGAATAATATCTAATTAAGAGTCAAAGAATGATAGTTTGATAAATTAAATATCATACTTATCATATTTCAAATCTGAATAGTCATAAACATAGACAATTTAAGAAATTTCGCATAGAATATTTAATCTGAATATTAGCCGGTTGTTGAGAAAATTCAAAAAAAAAAATAGCGGACAAGATGACTATATACCAAGGGAGGGAAGATAACAGTATTTCTATAAACTCTCTTTATTATATCCACATGTTCTAAATTTATTGTCTTTACATGCTTGGAAGTGTTTCAACAATTTGGAGACTTTTTATTGTAAGGGAAATACGAGCTTCACCCAGTAGAGACAATATTTACCTATACTCTACGGACAAAAATGTGAAGGCTTCATGGATAAGGCTCTATTGACTACATGTAATATATTAACTTGTGGCAAGTGTAGAGGATACATTATATTACTATAAACAAATGAACGATAAAAGATAAAATACCATCAAAGTTACACACATGTGGTCGGGTTCCATTCCTCTTATATTTTTGAAATTTATCAATATGTATAACATAATTGCAAATATACCTTATACCATTCAGAAAATGTTGAAACAACTGAACAATCAATCCATGTAACATGAAATCCAACATGAGCATGCATGTTCGGTACTTCGCCAGAACTTCAATAATTGACACAACCTTCAAATAACAGCGACCATCCAAGCATGACAATTTCCCAAACGCCATCACTGAAAGCTCAAATAAGTCATGTCAGCCAATTAAGCAAGAAAAAAAACTATGAGTATGTATAATAGCTATTCATGTATCCGAGAAAATTATATGTTCATAAATAATACAAAATCTGAACTATTAATAACATAGCAAAACAACTTCGTTAGAAGAAAGAGTGGCAACCAGTCTGATTTCCACTTTTGGGCAAAGAAAACTGTAGGAGTTGTACTGTCCTCAAGTATACTATCATTATATGGTTGATCAATAGTTGTAACTCTTATGATCTCACTGATGCAAGATGCAACTTACATCTTCACATCCAAGTCAAAATATCGTAGAAGTTCATCTGGAACTAATACTTCCAATGCTGGCCGAAAAGCATCTTGCGTCGATACGGAGGGGATTTGCTTCACCAGTGAAAAAGGATGCTCTAACTTTTAAAAATTTCATATTCCAAAATTCAAAAAGAAGTGATTGAACCATGTCAAATACATTGGAAATACTTCTCTAGATAACAAATGAAGTCTAGATCAGGATATCTTGTAAAAAATAAAGTTTGAAACTACATCACAAGGTAAAACATCTCTCGCTTTCTCTCCACACTTTTATTTCCTTTTATTAATCACAAGCCTGATTATGTCCTTTATACAACAAAATGTAAACAGAGACATGGATAATTGACTTCCAGGACCAGTAAATAACCAACAACACAAGGAAATCCTAAGTTATATGCAGGGAACATATAGAAGTGATGATTTTAGATATCACAAGTAATGCAATCATAGACAGATTTTTTAATTACAAGAATGTCCTTATAGAGAAATATACCTCTTATAGGAGATGATCTTTCGGTAGAGTTTCTTATAGGAATTTCACCAGATGCAAACTAAGATCATTCTACATTATATACAAAACAAAGGATCATTTTTTACAAGATGGGGATCGAAACCTCACTTCTAAGGTGACAAATTAGGCAATAAACCAACTAAACTACTAATTTTGTTCAAATAACATGATTATTTTATGCTAGGATTAACTAACAAGTGTTGACCAGAACCAGATATAAATTTCAACCATTTTAGGAAGTCAGTTATAATTTTTCAAAATCTCATAGATAAAATGGAGCCCCCTTAGCTACTACATACTTTTCACTTCGTAGGTTTAAGAGATTGGAAAGAGAAAAGAGAACATTCTCACGTCAAGTTTCTCCAAAAGATCCTCTTTAGAAGATGGGTGCTGCCGAAGCAGCTCATTCCCAACTTTAAGAAGGCTTTTGTTGTGTTCCTCTTCAGAAACTGATATACGAGATGGGGAAACCATTTCCTTCTCTTACAGTAACTATGGAAGAAGGATTTAAGTTTCAAAAGTCCAAAAGTAATCACCAGTACTTGTACAAAAGTACCAGAGAGAAAAGAGGGATTATTTGCAAATTTGAGGCATTACGAATTAACCCATTAGGTAGTAAAGGAAATTTTTTCAAAGAGTGTGAGTATAATTTATGCCGTCTTAACTACGTAATTTTCAAGTTTCCCTCTTAAAACTGTTTTCAATAAAGGGGATTCGCTTCCAAGGGTATACTTATGAATGTAATTCTTAGATTAAAGTAACGTTTTTGAAAAAAAATATAAAATATTACAAATTAACTTCATCTTTGACGTTTTTGTTGTTTCATTAATTTTTTCCCCCCTATTTTCATTGGACACATCTTCTATGAATGAATACACCCAAAGGTCAAACGAAATATAAAGACGATTAAAAAGATATGAAGCGATCAGTTTTAGACCATTTATTTTTATTTTGAACTGGAAAGAGTAATGTTTATGGGAGTAACTATATCAACCTTTTTTTAATTAAAAAATGAGATCTCTTGGATAGATATTGAATAGACGAAAATGACTTCTTAATTTTTCTTGAAGTGTAAAAATGATGATTTCTATAGAACAACGATAAAATTAAAATAATTTATAAGTGACTTACAATACTAATTCTCCCTAAACTTCAGGACTTCTAGTAGAAAATGTTATCGAAGAAGAAAACTAGATTTTGTACTGTAATCTATCATTCGGCATTTGATTACCCAAATGTATTTGCATCGGGTCTTTTGAAATAGAGTAGTGGAATGTCATCCGAACTGTTATAGCCCATTGAATTGACATCTGTGTATGTGAATAAAAGATTTTATTCTAAAAAATAAATATGAAAAGAAAAACCAAGTAAAACAATTTTGTCGCGACCTAGAACTGAGAGGGTCCCTCGTATTAAAAGGTATAAAAAGGTCAAGGAAGAGAGCCTCGACTCATATTCGTAGACAAATTTATTTAGGTGAGTTTAACCAAAACCATTACTTCGAGTTTGAAGCATGTATAAATCTACAAAAATATCTTTTACATGGATATGCATATATAATAGACTTACGATAGAAAATATATTACTCACATGCATGTACACATAAGTTTCCTTTCTTGTAAACAGTTATCACGATTGTTTAAAACTCCAATGGTTGTAGTTGATATATGGGGTTTTCAAGGAACACTACTAAAGAGCTTTGTCGTATCCAAAATCAAGAATCACATTACCCTATAGAAGTGGGAAATGATGGTTTGGTCTCATTCCAATTAAACTCACATTAACTTTAAGAAACATTTAATCAAACACTTCATAGATATGATTTTGTAAGGAAAGAACTTATATAAGAACAAGCACTCTCACCTTCTTCTTTTTCCTAATATGACGAGATGAATCAATTATGCAATGAAAGACCATGCACATTCATAATTTATGTAAAATACTTATTAACTAATATCGTTTTCACATCAATAATTTATGAAATTTAAAATGTGACATAGTGTCTTATCAACAGAAATTCTAGAAAGGAATTGTAAATAACTTGAAAATTATCTTATCAACAAAAATTCTAGAAAGGAATTGTAAATAACTTGAAAATGAAGTATTAACTATTCACGCCTACTGTTTTTTTCAATAAAAATAAAAAGAAAAGAGTAACTCCCAACCACATTATGAAAAATGAGCCTCATTTGCAGGTAAATAAGGCATGTTACGAAAAAGGAAAGATCTCCAAAAGCTATCAGCTTGACGAACTTTTTTTGCACACATCCAATTATGTTAATTCTGTAAAATCTGTATATCAACATTGCATGGTCTCATGTTAAAGGGAGTCACGATGTTGTAAAAAAGATCCTCAACTAACTCCTTATATTAACAAATCCAAATCTCCCTAAAATCAGGCTGAGCGATGACATCTTGCAGCAGTAGCGATAAATATAGACGTGTAACAAAAAGAAACATCATTTATAAATATAAAAGTAACCATTTGCAGAACTAAAGAAAGTACTAGATGTTATATTTTTTGTTTTTTTGATGATCCTCACAAACGAAAGGATCTGGTCCCTGTCTTAGTGCGCTCGTCCATATCTATAATGTGGTACAATTGTGATGTTGTTGTATTAGAGGTTGGTGAGGCGTCAGCGTAATTCATCAATCAGAATGGACGAGGGTTTTTGTCTAACGGATAATAACTATTTATATATGATATTTTAAACATGAAAAATACCATATTAAATTCATTCATTCAAAAGAAAGTCAGCCAGCAAGCTTTTCAAGAATTCATAAAGAAGTTTGAAAGGGACCTGGTCCCTACAAGACTACGTATGTGAAAAAACGAAAGACAGATGTTAGAAAAGTTTCCATTTATGATGTAGTAAGTGCACGTCCTTAAAGAAAGTCAGCCTCTTAGTCAATGGGCGGTCCCAAGGAATTTTGGTGTATTTCATATAGTCTTATCACAAAAACACAAACATAAGATTTGACAAAGTAAATTTTGATTTTCTCTTCTATGAAAATTCATAAGCTTACAAAGATAAAGTAATCTTTAAGGAAGAACTCTGTTCAACTTAATAAAGGAACTTGATAGAGCGAAGGAGAGTTCATTGTCCATATGAATAATACTTACAGTTTATGGACATATGATTGAATGATTGTACACTTGTGTGAGAAGTTATGCAGGTTGTATGTCATCATCAAAACAGTGGAAATTGATAAGTGATAGGAAGTATTACTTAGTGGGGGATATTACCAGGATAATCTCTTGTAACTGACTTTTACTTTTACTTGTTTAAGATAAGTGAAAGTAGTTTTATAAGTCCCATTGAGAACAGGTCGTTATTTTCCTCCCTTGAGCGAGGAGGTTTCCACGTAATGTTGCTTTCCAATCTTTACGTTTCTTCATTTTTTCTTTACTATCTGACTTTACTGTATTGAGGACTTTATTCCATCTGTATAAGTGGACGCATACATTATAATAATTGTTATCAGAGATTGACTTTTAACTTTGATTAAAATCAAGAAAAGAAAATATCCTTACGGAATGGCTGCACCACCAAATATAGAAGAAGGATAATGGTCAACAAGGACACCTCGCTTTAACGGACAATACTATGAGTGGTGAAAGAATAGAATGCACGACTACATCCATGCCGAGGACACCCAGCTGTGGGACGTTATTCTAGATGGTCCTTATATTCCGACCAAGGAAAGAGTACAATGAAGATGACATAAAAGGATTGAAAAGAACTATAAAGCCAACAAGATCTTAGTATGTGGAAATGGAGCTAATGAATACAATCGAATTTTTGCTTGTCATACCGCCAAAGAAATTTGGGACTGTCTTAAAACTGCTCACGAAGGTACTAAATGTGTGAAGGAGTCAAAAATTGACATGTTAACCACTCAATATGAGACCTTTGTGATGAAAGAAGCAGAAACCATTTTTGAGATGAACTCTTGTTTCACTGCTATCATTAATGAACTCAGAGGATTAGGAGAACCCGTTCCAGTTTACAAGAAAGTTCGCAAGGTTCTTAAAGTTCTTCTGAAAACGTGGGAAAGCAAGGTGGATTCAATCACATAAGCGACGGATTGAATGACTCTTCCAATGGATGAGCTGATTGGGAATGTGCAAACCAGTGAGTTTAACAGAAAACAGGGAACTACAGCGAAGGAAGGGAAGAAGGAGAAGTCCATTGCTTTAAGGTCCTCCAAAAATGAACTTGTTGAGGAGGAGGACGAAATGGATTATATTACTAAGCGATTTCAGAAGATTAATGAAGAAACACGAAGGTTTTTAAAAGAAATTATCTACTAACAAAACTGCGACTGCAAATGATCTCTGCCATAAATGTGGCAAGCATGGCTATTTCATGAGAGATTGTCCTGGTCAAACAAAAGAATCTCATGAACCTAGGTTTCATAAAAATGACTTGGTCCCAAACAATGTTTGGAGGAAGGCTCATGGTGATCAATTGGTGAAAAAGTCCTTTGCTGTCTGGGAAAATGTTTTGAGAGAGTTAGAAGAAGATGTAGAAAACCATGAGGACGTCTCAGTGATGGCCGTTGAAGATGAAGAAAATGTCTTCAATTCTATTTTCTCATAAATGGCAAAATATGATAATGAAGAGGATCTAAATGAGGTAACTCTTTTTTATCTTAAAGATGATCTAGATACTCTTCCCATTATAAATTTGAGGAATCTTGTTGTCGTACTTATTGACTCTGTTGATGAACAAACCACCGAAAATTTGGTGCTAAATGAAAAGTTAAGTTTATGGGGAGGGGGGTAAAAATTCAACTCTTAAATCTCAAATATCTGAATTGAATGTCAAAATAGGTATCCTTGAGACTGATAGTCCAGAACCCAATGAGGGACCTGCTACCTCTAAGGGTGGAAATCGAAAGATTAGTGTTTTTGAAGAGGAACTGGAAGAAAAACTTAAGACTTCTGAGTCAAAGTTGGTCGCCTTTCTTAAAACAAATGCTCAACTGAGGAAAGATTTGACCAAGGTAAGGGAAGAGTTAAATAAATCTTTGAAGTGGACTGACTCATCAAAAATTTTCTCTAACATATCTGGTCAGAGTTTAACTGGCAAGAAGGGCTTGGGATACAGACCAATAGAACCTCCTTATAAACCCCATTGCAAATACGTGTCTATAGTTGATAATCTTTTATGCACACACTGTGGTAGAAATGGTCACATGAATGAGAAGTGTGAGAGTCTGAAAAGATCTAAAGAAAGGCATGTGAAGTTTGATCGATCATAAAATGATCAAGAGAAGAAAGAACGGGGACCTATTCCTCGTTATAAACCAATAGATCTGACAGTAATGTAAAAACAGAGTGCAAAGGACCTGGTACTCACTATCATTTTAGCAATAACACCATGCCCCCTTGGACTGGAAGGTTTCATGTTAGGCATTTTGAAAGCTACTGGGAACTCTGTTTGAAGTGGGTTACCAATTCCAACAAGTAATTCTTGTGCAGAAGAGAGGAAGCAATTAGTGTTCGTTCATAAATGGCAGATGCTCAAACCACATGACTAAGAAGGTTACAAAACTTCCTCTATCTCATGGCACTTCAAGGTGGAGGTGTCTCTTTTGGTGAATGAAAAGAAATGCTACATTCTTGGTGTAGATTTGTGATGAATTAAATGAAGCTAACCTCTTATCAGATAGTTTTTTTGTCACAAACTTTCTCTCTCAGGCGATGATCTTTAAAGCAAAGAGATGCAAGAACATGAATATTGCTGATCTATTTGCTGCTCTTTGAGAATCTCGCTAACCTTAATGATCCAGGTGAGAATGTTGAGGTATGATTTAAGAGATGTGCTCATAAGTGTTGCTTTGCTGCACAAACCTGTGTTAGGGGACCTGGTCCAAGTCTGCATAAAATGATATTTGCAGATGACAAAGTTTGTGATGATGATATTAAGGAGAAGCAGATCAAATTATCCTTCAGGTGAAGTATACAGACTTTTTAATCTTTCAAATAACTTTCGAGCTGAAGTTGTGAATGGTACATGTTTGTGACAAAAATGATGATATTGAGAAGTTTGATCTCAATAATGTTGAAAGAATATTTGTGAGATATTCTTCCTCCAGCAAGGCTTATCCGATATATAAAAATGTGTGCATTTAAAAAGATGTTCATGTAATTCTTTATAAGCTTGGAAGAATCGAGAAGTTGCAAAAAAAAAAAAGATGATTCTTAGACGGCGGAGCTACTTTAGATTCAGAGAGAAGGTAATCATAGTGAGCTTTCTGAAGAACATTCTCTTCATGAATCCACCAATCTCAAGGAAGCTTATGAAGATGATGAACCTCATGAGAGACTGGGTCCTCTAGATAGTGTTGAACAAAGATGATGCACTTCAAACTGATGATGTGAATTCATTAGGTGAGAATGAAGAAGCCGATCAAACTCAGTTTTCAAGAAGAAAAGTATGACACTTGGTTCACAAACAAGTTAATAGGCTGTCCAAGCTGCTCTTCAACAATGGCTCTGAGAGAATCCGAAGACACTTGAAGAAAAAAGGGACTTGGTTCCATTCTGTGCATTAGGAGAATTTTTTATTTGAAGTACATGGTGATGATGCTTATGCTAGGTATCAAGTTAATGAAGAAGTACCTCATGAGTAGTTGATGTTACAGGTTGATCTCTTAATCATGGGGAACTAAAAGGCATGATTCAGTCACTCTTTCAATAACTGAGGCAGAAAATGTAGCAAGTCCAACTTGATGGACTCAACTTTTGCAGAACAACTAGTAGCCTGAAGCTCTTAAAAATCTGGCTGAAATAATCAAGCTAATGATGGAAACGCTAAAACTCTCTTGAATGGATCTTCCTGAAGAGATCAACTCTTTCATGACTATGCAAAGGGAGAAGGTATCCATGCTTTTCAATTATGTACAATTTACAAAGTTCAGTTTCATACCTTTTGTTAGTATACATACATGGAAAAAGGGGTGAAAGGAAGGGGAGATCAGGACATATATAGGCAATAACATTTATACTACAGAGAAGGACCGGGTCCTTACTCGAAGGTTAGCACTCTAAACATTATAGTTTGACTTGTGCATGAGAACCATTGCAATTGACACAAGTCTTTCATTCAGAAATCTGACTGTCGTCTTATCTTTTGTGTACGAAAAGGAAACTTCCTTTCTATTTATTTATATGTCATATTTCTTTCTATTTTCCCAGAAAAATTAATTTACCTTCAAAATATCATAGTTCGTTTTTAAATTCTATTTTGTCCTCTCTCATAACACACTTCAAGCTGTTAAATCAGTTTATCTTACTGAAAAATTCTCTCATGAAGATGTTTTAAGTGTGAAGAGGGACCATGTAGCTCCTGATAATAGCAAATCTAAATCTCTCATAAGTCATTCCCAGATCAGGCTGTAAGAGGATGAAGATTAAGCGTACGATATAAAGTCCATCACACTCCTATAGAACGACAACAACTTCCAGCAACACCACCGATGAACCGGGATGTGTAGCAAGGTAGGAGGAGAAGCGAACGAAAAAGCTAATGAAGTACCTCTATTTTATTACTTTCTAGATCCTTGCTATTTCAACTCTCAACAAGTGTAGTTGACAAACACATGCAAGCATCCTAAAACAGTAAACAAAAACAAAGAAAAGGTGAGAGGGAGACAATTTAAGTTATTGAATATTTGATTTTTAAGCATTTGACTAAATTTTGGACTTTACAATAGAATTTAAGATTTAAAATAGGAAAGTAAAATTGCTGAAAAGAATCTAAGAAAAGATGTTCTTTTTAATATAGTTTTTAAATTGGACCAACCTCATTCCATTATTAAGAGAACAACATTTTGTATTTTAAAAGAGTCTTTCAAATATTTACTTTTATATATAAAAAAATGAAATGTTTGTATGGATGCAAGTCCATCACATTCTTGTGGAGCGACGACATCTTCCAACAACAAATAAACCTTGAAATATCTATTCCGTCTTTTCTGTCCCATCCTGTTAATTGGGGTCCAATGTATGCGAGTATGACTCAAACAGAGCAAAGTGTTTCTTTAAAGGAGTTATCTAGTTCCTAAAATTGATAAAATATTTACATACTTCTATAATTGACTCATAACTGAGGGTGATGCATTATTCATATTCAGAAATTTAAGACAAAACAATTTATCTAACAAACAACACTTCCCTAAAAAGTTCTTACTGTTAACAAGATAAAATCTATCTAATATATTAGGACATAAAAAGAGGCAGAAACACACAAATTAAGAACAAAAAGCTTCAATTTAGAGACAAAAATGCATCTTGATACATAAGGAAAACCAGACATCAAATGTATCTAACAAACAACCCTTCCCCTAAAGAGTTGATAAAACCAATCTAAAATAATAGGGTACAAAAACACAGAGATAAAACTAGTACTTTATATTCAAAGAAGATGAGAAAGATAATGCAACAAATGGTATTTATATACAAATTTAGTGATAAAATTGTCATACATAAACCACTCATGTTAATTGCATTTTTTTCTCACAACTTTTTTTAGGGTAGTTGTGCTTTTTCTCGTGTACAATTTGCTTAATTTTGGCATTTACACTCTAGGTGGCTCTCTAAACGCCATTTTTTTGTTTCAAGAAATTGCCTTTTTAAGAAACAGAAAAAGAGACGCTCTTTATTTGTTGGACTCTTTTATCCTTCAAACAGTGAACTTAAATTATTTGAATGGTGTTCTTTTTATATTTTTAAAATGTCTAAAATTGGGAAAAAAAGTGTCTTTTGTTGCAGACACTTAAACGGAAAACACAAACTTTGATTTCTTTTTCTTCTTTTCTTATTGGATTTTTTTTTACTGTTTAATTGGAGAAACTTTTACTTTCATTGCATACACATTTCAATAGGTGTTGAAATTAACAATGGAAGGTAAAAGAAAATCAAACAGATTTTAATGGCATATTAAGTGTGATAAATTTTACAATAGATATTTTTTATTTTCTAAATAAAATGATTTCGATCGAAGTTTTTATTATAGAAAAATTATTCTTCTAAATAAAATAATTTTAATGGAATCTAAAAAAATTGAAAATTATATTTACTGTGTTTTCCACTCAGTGTATGATATTTTATATTAAATTCTCAATTGGTGTGGTTTCGCATAATGAAGCTTATTAAGATTTTTTTTAAAAAATTCAAGACATCTAATTAACGATTGATGAATCATATAAATCGCATCACAATACTTGTTTGAACTAATATGGACTAAATTTATTGAGATAATCGTATTATTTAAATTTTCTATAGATGGTGTGAGTAGAGGTGTCAATGAGACGGATGGTTGGTTATTTTAAAAATAAATATCCTATTTTTTGGTACTTTATAATGTATAAATAAAATTACATTTCTTAAAATCATACCAACATATCGATTTCTCTTCACTATCGATCCGTTTCATTTAATTTTTATTTTTTAAAATATCTCCTAAAAATATACTATTATCAAAATATTTCTTTTGCATGTATGTTCTTGAAGAAGCAATTCAATTATATTCTTCACCAAGAAGTCAAAAATGCAAAATGTTGTTGCCATATTGTTTGATCTTAAACATTTAATAGAAGTATTTGTATAGATTTTGTCGTATTGTTTGATGAAGTATCTATTATAGTCTCTTTTAATTTTTAAAGTAATTAAGTAAATGCTAATTAAAGAAAAAGAATCTAAAGACGGTCAATCATTATAGGTCTAGGACTCCGCTATATTTATATTTGAAAAATATTATAAAATATATTTATACATTAAATTTAATGTATTGTTAATATATAAATTATATTTACATATACATAAGATTATTCATTCCGGTTTGGAAATTTTTTGAATTTGATAAATTAAACAGACCATTTATATTGTTTTGGACTGCTATACATTTAAATACAAGTTCACGATTTTATTCAAAAAATAATATAAATCGATTCGGTTAGGTTCGATCGATTTCATATTCTTTTGACACCCCAAGGTGTGAGTGCAATTTCTTTTTCATGATGATATGTTGGATTTATACATGGTAGATTTGTTTGATATTACTCTTGTAAATTTATCTAGTTGGATTTTACTCTCTTGAATATTTGAAATTATATAGGATTTTTCCATTGTTAATGGAAGTAGCTTTTTTTGTCAATAAGACTTGTATTCCTTTGCATCTTTAATCAGATATCATGTTTGAGTCTTAAGCACTGAGCTTGGTTTATTTGAGCAAAGGGTGTAGTAGAACTTGAAGTAGAGAAATACATTCTTGGTCTATAATTTTGACAAATGAGGACTTCTATTGGGAAATATCTTCTTTGTCGTCATCAAAGAGGATGACATTTGGGGCTTCCTCTTTCCCTTTAAAATAAAAGTGGTGAATTCCATGTTAAAGTTCTAAATCTACATCCAACACCAGTGTTTCAAATGAGAACAAATTGTAAGGCGTTGAATGAAACCCTTAAGAAAGATGTCAAGATGACAGCCAACCATATACATTCGCTTAACAATATCCTTTTAACTTATCATGTTTTACCTTAAGAAAGGTCTCACCGTTGGTTAACATCATTTGGAAAACATATATTCCCCTACTATTCATTTGATTGGAAGGTGAGGAAGAGGGTAGCTGGGAAAAAACTTTTTTCTATTAAAATATAAAGAAGCAGTTGCACCATTATCTTTCTCAAACATAAACTGCAATCTTAGGCCTTCCAAAGGAGTCATCTAGTTCCTACAATTTACAATTTATTTACCTACCTTCTGCAATTGACATCATAAATAAAGGTAAATTAAATACTTCACATAAATTTTGAAATGAGAACATTCACTTCAGTGTATTGATCAATTCTAAAATTGGGAGAAAAAAAGGAGAAACTGAGAAATCCAATTATGTTGCCATCTAGAAACTCAGGGGTCTCACCGATAAAAAGGTTAAAGTGGTTAAGGAACAAAGCCTCGAATCCTATTCAGAGATAAATTTGGATAGGAGGGATTAACTAAAACCATTGTTATGAGTTTGATGTATGTATCGATCTACAAAATTATTTGTAAACTAGAGACATGCAAATATTATAAACTTACTAATAAAGATAGACCTATATGTACACATAACTTGCTTTACTTGTAACCAGTTGTCACGAACAGGTTGAAAGACCCTATAGGGGTTTGTGTTGCCTTGCCTGTTTTCCACCTCCTTAGCAGTTGCCCACTTAATGATCATATTGTTATCATCCCATGCATCATTGAAATCTCAAGAATGAAAGACTGTGCATCCAAGATCATATTATACATTGGCTTTAAGGTCATATTATTGTAGAAACTCAACAGTATTGCATATGCCCATGAGCAAGGAACTAAGCTCTCGTGGATTCGCACTTACATAGACACACATTTGGCTATAAAATCATTGTACTTTATAAAGATGATATCAGATATAAGTGCATTAACGGCTTCAATCATGTAGCTACGAAGTATAGACATAGTATCTCCATATCTAGTGAAGATCAACGATTTAGTAGAAATTATTAGTCCAAATGAATAAGATTCTAACTGAAATAGGAAATTGGTTAGGCCTAATAGACGGAAAATGAGTGTTTATATCAAATCTAGAATATACTAAACCAAGTAAGGTAACATAGAAAGAAAGCTAGTTAACGTCGATAAGCTTATCTCCACAAATTTGTTCCGGCAGTACCTCCTTGGTGTAATTCAATTCTAAATAGATAGATATCATTTTTTTTATAGTTCTTCCATTTAACACGATATTAAGAATTTTTCTCTTCATTGGTTTAACTAACCAACCTTTCTACTATATTAATCAAAATTCCTACAATTCTTAGCATAATAAATCATAACCTTACACACAATCACAAAAAAGTGCTTTAAGTGGCATTTATTTAGTTGCAATAACTTAAATGCCACTAATACATTAAATTAGCTATTTTATTACCGGTATTTAATCTTTAGACAGTAAAGGAGGGTAGAATGAAAGTAAATTTGTTATATTTTTAAATTTTCCCCCAATTCCTTTTTACTTTGAGTTTTTCCCATCTTCACCCTTCAATGAAATCATCACGACGGTGATAGAAATCGGCGAACTACAGTGGAGTTCGGCACATCGGCGGTGGAATTTGACACAACGGTGGTGGAATTCGACAAAATGCAGTGGAATTTAGTGCATCAGTGCTATTGATGAGAATAAAGATGAATCAAAGCCTTTGATGTCTCTTCCAGAGCTCACCATCAGCAATTTGTATTTGTGTAAGAAAATTCATCATTGTCGATTGCCTCATATTCTGTCTGATTGAGTTGGAATTGTACGACCATGTCGTTTAGTGACTACTAATATCCATTTTAGTTGTTGGTTCATGTATGAGTGTATGTTCTAGAGTTCTATATATATATATATATATTGTTTGAATTGATGCATGTGTTTCTATATCAGATCTTGTGTCCAATAAAATTGGCGTAGAATTGCAAAAACAACCAAACTAGTTGTTGTGGAGTTTGATTTTTGATCTCCTATTTGAAGGTAAACAACTAAACTTAGTAGCTAATAGAAACCTAATTTATTCATATAAAATTTAATTTTTCAGTAATTAGGATAACATCATCATGATGAATCATTCAGGTTCATGCGTAGCTACTTAGTGATTATCCAAATGTTGATAATTCAGAGCTCAATCTTAATATTTTCTTATAATGTATTAAATACAACATCACAAATTGTTGTATCATAGTGTGTATGATAGTGGTTGAGGTTGCATGTCTTGTATCTACTGCTTTTGATGGTGCCCTTTGAACAATAATTCATGTAATTGATTAAGGTAGTTAATGTTACTTGAAATGGAAAATGGAGTATAAATAGAAGAGTAAGAGAAATTAAATACTTTGTTTGTCTCCTTTCTAGGTGTCATACCTTAAAGGATGTATCTATACTTGAATGCATATTCATGGAATATATGTATTGTGGATGCTTATGGCTTCATTCTTGATGATTTGATCGACCATGTTACCATTTTAAATTTTTAACTTGGTATATCTGAAAAAGTGAAATCCAATTAAGAACAAACTTAAGCTCGTATCATATTTCTAATTTAGTCTCGCACTATTTTTCAGCCAATTGGATAAATGAAGGTGGTGACCCATGCTTACCAGTCCCTGTTAAGTCTCGCACTACTGTATTTCTAGAGTGGGCAGATTTTTTCTAGCCAGAGCACGTGAAACTAACTAAAACTGCATGTTGTGTTTATGTATAGTTAGTTCTTTGGTAGAAGAAATGAAGAGCAGGCAGGAGTATAACATCACCATGATGAAGAACTTCCTTCAGGCTCATTAGTGATCTTCCAAATGTGTCAATTTCGATCTCAATCTCAGTATTTTCCTATACTAATGCTAATAATATACTTGTTATTTGTATAGTTTGAGATCTGACAAATTAGGGACCTTGTAAAGTACGCGTTTGGGTTTATTACTTAAGTATTGCAGGGTTCTTAATTGAGGTATGCAGGGGTTTTGTTTAACGTATTGCAGATTGAAACAAACACAGGGACCTAGTAGAGGTTACCAGGATCTCATGATGAGAAGCCAGTTGATCGCAAGCTGGAGATGGTACAAAAAGTTAGGAGAACACTTCCCGGATGGCGTAAGGAAAGTGTGACTTTCAGCCCATGGCAAAGAAGTTTAGGAAAAAGTGACTTTGCCAATATAAAGGCATTTTCCTAAACATTTTGTGTAGTTTTTGCAACTGCGATTGAAAAGCATGTTAAGAAACTCTTGCAAAAGGCTACTTCCAAAGCACAAGGAAGAAAGAATCATTCCAGAACAGCGCAAATCTCTGGAGCTTTTAGTGCAGCTTTAGGAATATATATTCTCTCGTTCTTCAATGGTAAGCTCTTCCATTCTACGGAATCAGTGTGGCAGTGTTTGAAAGTCTAGGTTGTCCAGGTGGGATAACTTAGTGGGTAGATAGTTTATACTTAGGCTTGTTAAAGCAATAGGGTGTTGCTTAACTGTAAGATTGAAAAATCTTTCTTACGTTTTTTGTTTGTAATCGTCGTTTACGTTTGCTTTTGAAGATAGTGAAAACGATTTGAAAAATCCCAAAGTGGAAAATAGGTCGTTGTTTTATGTACTCCCAAGAAGGAGGGTTTCGTAGGTTTCCACGTAAAATCATTGTGTTGATTTTCTGTATTTAACTTTATGGTATTTTCTGGGAGGTAGTAAGGGACCTGGTCCCTACTTGTTAATGAAGGCCAAGATTCGAACAGTGTATCAGAGAAGGCAACTCCTATGTGGTTAACACCAAGGAAGTGATATTTGTTCTAGATGGCTGTCACTTAATCTCGAAGAAGGGCATCGTCACACAGACCTCCGTTTCCAACGGCATTTCTACAGTGGGGAAAGTTAGAATGAAGACTACCTCATGGCTTAAGATAGCGAGTTATGGGATATTGTACTGGATGGACCAATTTGTTCCGATGATGGAAAGAAAAGGATGGAGACGAAGACTATTACCTGTGCCAAAGCCTAGAGAAATATGATTGAAGACTGAAAGAAAAAGATTGAAAAAGGTTTTTCAAAGCTAAAACTCTTCTGTTTGGGATAGGACCTGATGAGTACAACAGAGTGTCAGCATGTGAGTCTGCTAAAGAAATTTGGGAATGCTTAAAGACTGCAATGAAGGAACTGCAACAGCAAGATCTAAGATTTGACATGCTTACCCCCTCACCGATATGAGAACTTCAAAATGAAGGAAGGAGAAAGGAACAATACATGACATGTCACCAAGGTTCTTCCATTACAAAAGAGTGCGACAGTTCTGGGTGAGCCTATAAGCATGACAAAACAAGTCAGGAAAGGTGCTTGATTAGAAATCTCTTCCAAAGACGTGGAGACAAGGTTGATGCCATTACAAAAGCCCAAGGATTGGAATGGGGGGCTGGACTATGGATGCTTGGTTGGAATCTGAAGACACATGAGATGAATATTTGACAATTACGATTTATCAAAGAAGGAAGCTAAGAAGGAAAAGTCATTGATGCTGAAAGTATAAAAATAGAGAAGATTCCAGTGATGATGATATTGCATCTCATAGAGATTTCAAAAAATTGTGAGGGAAGGAAAAGGAAAACACAAGGTATAAAAGAGGAACAATCGGTCTCAAATGCTGGCTCAACCCCCCCGGTGATACTTGCTACAAGTGGGAAAAGCTGAGGCATTCATCAGAGAGTGCCCTTTGCACAAGAATGAAAGAAGGAATACCAAAAACAACGAAGTGACAAAGAAAAAAGAAAATAGAAGGGACCTGGTACTTGGCAAGGACAGATAGAAAGCTGGTGAAGACTTGGTTGTAAAAAAGGCTCTTGCTGCATGGAGTGATCCTCAAGTGTCACAAGATCATGATGAGCCAAAAGATGTGTCCATGGTTGGCGTGTAATGAGGAGGGGAAAGTTTCAATGAAATGTTTGCACTCTGGGCCCACAAAGAAGGACTGAAGAAAGAAGAGACAATAGGTAAACTTCTTCTAATATTGAAAAATGCTGGATAATATCCTTAAAAAAATTGAGACGGTGGCAAAAGTCATGATTGATTCTTTATAGACGGATAACGATCTGAAAAGAGACACCATAAATGCCTGAACTTGACAGTTTGACTGAAAACAAAGTTAAAACTGAGAGAGAAACATGTCAAGAATTGGTGTCTCTAGAGTTCAAATAACTCTGAACTTAAGAACCAGTTGAAACCAGATTATGAAGAAGCTGAAAACTTGAATGGCATGTCTAATGGGTTGCCAAGCTGAAAATTCAGGAGATTGACAACTCTGAGAAAAAAAAAACTTGGTTGTCACTTGAAACAAGAGTACAAGTTATAGAATCCCAAACACATCGCTCCGAAAGTACATAATAGAGGAAGGGTGAAACTTAAGGGGAAGAACTTGAACAAAAATCCCTTAAGTGGACCACAGCACAGAACGGAACGGAGAGCAGCGGCGCCGCGATAAACCATGGTCAAAGTTACTTTCAAATGCAAAAAATCAGAGAGTATTCAATAAGAAAGGACTAGGACAGTCTGAACATAAGTCCTCCTTATAATCATCCATAAGATGTGTTTGTCTGTATGACAAATCTATGGTCTTTCCACTGTGGAAAGAATGGACATCTGGAAGGGTGAGTGGGCTAGCTGAGAAAAATCCGTGTGAAAGGTTCTCAAATTATGCTGAAAGGCAAAAATTTACCAAAGAGAGACCTGGTTGGTCCTCCAATCACGTTGCAACTCAAGGGAATTTTCAAAGAGAAAAAGAATAAAAAATAATGTTCCTGCTCCAATCCTTTGTTAGAAAACTTCAAATCTTACCATATGGACACGTACAATCTAATCACTCCTTTGTCTGCATACTGGGAACTCAATGAAATGGGTGCCAAGTTAACAAAGTGATTTTTTGGTTGTGCAGGTGGATGAGAGACCAGAAGCCAGCAGTCAAAAGTTGTATATGGATATGGATGCTCTAACCTTATGACTGGAGATGTGTAAAGAATTTTGCTCTCTCACTGAAGACCCTCCAAGGAGGAGGTTTATAGCTTGTTCACCGCATTTCCTATGCCGCGTAACCCTCGCTTCCTCCTCGAACTACTCTTCTACTGGTTCTCGTGTCCAACTTCCGTCTTCTGTTCAGCTTATACCCCTCCTGTAACATTACATTGCATCCTCCTTGTCCATTTCTTTGCCAGTGGTAGATAGACGGCGGGTCGATATTCTCCCATCCGCGGTTTGAAGGGAAAAACTTACAGGGGGGACATGTGGGGGATCGGTGACGAATTTCATTAGGAGGAAGAGCGAGGTGTGAGAGGGAAATGACAACTGTTGAACATGTTGGATGGAGTTGAAAGTTCAGCTTGTTGCGTGTGTCACAATCTGTGAACAAAGGAATGAGGTCAAATTCACTTCTGAGAAATGCACATGTGGGAGTCTAACTCAAACAAAGTAAATTCTTAATAAACACAGAAATAAAAAATGTATGTGCGCAACTTAGAACAAGTCTCATGGAGATACCTAATATGTCTTAGTGCTCAGAATGAGACGCTGATATCTGGCATCGAGTAGGCTGGGCAATTTTGTAAGCTATCTTATTGAACAAAGTGCAGTCTAAGGGACCTGGTCCGAGGTCTGCCCAAAATGAAAGTTTGCTGAAAAATTAAATCTTGTGAGGAAGCTTGTGTTAAAGGAAACAGATCAGATACTGTTAATCCCAAAAATCAAGTAACATCATCAAGAACATAGAGCTGCTTCTATGGACTGTGTGGACCTTTGAAGGTTCAAAGAAGAGAAATGGCAAGAAGCTACATTTTGGTGATTGTGGCTGATTACTCAAGGATACCACCGTGGACGAGAGGAGTTTTGAGATCAAAGGCAGACACAGCTGAAGCGTGGTGGGATTCTTCAATGATTCAAACAAATTGGAATCAAGGTATTTGCAGCATTCGATCGATAATGGCACAGAGTTTGAAACTCAACACTGGATAGATTCTGTATGGCAAAGGTTTATGAGCCACAATTTATCTGCTCAAAAGAACCTCCTCAACAAAATGGAGTAGTGAAAGGAAAAGAAACAGAACCTTGGTGAACATTACCAGACACTATGATTAGTAATCAAACATCTTCCTCAAATTTCAGGGCTGAAGCCGTTAAAACAGCATGCTCATGTTTACCAACAGGTTGTCTAATAAGAGTTGTCTTGAATAAGGATCCTCCATATGAACTGCTCAACAACAGAAAGCCAATGAAAACTACTTTAGAGCATTTGGATGCAAATGTTTGTGCTGAACAATGGGAAGGATGATATGGGGAAAATTGATCCCAAAAGTGATGAAGCCGTAGTATTTGTTGGGATATTCTTCATTCAGCAAGCCTATAGATATTCACAAAAGAACTCAAGAATTGAAGAAAGCATCAAATGTTGTGTATTGATTTGAAAGATGGAAACTTGAAGAAGATGGAGCAAATAATGATTGATCATGTGCTGGGAAAATGCTTCAATCAAAAAAAGATTGAAGGAGGTGGAAGTGATGAAGATCAAAAAATGTAAAAAAATGACTGTGAGATCAGAACCATAGTTACCCTGAAGCGGATGCTGAGGTTGACAGGATGATATAGTAACTGGTACTATCATAATTTCAGCCAGAGTAATAAGGACTCCCCGAAGATGATTGTCACTCTTGATGAAGAAAGAACTGTTGTCAGCTTAAATCAGTCTGTTAACAAAGTCAGGATGGATTGAAGCAAGCATGTGGTAATCACATCCCTTGATAATTTCATTTCCCTTTGAATTCTGGAATTAGACTAATCAAAAAAACAAGAAAATTAGTTGCTTTAGATCATATCATCGTGAGCCCAAGGAAGTGAATGAAAGGAAGCATTAGGTGATGCAGACTGGATCAAATTTATGCAAAGAGGAACTTCCCATCAGTGAAAAGAAGCAAGGCAGGAACCTGGTTTCCTCGACCTGAAGGAAGAACAGTTATAGGAAACTTGATGGGTTTTCAGAACCAAACTTGATGAAATAGGAGGGAGTGTCACTAGAAATAAATCAAGTGTTGGTGGTGCAAGGATAACAATCAAGAAGAGGGAATAGACTATGATGAGACCTTTGCACCTGTGTGCAAGAATCGGAAAACGCTAGTTTAGAATTTAATATGTTGCGCATTTATGCGGTTTCAAGCGGTTATCAAATGGCATGTGAAGAGGCATTTCCGAATGGAGTCTCAAAGAGGAGGCTGTCGTTTGTCAAGACAACATCTGTTTTTGAAGATGCAGAGCTACCAAATCATGATTCAGATTGAAAATAAGACACTATAAGATGGTCTGAGAGGCAGCTACAAGGAGCATGGTTATGAAAGGTTGTCAAAGTTTCTGCTTGAAGAATGGGTTCAAAAGAGGCAGGCAATATGGACACACGACTCTGTTCTATTAAAAAAAGTGAAACAAAAATTGCTGGTCATTCAAGTTTATGTAGATGCTACAATCAATTTTTGGAGCATAGCGGGATGGAGCTATTGTGTGAAGAATTTCATCTTTAATTGGATGGAAAGGAGTTAGTTTTAAAGAGCATGATGGTTAAGTTGAAATTCTTCCTGGTCCCAAATTACACAATCATTCAATGAGGATGTCAAATTTCAGGGAAGTAATTAAGGTGGTGCTGTGACAGAATCAATATGTTTGATTCTGAAACCTATGATACTACATATGGGAAACCAAATTCCAAGATTATAGTAGGCGGGATTATGATCCTCTTGTGAAAAAACAATGTACAGGGGAATCATTGGAATCTGTTATTCTGAATGCTAGCGGACTGATATTGTGTTTCGTGTGGGAATTGTGTGCAAGGTTCAAGCATGTCCTGTGTGATTCAATTTGAAGGTCTGGAATGGAAGGAAACGTATTCTCAAGATACTTGAAGAAATAGGGGACCTGGTTCTCTTTTATCCCTGCAGGTGCATACTTTTGTCTAGTTGGTTTTGCAGAGATGCTGATTTTGCGGTATGAAGTTGACAGGCAAGAGCACATCTGGAATGGCTCATTTCCTTGGATCATCGCTATCTCTTGGAGTACCAAGAAAAAGAACAGCAGAAAACTCGTGGCTCTTTCAACTGTATTGAAACTGAATAGGAGCTGTGTGACTATTTTGCTAGTTGCTGTGGATCAGGCAACACTTGGAATATTTTGGAATTCAATCAAAGAATTCCTCTTTATGTGTGTGACAATACTAGTGTTGGTTAGTATGGGAAAAAACATCAGTCCACCATAGAGACAAGGATATTGATGTAGAAATCAGCTTTTGAGAGATATGTTGAGAAGGGAAAATATTGTGTCCAACATATTGTCCAACGGCAGGAGGGGACTGCGAATTGCAGACATTCACTAGCCTCAGCAAGGATCAATTTGAGAGGGAATCGGTTAATTAAAGTTGGGGATTTGTCTCAAGTGATGCTTTAGATTTCAAAAGTTGAACACTCCGTTGATGGCTAAAAGTGCAGAAGTGCAGGTATCCCTTTGTGTGAATTTAAATATCTGAACAAAAGATCCTTTTTGTACTTTTTTAGGCTATAATCTCAGAGTAAGGAACTGTCAGACAAAAGAAGAACTAGAACATTAAGGAATATGAAGTGAAACTATATACCCATGGTACTGGACCTGTCCGGCTAGAGAATTTAGACTTAAACCTTAAACTAAAAAAAATTTCACGTGGAAAATGCCACGGTCAGTCCATATGTTACTCTGAACGATAGTACCATCGTTCTCTTAACGACGCACCCAATCACACGGACCTAGGCACCTTTCACTTCTTTTAACCAAGCCTTTCTTTTTTTTTTGAAACTCTAATCTGTCTTCTCTTGAACTTCTTTCCCTTTTCCCGAAGGTTTTTGGTAAAATTCAAAGGCAAAGTGTCCTTTGCTCTTCTCTTTGTTGTTCACAGAAATTTTCCAGTTAACAACAATGTATATTCCTTCATCTTCGTCAAGCAAAAAATGTTGAATGCTCTCAGTAATGAAATAGAGCCCCTTGCCTTATATTCCCCGAACCAATACAAAGCCAGACTTCCTCCCCCTTCAAGTTCCTCAAAAGGACACTCTGAAATACCCTTTTTTCGCCATAATATCTAAATACTTCTGTAGTGCCTAATGGACCTGGTCCGTTTCAAGAAAATGTTGCCTGACAATATGTGTGAAGGGGATTACCAAAACATTAGGGCTTCTGAAGCCCAACATATTGGAAGCGCGTGAAGAGATTGTGATTGAACTTGACCATTGAGCGGGAAGGGGAAGAAAGAAAGGGCAGACCCAGAAGCGACCAGGTTTGGAAAAACGAAGATTCCGACATGGTAAGACCCACTAAACCTATTTTTGATAAGGACTCCTGATTTTAGGAAGTTACACTCTTAATCTCATCGACTCTGCAAGTAAGGAAGGAAACCATTAAAAGGAAGGTGAGAGAAGAGAAGGAGAGGTTTATTCTAGAAAAGGAAGGAAAAGGGTGTGTAGAGGTGGCACCCTAGGAGATAACCTGAATACAAGGTCTGCTGCTTAAAAGTTGATGGCTGAGCCTTGAAGGCAAATTGGCACGTTTGAAGTGCAAAGAACTTCAACGTATCAAATTTTAAGAATACTGGGGCCAAAATGTGGTTAAGTTGTCTGGAGAAGAAGTTTGGTAAAGAAAAATAAGAAAACGAAGTCAAGAAAATGAAAAAGAAGGGTGGTTTAACAAGGGAAGGTTGAAAAATCAAGTCAAAAGGAATAGATCTGAGAAAAGAGAAAGCGGTACAGGTGACCTGGGTACTAAAGTCAAGGAGGAAAGAGGAGAATGTCAAAATAAAGTGAGGGTTTAGGGTATGTTGACATCCTGCGAGAAACCAAGCAGTATTGGCAGTGAAGAGTTGGTGATCATGGGTATTCAGAACTCTTCATGGCCTATGAATTCTCTGCACGATATGGTAGAGATTCAATTTGGATTTTGCACTTGTTCGACAAAAATTACCCCATCCTCCATGAAAAAAGATAGGTTCGTGAATTTACATAAAATGTCAATTCAGGAAGAGGGAGAATCCTCCACCACGGGTAAATGATTGTTTGCCATTACTTTGGTTGAGCAGGGTGTTGAGCAAAATTCTCAGAGTGCCACCTTAAAGGGGGACCGGTCTTCTGTCTTGATGGTGGGAAAAACAAACCTGATTTCTGAAGTTTTCTTCGATGATTTCTAAGACACCCACAACTAAGGTTACTGGGATTTTAAGAAAATACATGATAGAAGAGGGAGTTATCAGCTGGTCTTGAGTTTATCAAACAAGGTGTCCTTCCTCGCAAGAAAGAGGACAACGCCACTGCTGTGATTTTATTGTGATGGAGATGCTTGTAGTTTGAAGCCCTGAGCCTTCAGTTGGTATGATGATTGAAAGGAAATTCCACAAAACAGGGTTGAGAGGAAGGAAAGGTGTTCATGGAAGGGTTATGGATACTTTCTCACAGAATGTATTCAAGCATTTTCGAATCCCTTTAGTGTTGGGAAATGGTGGAAAGGTAGTTGGGACTGTTAAACAGACTATCTCTGAGAATACCTTGGTTGAATGTGAGTTGCCATTGAGGAAAAGGCTATACAAAAGCAAGATGGCTCAACTTATTGAAGACAAGATCAGCGTACTTAACAACAGAGGTTGAGAGCTCACATGCGGTGGAGTGGAAAAAGATGGAAGAAAAGAAATTGCTATAACAAAGCAGAATGCTTACTGCACAGAGATGAGTGACTGGTTTTCTTCAGTAGTTTCAGCTATGAAAGAAAGAGAATGCGGGTTGAAGGCGAAAGTAACTGCCCTGCAAGGAAAGCAATAAGGATTAATGATGCTGCAAATGCACCGACTCACTCTTGTTAATCACGTCCCTGTCTCATCCTCCTCCCGCTAATAAGCACTGTTAATCAATACTTCCCGTGTCACTTTTTTTGTGTGGCTTATCACGTGTTGAGTGATTTTATTTGTTTGTAAGGTCATTTATGTTTATGATGGCCTTGGTTACTTATTCCTTTGTTGTTCTTCCTATATTCTTTGCGAATGCTTTTCCTGTAACGTTGATTGCTTTTTTTAGCTTTGGGAATTTTTTTTCTTGGTCTGTATTTATGTTGACACACTGGTTTACTGCATATCTTTTTATGATGCCACAAGGGGGATGTAAACTCGTGAGTAGTCTAAAAGAATAAATAAGTAAAGGGGATGGGAGGGAAGGGACATTGCAGTAAGGGGGGGCAATCTAAAGTCAGGTGGGAAAAGGGGAAGATTGCAGTAAGAGTAAGGGGGAATATACAGGAAGGGGAAACCAATCTGGAGAGATTCAGTATTATTTGTTGTCATATCAACAAAGGGGGGGAAAATGTATTTGTAGTTTTGAATGATTGACAAAAAAATTAGGGACCTTGGAAATGTACCGGGGTTTCTGACTACTAGGCAGGGTTCTTGTGTGAAGTTAGTATTGCCAGATTAAACAAACCACGGGCCTAAGTAAAAGCGGTTACCAGGATCTCATGCATGAGAAAGAAGCCCATTGTCGCCAGCTGGAGGATGGTACAGAAAGTAGGTGCACCTTCCCTGATTGGTTGTCAGAAAGTGTGACTCTTTTCCAGCCAATGGCAAAAAGAAGTTTAGGCAAAAAAAAAAAAAACAAAAAAAAGTGACTTGCCCATATAAATGGCACTTCCTAAACATTTGTGTATGTAGTTTTGCAACTTGATTAAAAACTTCTTCAAGAACTCTGAAAAGGCTACTACAAGCAAAAAGTATAATCATTCCAAAGAACAAACACAAATCTAATGGAGATTTAGTGGCAGCTGTTTAGGAATATATTCTCTCGGAGTTCTTAACTTGTAAGCTATACATTCCTGAATCTATAAAGGAATTCCGGTGTAGTGTTTGATGAAAGTCTCAGGTGTCCGGTGGGTAGAAACTAGTGAGGAGATAGTTTCTCACTGAGGCTTGTTTAAAAATAGGGAACTGTGATTTATAACTCTCTTACGTTGTTGAATCTTGTGTTACTTTGCTTTTGAAGATTAGTGACACACGATGAAAATCTTGTGGAAAAGGCGTGGTTTTTGACTCCCATAAGCAAGGAGCGTTTCCAAGGAAAATCATTGTGTGATTTTACTGCATTTAACTTTCTGGTATTTTTCTGGAGTGTAGTAAGGGACCTGGTCCATTACTTGTTAAGTGAAGGCACATATTCTAACAATACTTGTATTGGAGTTTGTCAACATCTATGCCCTCTTTGCATTGCATCAGCATATAGCAGCATAAAAAGGGAACGGAGAACGTGTAATGGTGCTTCTCATTCATGGATATAACATACATTTATCAGGTATGACAATCTCAAGAGATGAAACTTAAAATTAATTAAAAAATTTGACAGGCCAAGTGTTATATGAATTTTTTATTATTTATTCCATCAATAACATATATAAATGGTGATACCACATTATGGGAAGCTATAACAGCAAAATACTATCCCATAATTGAATTACTATACCATTGCGCAACTATTTAAACATGTATTACTTGTTAACTCACAACATCATATAGATCATCTGATATCCACGTTGATAAGAAAATCATGTAGATATGGTAAAACATTTATTATTTAACGGATATGAGATTGATCAACTGCTATCACTTTGTTTCTTATAGTAGTCTTGCGCTGCTAGTATTATAGATATCTAATTTATGAAATTTTTCTCTGTGATGTTGCATATGTCACATAGTATCTGGTTAAAAGTAGTGACATAATATACCGCTAGATCAGTTTATACCAATTTTTATTAACTAGAATCTTTTATCAAGAGTAGGTCTAGCAAAGGGACTGTGACTGGGACTGGGGGACGGAATGGGACGGGGGAAGGCGATTGAGAGATTTGGCGGGTCGCGGGATTGGGCGGGAGAAAGACAAAGAAAAAAAATATGTCTCATAAGTTCCCCTAATATACAGGATTGGGAAGGTTTGGAGGGAAAGGCGGGGGATTTTAAGGTGTCATAGACGTCAGGGAAGGCGATGGTATAAGTTGCAGGGGTGTAGCGGCGAAAGTTAAAGTTAACGTGAACTTGAAAGTCCAAAGTTCAAATTAAATATTATAAGTTCAAGGTATCAAAAGTTCATTAAATTTTAAAATACTAAAGAGTCAATGTTTCCAAATTTCATTTCAGTTTTTAAAGTTTCAAATCTTAAAAAAAATGTCAATTAACAATTTCAAAAATGTGAGAAATTTGACATTTGTATTTTAATATGTTTTTTTAAAGTATTAAACTTGAAATTCAATTTTCAAGTTGTGATTTTTAAATTGAGTATTTGAAATTTTGGTTAGTCTATATTAATATTGTAGGTATAATGTATATATATTTAAAATTATGAAGGCAAGACAATAATGTACAAAAAACTTTTAAACAAAGCCTCTTCAAATTATTCAATAAAATTATTGCAAACTTGAGACACTTGAAATTACAATATACACAATATTAGTGAGAAACTATCTACGCAGCCACCTTAGGAAGGTTCTGTTGAATAAGTTATCATATGTATAAACTAATATTTGTTACAAATTATAGATGAGTTAACTAATGTACGCCAACAATCTTCTAGGAAGTGGTCTATTTTAATTAGTTTCCTTCATATGTAATCTAAAGTATATTTTCTCCTTAAATTAATGCTAATTGTCGGATATACGACTGGTGACATCCTCCGGTGTTGAAAAACTTGCTAGCAACTCTACGTGGATCTAGTTATCATCACTCCATTCCAATTATGTTTAACCCAATGATGCTGTTTGGAACATAAATTTGGCAACATTATTACTTCCTCTATTTGGCATTAGAGCAGTCTGTCAAATTTATAAAACTGAGTTTCCAAATTTTCTTTCTCGCATATGAATGTCGTAGATCGCCAAAATTTGAACTTCTTGCGCATGTGGCAAAGCAGCCTTGATTGATAAGATATTCTGCAAAGTCCTCAATGTTAGTAAAATTTAAGACCAAGCAAACCCTCGCTAAAGTTGAAATTTGAACTTAACTTCAAGATTAGAACTTTATCAACTCTCTCCCCTTAGGATTTTCCGTAAATCTTATTTTCATTATAAATTTTTTACTTCTACTTTATGCTAGACTAAACCATTCACAAGTTGGTTTTCATTCGCTTAAAATTCTAAAGATATAAAAAAAAGGTCAAAAAGTGTCTGTACTCTCGGAATTGAAATCAGGATGAATTTAAAACGTAGTAATAAATAAATTTGAGGAATGGAAAGGGCAAAATGTATTAAAAATTTTTTCAATCATACCTTCAATTGCAACTCTAAATTTTATCTATTTTTTTTTATATAGAAAATTGAATTGAAAGATTAATACTGATGAAATAGTAGAATAATAAATTCCAGAAAACATGGTTGTAGAATCATAAATTTTTTTATAAAAATCTAATAGTTCTTTAATTTCTTCCCAATCGTCATCACAAATTCTATATAAGGGGTAACATTATAAGACGTTTTTAAACACATTTGTTAGGGTCTTTTTATTATTTGTAAGCAATGGGAAGCATGTGAACCAACAATTTTCACCTGTTTTAATATGTCTTGGAATTTTTCTACCCAGGTGACAATTACCTAGTAAAAATGTTCATTAATTTCCTGATTCTAGGGAGCTTATTAGCATGAAAAAATGCATGGCGGCAACAATATTCAATTTTCATGCAAATCAAATAATGAAATATATCTTGACAACTAAATTGTAATATATGTGAACCACCAATATAAAAAAAAACATGGAAAAACTTTGTGCTCAATTCAACATAATCAACTTTTATAATACTAGCGCGTTTGTATTATTGATGCAATTACTAATGCGAGAGACATTGCTTGTCTATAAGCATTTGAATCAGCTAAACACACTCAAACTATTTGATGAAAGCTAAATAGAACCAGTTTAATTTTCTCTACGCACTTATTTATAACTTAAGATCTTTCTTGCAAAATCGAATTATGATCAACCACTGTGCCTTTTTGTGTATAGTTAAAATAATATGTTCATTAACACTATTGCCCACTGTGCGAAGTTGAGTATAGGACAGTACTATTCTAATATGCTAAACATTACAATGAAGAAAGAAATTGACAATATTTACCTTACATCAGATTAATAGTATTTATGCAAAACCCGGGTGTGTAAGCAGGATTATAAGTGTGTTGAACTATTCAATTAAAATCGGGATTTGAAGGAAAAGGAAAATAATAGACAAACCACAAACAGAAAACCATTTGAGAAAAATTTTTGCGATCTTTTGCTCTATTATATTTACGTTGTGTTAGGGGGACACAGGGGTTTTTAAAAGGATCTACATGTTCCTGACAATGTAGAAGCCCCTACAATTCATACAACTAATATCAAAATTATAAATGGAATTATTTTTTCTAGGTCTACGCTGTTTCGCTGTCTTTACATTTAATCGGCACACACGATAACAATGTTTATTTTATATCCCCCATACACCTTGACCCCCACATTGTCTATTGTTTAAAAGTTTCTCACCTTATTACAAATAACAAATCATTTTCCTTATCGAAAGTCATGAAATTCCATACAATAGGTTTTAGGGCGTTGATATTCACCTCTCCTTGTGGGAGGTATAAGGGTGAAGGGACGTCATTAATTTACTCCGTAAATTGTAGGTTCATTTGAATTGAAATTTGTGTTATGACTAGTAGGGTGAATATTTGGCTCAATATATAAGAGTATCATAACACATACGGTAGAGCATTTTTGATTAAATCAACTTCTGACCTTGAATGCTTCAATGAAGTTACATCCCATTTATCTTATTTTATTCTTTAATTTTTTTTTAAAATAAATAATTTAAAAATGTCACACCTCGCGTTATCTGTTCTTTCTACGTTCCGCTACCTATATTTTTTTTGCTAGAACTCATATTTAATTGTATATAAAGTGTAATACAAAAATAATAGTAAAACAAAAATTAAAGAGGAAAAATAATATATAAATATTATGAAAGGAATGTACCAAACGTCTGCGTTAATAGCAGAGGTTAAATCGATTCTTGAAGCTTGTATCTTGTTATAGATTGTAACTTGTAATTTGAAACTCCAATACTTGATAGCAAATATGAGATTTAAAAAGAATAAAAATTAAAACTTAAAAATTAAGATTGAGACATGAGAGGATATAGAAAATAGATGATAGAAATGAGAATAGATGATTTTGTAAGAAATAGTTAGGAATAGAGGCGTATTTATAATATCAAAAATGGAATAATAGTGTATTTATGATAACTTGAGAGTTTAAATTAAAGTATTAAAAGTAGGGGGTGCTAGGGGTGTTGCGGAATTGAAAAAGTTGAAAAATCCATTGAGGGGGGGGGGACTAGTCGTTTCCCTAACGGCTGGTAACAACTACAAATTCAATTTTTTTTTTTTTTAAATAATAACAAGGGTTCCCGCGAACCGGCTGGTTCAAGCGGGCCGGGTCGATCGGGACTAAACGGTGAACCGACCCCTGATCGATCCCCATAAACCCCAAACCCTTAACCCCCGATATCATCGGGAGCGGGTCCAGCGGGCCGGGGATGGATGACTCGGTCCTCATGCCACCTCTAATCAAGAGGAATAAATCAATTTCTCAATACTAATAAGTGAGACTTATAACTGCCACTTGGTTCTATTTAGGTAAACAATGAGCATCCATTGTCCAAGGCAATTGTTGGATATGCTAAAAAGTTTATAGAGTATGGAAATTAGAACTTCGAGTCGACAGAAGTTTGAGCTAAAGGGCTTTATAGGTGCAGTGTGTGTTCTTTTGAAATTTCAAAGTAAATGCTAACTGTAAAATTTATTGTCGCTAAAGGCTTCTTTTGGTGTAGTGTTAGTATACTATGCCTTGGGATTTCTATCTATTTCAATACTTTGTTGGAACTCATTTAACTTATCTAATGGACCGAGAGCTCATCTTGCACTTTCCCGGCGACGTGATTCTCT
Organism: Solanum habrochaites; assembly: GCA_027704765.1. Lineage (NCBI taxonomy): Eukaryota > Viridiplantae > Streptophyta > Magnoliopsida > Solanales > Solanaceae > Solanum > Solanum habrochaites. The sequence continues at coordinate 25,749,895 of JAKWJA010002495.1, forward strand.
TTCTTTCCGCCGTGTATAAAGGATGGTTTGATGAGAAGACGCTTTATCCGACAAAAGTTGTCACTGTCATGATTGTTTCCATCAAGAAGGTGAACTCTTAGAGCACTCAAAGATTTTAAGAGTGGCAGGTATGCGATTGAGATATTTGATACAATAATAAACCATTATTCGTTGGCACTAATTTTGACTCTTTTGCTATCGAAGAAACTAATACCTTGGCCTTTTCTCTTTTATTGGAAATGGGATGCACTTTACGAAATGGAAGCTAACAAGTTGTGTCATTAATGGCAATGCAAGATGAATTCAAGTTGGTTTTAGCGGCAATTGTTATTGTCGCTAAATGAATGCCACTAAAGTTGAATCCTTTTAGAGGCAATAGTTGGTATCTTTACCGGCATTGTTTGTAATTGTCGGTAAAGAAATTAGAGACATTGATCCAATGACAATTAACTAAATGTTGATAAAAGCTTTAGTAACAATTTGTATAACCGCTAAAGTGTATATAAATTTCCGTGTAAAAGCATTTATTGTTGTAGTATTTCAACAGTCCACTGATTCTCTTAATCATATGTGAAAGCCATTACAAGTTTCCAAAGCCAACCGAACAATCAGTTTAAAAAGATTAAAAAAACCATTGTTTTTTGAAAGCACATTCTCAAAGAATCTGAAGTCAATTTAGATTGCATTCAACTAAACTATGAAGTATGTAATATTAGTATGGTCCCCGCCCGCTCTGCGCGTTGGTTTTTTGTTAGAATATTCTTCTTTAAAATTATTAGGAAATAAACTTTCTTGTATTTGATGTTATAGATTTGTATAGACATCTAGTTTTAAGAGTCCTAAATTAAAAGAAAAAGAAAAGGCAAAATTTAAAAATCATAACACTGTTTTTTGCTCTTGTATAACAATATCTGTTACTTTGGAAAATTTGGAATATATATATATATACTATAATTATATATAGCGAATATATATATATATATATATATTATAATATATATATATATATATATAGATAGAACTAATGGTTTATAAGAGGAGAAAAAGTTCCAAATCATATGAATATACCAATAGGTAAGATGTAGTCATTATGCGTCTGTAAAATAAAATGTGATCTCCAAATAAATATTGAATAAATCGAATTATGACAGTTGTTTTGGGATTGAAGTTGTGGACAAAATCACAACATTAAGGATCCTTAAAATGTCTGAAGAGAAGTAAGGGGTATAATAAGGGGATTTTCTTTTTAAAAAAAAGTGGTTACTTTGGCTAAGTTGTGCGAGAAAAAATCATTCTGTATATATAATTATAATTAATTACTAGTTTAATTCATCAGTTGACTTTCTATTTTTTATCCTATTAATCTTAACATTATTATGACAACTAAAACAATCAGATAAATCTGTAGGCTTGGTTCTCGGGAGAAGTAAAGATTTCTTTGGAGAATATTACTAATAAACGTATTCTGTAAAAATATTTAGAATCGGCATTGTTAGATTACATACCAATCTATTACTAACCAATATACTTATCAAAAAATAACTTTGTGGAAAAAAAAAAAAAAACCATAAACAACAAAGCTTAAAATATGTAGTAAAAGAAACAATTAATATCATAAGCACAAATTAATGATTATCAAAAAAACCTACCAGGATATGTGACAGTAGAATGAAACAAAAAGGAAAAGTTGAGCCCACTGAATGTAGAGTGTCTCCTTGTTAGTGACCCACTCAAAAGGAGAAAATTAAAAAAATATTTACTGTGAAGAAGAAGAAGAAACAGAAAAAGAAGAAGAAGAAGAAGAAGTTTTGAATCGAATATTTAACTTAAATGTGCAGAAGAAGGAGAAGAAGTTCACAATTTTTGTTATTTTAAAATGAGAGGAAACGACGATATTTATAGACAACAAATGATAATGTGAACACATTATAATTATGCCTTATTGGAAAGGTCATAACTCTTTGGAAAGATCACAATTTTTCGGAAAGATCACAACCTTTCATGTAAGCCGCAACTCTTCATAACAGTCACAACTTTTCATCAAAGTTACTACTTTTCAATAAAAGTCACAACTTATCATGAAAGAGGAAGACTAAATTTGGAAATAAATAAATTAAAAGAGAATGCTTGTTTATGGTGGCGTCACGTAGGCAGACCTAGGCTTCTCTTATATATATATATATACATATATATATATATATACGCACATATATATATATCTAATTATCCTTTTCTCAAATGACTAATATTATTTTAGTTTTCTTCCATATTTGTGCTTCCCTTTCCCAACACTTATGGCATAACTTGTATAATATTATGATATAAAAATATTCAAAAGAAAGGCTAGATTTCGTTGCGCATAATCAGGTGACAAAGGAAAGATTCAGTACATTTAACTCACATAAAATGTAGGAAAATTTTCAAGTGATGAATGAGTGCAAAATTTTTTAATATATGTCGCAATCCTATTTATGTGTATGTTAATTTCACATAGAAACAAGATATCAATTAGAAACTTGATCAAGAAAGGAAGCTCTGGAAGGAAATGATTTGTATTGCCAATTGACTGCGATGTCACCATACTTGGAAAAAATGGCAGTCAATATGGGAGCACTGCTAACTTTTACTTCATAGCCATATAACCTTGTCAGAATCCAAAATTGAACAGTCATAAACATTGAATTTGCTATTTAAGTTGTAGAAACTCAACATTAATGCATATGACCCGGAGCATATTGATTTGCACTATAATAGACATACAGTTGGTTAAAAGATCTTTGTACTTTGCAAAGAAAGCACCAGACACAGGTACTGTGACGGGTTAAATGTTGAAGCTACCGAGTATAGACATAACATTCTATAGCTGTTTCAGAGAGTCCCAAGGCCATATCATCGGCACTGAATATAAGTAAATTATTAGAAATGATTATTCCAAACATATTAGATCCTATACTAATATATGAAGGTAGCGGGCTAAGAAACTAGGTTAGACCTAATAGGCTCCAAATGAGTGTTTATATCAAATCTAGAGTATACTAAACTTAGTAAGTAAAAGAGAAGAAATCTAGTTAACTTTCAGTTTTACATCCCTCAATTATATGAGGTTGATATGTATAATATTCTCCACAGATTTTGTCATGCGTTGACTCTTTGGCATAGTTTCATTCTAAATAGATAAAATTTCATTTATTTATAGCTTCTTCCACTTAACACAATAGTAGGATGTTTTCTCATCATTGGTGTAATAGAATCAACCCTTCAGTATATTATCGAAATTGTACGGTTCTCAGAGTAACAAATCTACATTATGAAGACAATCAAGCAAACCTTAAGCTGAGAAAGCTTTAATCTTCTGTAAAAAAGAAAAACTTGGAGAAGGCCAATTTATCTACTTCCTCAGCATGTCTAAGGTTAAATATCTACGACAGAGCTATTCACTGGCAAATCCTTTAATGGTAATATCAGCGGTAAAGTTCCTACTGAACATTATGATAACAAGTAACATGGCATATAGTCAAAGCACTAAGACACATGCACCTTTACTCAAAATCTTCAAACTTCACAAAGAGTGTGTTTTATATGGACAATATCATTTTCTGGAAAACTCTAATTTTCCCATGTGTAGTTGGTCAAAATATTTTGGAAAACATTTTGTGTAGACTTTTCCAATGAGAGTAGAGAAAACAAGTTCCATAAGTGACAGTTCAAGTTCGTTGTGTCCTACCCACCCACCAAAAATCCCTAATCCCCACCCCATTAATCATTCAACCCTTGAACCCCCAACTCCCTACCTCATCCTACAACATAGTGTTTTGCTATCATTTTTCTTACTAGAAACTCACTTATTTTCAAATAAAATATTGTCTAGGAAAACATTTTCCTATGTACCAAACACACCCTAAGTGCAGAAACGTGAAATGATTTTAACATTCAGACTGAATAACATAATCTTAAGAAAATATATGCCTGAGGGTTCACTAGGAATAACCATCAAACAAGAACAAGATAGAGAAATATTTCCTAACAACATCTTCAATATTAGAAGGTCCAGATAGAAGCTTTTGACACATCTAGTGGTCAAATCAAAGACAACAGGTTCGGCTACAAAAGGATAACAGTTAAATACCACTAAAGCACATATGCAAACCTAATAGGAAGCTTGACCTTTGAAAAATGTGAGAATACAGGAGAAGAAGTTAATGCAACTACTAATACAAATAATTCCATCAAAGTACTAAATAATCACATGATCTACATAAGTTAACACAACAAATACAATTGTATATATTAACACGAAATCCTCACGAGTTACATTTTCGTTCTTTATATGTCAAGAAAAATAATGGCAACATGAAAATATTCAACTCTGTTAGGCGCCGCCATATTGAAGCGAGTCTTTGTATCTTTATCCATAGAAATGCATTGTCATAGTAGATATTCATAATGGGAGAGAATGATTTGGAGTGTAGCTGGTAGGAAGTTTAATAAATAGTGAGATTTTTTGAGGTATAGAATGATCAAATCCAAGACAATGGGTTTATTAATTGAAGGATACAAAAGCACATATACAAGCCTAAGAGGAAGTTGCCCATAAAATAGTTTTTTGCCTCATTGGTATAACATTTTGTAGCATAGACAATTATAATGAGTTTGGCAACATCTCTTTAGTATCTTCTTCTTATTGATGCCAACAATCAATTTACTTACTTCATTAAATAATTTTTTTAAAAAAAAACAAGTGACCCTTTGACAAACTAAGAGAACCAGTCACCACATACATAGTAGCACCCACGCACAATATGCACAAAGCCCTATGCAAGATTCCAGTTTGATATAGTGGACAAGTATTGTTGGACGTATGGAGTAACATATATCTTCTTTCTTGGTTTTTTCAAGCCCGATAGCTAGTCTCACGTAACTTTATTTGATGGTCAATGATGTTATTGTGGGTTTTTGGACATATAATTAGTATTTGAGTGATGAATTAATAGATTGATTGTGGATGTCGTGGATTATTGTTTCTATGTCATGGTTTATAAAAAAAAGTAATGAATGTGCACAAACAGTTTTATCTGTAACACTATGCAATATGCATGTAGGTGTTCAGGGAATCCTAAATATTGTTTGATAAGAGATATTCAACAAAAACTTTATATGTTGGTAGAAAGAATGTTAATGAACTCATTATTCTAAGAAATAAATGTCTTGCTCCACAATTCAATAAAATAAACTATCCACATCCACACGGACAGACTTACTTGTATAAATTATTCCAGAAATCAAATTTAAACAGTTCATCTAATACATGTTAGAGATTTACTTGGCAATAGTGTTCAAGAAAAGTAGCAAGGATAAAACAGCTCTACATAAGCTCATTTAACCTACTTACTCGATAGAGTGTTTAATCCTAAACCTCGTTTATGTACTGCTGAACTTTTTCACGCACTGTTTGAAGCACTCTGACAAACGTTTCTACCTTTCTGGCATCTTGCAAGCGCTTTTCAGCCTTTTTGAGCTGTTAATCTTCAGTGAAGACCTTCCCTAATTGCCCTTTGATCTATTAGTACCTTTTATAGTTGCTCATCAGACACACTAGCATGGAGTCTGGGACCCAAAACTCCATTGTTCAACATCCGATAATGTTCTTCTCGCATAGTCTCCACCTCTTTGAATATCATCCAGATAAGGCCTGCAGCCAAGTACATCAAGCTTGACCATATCGCTTCAGCAGAAACAAAAAATTCCTCCATATCGTTGATGGAGGGTAGAGCCAACATTCCACCGGTTTTTCAGCACCTCCTTCAACAACGGTTACAAACATATAGCAAATGAAGAGAAGCTCTGAAAGACAGTGATTATAACTGACAATTGACTGCAACGTCACCATACTTGGAAGAAATTGGAAGTGAAGTATGAGATACATTCTCACTGCCATTTTACGTTTATAGCCATGACATCACCCCCTGACCCACTTTATTTCGTGCCTGCTTTGGGTAGTGTTAAATTAGGGTGACACATTGGCTACCAGAAAGAAAAACAGCAATCATGTCGTTCTATTATACGAGATTACATTCATTACAATGCAAAGGGGCCTAAAAGCCAATATAAATAACTTACATTGTTGGAGGGGGGTCGGATTCATCAGTTTGCTTGGTAGGAAAATATGGAAGGAAAATAGGTCTTTAGAGAATGCTTAAGTTTAGTTATAGGCTACTTAAGGACACTAGAGATGATACAATGTAAACTAGATCAACTATTTATACTACTCACATAAGAAACAAAAACTTCTTTCACAAATAAACTAAATACATGTATACAATTTACTAGACATATGTACTACGAAAATTCTTAAGGTAGACTGATTGTTGAAAAAACTAAGAGAAATTTTTGGAAGATAAACCAGTGATTCTTAATGCCAAACACCCCCCCCCCCTAAGCATTTGTTTGATAATTCCAGTGCTTCCTCGAAGATAGCAAAATTTTTCTCTAGGAAGTGCTTTGGTGATGATGTCGGCAAGTTGTTCTCCTGTCTGACAATAATGCAACAGAATTTTTCCTTTCTTTTATGCTTCCCGGAGAAAATGGTACTTGATGGAAATATGCTTTAATATTTTTAATAGCTGACTGGATTCTTGTAATTGCATTTGCTGATTTGTTATCACAATACAAAACAATCCCTCTTTTTTGTTTTTCACCAATGTCTTCAAATATTCTCCTAATCCAAATAGCTTGAGAAGTAGACTTGGATGATGAAACATATTAAACTTCGGCAGTGGATTGAGAAACAAAACAATGTTTTTTTGATAACCAAGAACAAATACTTGATCCAAATAAGAAAGCATAACCAGAAGTAGTCTTCTTGTCATTTATACTTCCAGCCAAATCACTATAAGAATAACCAATTAAGTTCAAATCTCCACCAAATTTGTACATTAATCCCCATACTATTTGATGTAATTGTTCCTTTCAAGTATGTTGTAAAAAACACTTTACAGCTCCAACAATGCACTGGCTTGTTCTTGCTGAATCTGGATAATAAACTAGTAGCAAAATATAATATCTGGCCTTGTTTGATGTAAGATAGTAACAAACTTCCAAATCAAAGATCTTTAAAGGAAGCTATAGCTTTCTCTTCTGCATCAATCTTTTTCTAAACTTCTCATTTGCTTGTATGGTATAACGACCTGACATCCAGCATTTGAATGTTGAAGAGTACCTTGTAGTATACTTGTTTGAGAAAGACAAACTTCTTCTTCCGTTGAGAAACTTCTTATGCCAGAAAATAATTTAACCCAACCACCACATCACTCATGTTCATAAGCTTTCTTCATATCTTGCTGGAAATTTTGCATCATCTTACATTGCATTTCCTATAAGAGCAGATCATCCACATAGAGAGACAAAAAACAATGATGATTCTGCCATGTCTTTTTCTCAATAAAAGTGGCTTCACTTTTACTTTCTGAAAATATTTTTCAGAAAGTATGTATCAATTTCATTGACCAGGTCTTGGAGCTTGCTTAGCCCGAAAGAGGTTTTTTAGGATGTGCACCTCTCTTTCCCCCTTGAAAAAAAAAAGCCATGAGGTGCTAACATTAAATCAACTTCATAAGTTTTACCTTTAGAAAAACAAAAAAAAAAATGCAGATTTACCAAGTTGAAATGTCTTCCATTTTTTTTTGTGTCGCAACAACAATTAGGTTCTATTGTCTCAAGACGAGCAACTGAGGAGAAAGTTCATGAAAATAAATACCTGTTTTGCGTAAGCCTCTAGCAAACCAACGTGTTGTGCTTGATTATCTCTTCTTGAGTGATTTTGATTTTTTAATACATTTTAGACTTCAACATCTCTTTCTTTGTAGAGCACAACAAAAAAAAAAAAAACAAAAAGGCCCCCAAGTATTATTTTTTAAAATTATCTGAATTTCTTCTCCCATGGCTTTCTTCCAAACATCATGTTTTATTGCTTCTTCATGATTTTCCGGCTCAACACCAGCAAAGTTACATCTTTGATAAATGTCACTCAACATTTTGGTTCCTCTTAGAGGCGGTTCTTCATCATCTGAATCTGGGATTTCTCCCCCTTGAGAGACATCTTCATCTTTCTCATCCAATTCCTGATTTGAAGATATCATAGCATTATTCTCTATCTTTTTATCCTCCCAATTCCATGTTGTTTTTCATCAAAAATGACATATCTACTAACAACAAGTTTGTTAGTTTTGACATCAAAAATCCTATATCCTTTTGTCTCATCATTATAACCAAGAAAGATACATTTTTGACTTTTTTTCATCAAAGTTTGTTCTTTTCTCAGCAGGTACATGAGAATAACAAATACATTCAAAAATTAAAATGACTTACAGAAGGTTTAATTCATTTCCAAGCTTCAACTGGTGTCTTGTCCTTTAGTGCCATTGTTCTACACCTATTAAGGATGTGAACGTTGTATGTAGTGCTTCTGCCCAAAAATATTTTGGCAGTCTTTTCTCATTCATCAAGTTCTGGCCATTTCAACAATTGTTCTATTTCTTCTTTTAGATACACCATTTTTTTGAGGAGTATACCCTGCTTTAAGTTGCTTCTGAATGCCTTCATTTTTGCAATATTCTTCATATTCTTGACTTGTGTATTCACCTCCTCTATCAATACGGATGGTTTTGATGCTGCAACCTTTTTGCTTCTCAACAAGGGTTTTAAATTTCTTAAATGTAACAAATGCTTCTAACTTTTCTTTCATGAAATAAACCCAAGTCATTATTGAGAAATCATCAATAAAGATTAGAAAATACCTTTGACTTCCAAGAGATGGAGTCTTCATTGGTTCGCAAATGTCAGTATGAATTAGCTCCAAAATGGCACTTGCTCTCCAAGATACCCCTTTTGGAAAACACTTCCTATGTTGTTTTCCCATTATACGACTTTCACATGGATCCACCTCAATATGTATCTCAAAAAGGCCTTGCACCATGTCCTTTTTCTGGAGAAGCTTCAAATAATGAAAATTCAAGTGACAAAATCTTTTGTACCAAATCAATGAATCGTCTATAATTTCATTTTTTAATGTATTGTAATGAAATTGCAAAGGAATGTTTCTTTTTATCATCTTTACTTCAACGATGACTTGATTTGGCTCAATTTTATCATAAATCCTGCAATAATTATCTCTAAACACAAGAGAATAACAATTTTCCATGAGTTGACCAACACTCAACAAATTTTCTTCCAAGTCAGGAACATAAAGAACATATTGAATTTGCTTACCGCTTCCTTTCATGTTGATTGAAATAGTACCTTTACCTTTCACATCAACTAAGGCTCCATTCCTTATTCTCAGTTTAGTAGTGATGATATTATTAATTGAGAAGAAAATCTTTTCATCTCCAGTTATGTGATTACTACAACCACTATCAACGTACCATTCATTGCATTTTGTTGAAGCATCAGATTAAGAGGTAACGAAAAGGTTTTCTTCCCTTTTTCCTCCTGTTTACACAAAAGTTTACTTGCTTCCGTTTCTTGTGCCAGCAATCCTTTTCAACGTGGCCAAACTTTTCAATAAAGTTACATTGGGGCTTGCCTTTGTGCCAACATTTTTCTGCATTGTGATTAGTCTTTTTGTAAACTTTACAAAAAAGACTAGAGTTTTTCTCACTTTTTTCTTTAACCTTCTTGGAAGAACCATCATGATCCTACTTTTTTTTGTCTTGTAATTCTTCTTCTATTGATTTTTTGAGAAATTTTTAGAATTCTCATTTGTTTTAGAGTGGAAAGAGTCTCTTTGGGTTGAGCTTCACGAAAAAAATTTCGCTTCTCGTGTGCACGAAATGATCCAACTAGCTCTTTGATGGAAAACATAGAAAGATCTTTCGTCTCCTTAGTGATAGAAACAATGTACTAATACTTTTCTGTAACACTAATTAGAATCTTTTCCACAACTTGTTTGTCAGAAATTGTATCACCATGATTTCTCATTTCAATAACAATATTCATTACTCTTGTGCAATATTCATAAATTTTTTTAGATTCTATCATCTTTAAAATTTGAAGCTCTCTTCTAAGAGTTTGGAGATTTATATTGCGTACCTTTTCGTCACCATACACCTCTATTTTCAGAGAATCCCAAGCTTCTTTTACAGTCTCACAAGTAGCATATTTTTTTTTGCAAAATATGCTCTTGAGACTCCCATTTGGATTTGGCTCAAGGCTTTTGCATCTTAACGGTACTTAGCCTAAAGATTTTTTTATCTTTGCTGAGGTAAGACTACCATCATTGTCTATCTCCTCAAAGCAATTTGCAACAATGGTCCTCAAACTTGCTGCTTTCAAATGTGTTCTCATATTTATCTTCTAGTATTCAATATCAGTTCCATCGAAAAATGGAGTAACAACAATTGAAGAATCAGATCCTTCATATGTTTTGGATGCCATATTTTTTTTTTCTTCACCTAACCCCAGATTAAGAACGAAAATATGCTCTTAATGCCAATTTGTTGGAAATATGGAAGGAAAATAGTATCATTAGATAATGCTTAAGATTATTATAGGCTACTTAATTCCACTTGATATGATTACAATCATCAACTACAACACTATTTATACTACTCAAAATAGAAAACAAATAGTCTTTCACAAATAACTAAATACATGTATCACAATTTACTAGATACATATACTACGAAATTCTAAAGAGACTTCTTGAAAAACTAAGAGACAGTTTCGGAAGACTACACATTGATGCATTAACTCCAAAAGCTTACCCCTGCAAAATATTTGAGCATAGACAAGTGTTTTGAAATCAATACTATGATTATGTTTTCAGATTTCTATCACTTCGCAATGCATTCTTTCTAGATTTACTTTCTCATCTAAACCTCTGCTGCAGTTTGCCTTTCACAATGACATATTGAACACTTTAAGACCAATATGGTTTTCATGCAGGATGAAAATGACTAATTTCAAAGGATATAAATAGAACCAATTATCATAAATTGATGCCTAGGAGAACTCACACTTATAATCAGTTTGAGCATCCAACAAGCTTAAGTAAATATAAGGGGTAGAACAAACACTTTACTTGAATTGACATAATATTCCGAAACAAATACATTCATTCACTTAACTAAGAACTTACAGAAAGTAGGGTAACATTAATAGCTGAAATCCAGATTAAATTAATTATACAAGATTATTACATCTTATTGTGATAGAGAGTAATTGCTTTTACATTGTTTACGTTGTTTTTTACAGGCTTTGGGAAAATTGATTTCTTTTGTGTTTGATACATAACCCAGTGCCTGCAGAGAAATTCCAAGTTAAGGGGTTAATTAAATACTTTGATTGAGTCAATATAACTTTCAAAATGATAAAATTCACTTCGATAATAAAAATGAAATGTCACATGGAAATCCTAATCTATGATAAAACCTAAGTTGAAGAAGAAGAAAGAAATCTAGGTCATGTTCTTTCTAAATAAACATAATACAAGATAGATCATGTTGACTGATCCTTAATCCCTAGGTATGTGAAATGAACATGTTAATAATAGTAGACATCACAATCTAGGCCCAAATTTTAGGTTAAATAAAAGCATTTACCCTTAAAAGATCAAAAAGTAACCCAACAAATAATCAACAAAGTTCAAAAACTTAAGAACCATCTGATGTTCTATGGTATTCATTGAACAATAAGTTATCACATTATATGGATGTACGAGCCCTGCAATTCAATCCAAAACTAGAGGGTGTCAACTATATAATGTATCCTTCTGCAATTTTAGGCTCATTCAGAGAAAATGTGGATCAACCTACCATGTCCCTTATCGGAACTTTGCCCCTCTTTACTAAGTTAATTATACATGGACAAGTTTTTATTTACTAGAATGTCCTGATAAAGAAACAAACCTCTTATAGGAATGATATTTCACTAGGGGTGCTTATAAGAATTTCACCTGATGCAAACCATGACCAAGTTACAATAGGGGTAATTGAGTCTTCAACCATGCTAATAATATATTAAATCCCTTGTATTAATAGTACCTAGAAATCCATGGTATTAGTAATACACTCTTAAATGCACAATAGAGTGAACAAGTAATGCAAGCATTATGTTAGAATACGTGCGTCCACTACTAGTCAACGGACAAGGTCCCTTGACACACTCAAAGTAAGAATGAGTAGTAAGTAAAGACAGAGAAAAACACAAGAAGTTTACGTGAAAACCTCCTTGCTCAAGGGAGTAAAAACACGACCTGTCGCACATGATTTTCAACCATTTTCACTAACCTTCTCAAGAAAAAGTGAAACTCAGTGACAAGCAACGTGAAAAAAAGTTATTAATCTCACGATCAAGTAATCTACCTATTACTTGAAAAGCCTTAGTGGATACAACACCTCCCACTAAGCTATCACTACTAAACAACTTAGAATTCGACTAAGCAACACATAGGTTGCCCACTAAATCACCATGCTCCAGATGACTTAGACTTTTACTATACATCACACAAGGCTAGCACCAACGTTTTTTACTTTCTCCAGCCTGGTAGTGAGAAGTGTATCGATCAGAGGACCAGGTCCTTTTACAAGGTCCCTGGGTTCGTCTTGTCATTACTTGGACACTGTGCACCAACCACTTGTACTTTATCCAGCTTGGCAGTGGAGAATTTATAACACAATGAACAAGGTCCCCTCATAAGGTACTTGGGTTTGTCAAATCATAAAAAATCTACAAATAACATTTCCCCCTTTTCGATAATGACAAGATATATACCAGTGCCTACAAGTTCTTTTATGTTTCCTTCCCTCTGTCGATAAAGACTTGATTGTTGCATGTACATTTGCACGATGTATCAGGTCCTTTCATAAGGTATCTAGGTTTTTCAAATCATCAAAACTACAAATAACATTTTCCCCCTTTTTGATGATGTCAAACCATACACTGGTGCCTGCATTTCATTCCTCTGTCGGGAATGCACACGTCGAGTAGGCACACATCTTAGTTTCCTACACCATGGACCAGGTACCTTCACAAGGTCCCTATGTTACACTATTACATGCATGTGTTCCTTCCCCCTACATATTTTTCCTTCCTCCCTCATTGTACTTCTTACCAACCTACGTATCATGTGAACACCCCCAATTTATTCCCCCTTTCAATATCATAAAAAAGTTGTGCAGTAAACTAACAAAAGAAATAGGTTTGATAAGTGAGATCGTAGTCGAGTACAACACCATCATAGTTAATAAGCCAAAAATCAATATAATTTAGTGAAAAAAAAAGATTACATTTCATAAGCATAACAAAATCAGAATTTAATGCATTTAAATGAAACTTAAAATTGAGAACCACGAACATTCTCCACACAAATAAAAGACACAAGTATGAGGAGGGAGGTATATGAGAGAGGGAGTTGATAACAAGGGTGGTTTTAGAGTTTGTTGCATCGTTACTCTTGATAATCTTCTCTTGAAGAGAAGCAACCTTTGCCAAAAGAAAAACTTTTGTAGCTTTTGGACAACCTTAGTACCAGGTCCCTCTGTTAGAACTTTGAGCAGGTCTGTTTTTAACAAAGCAATTTCAGCCTCGTCGTTGCTCACTAGCACAGTCATCGCCTCCAATTCGTGCTTCAATTAGTCCTGCTCTTTATTCAACTGAGATACCTTACTGAGTGAATTCCCTTTCCCTTCAATGCATTCAGATTCTACCAGAGTATTTAGAGTGAATGATTGCTTTACAATACCAATCTTACCGACTGCCATAGAGTTGTTGAAATGGTGAAACACCTTAGTCAGAAAGTAACTATAGTCCATGCCATGTTTTCCCTTTTGTTCGACTACTTCTTTGTACATGTGTTCCATCATAAGAGCTGGAAGATCCAAAGGTTCAAATTTGCAGAGTGACTCCTTTATGAACAAATCAGTTGTAGAGGGAACAATGCTTTTCTCAGAACAAGGAAAAAGTACTTTGTTGATGATTTTGAAGACCAACTGATATTCCCCTTTCATGGGTTTCTTCAGAACTCCAGTACGATGAGCATTAGGAATCTTTGGAAATTCCTACACAAATTCTATAGCACAAGTTTTTCCAATAACGGACCTGATCCCACCGATGGGTACTCGCAGAATTGTTCCAAGCGAGTCCTCGTCCAACTTCATACTGTGGTTTCCTAACCTGGTGTTAATGCATCTATTCTCAGCAAATTCAATGTTGTAGTAGAATTCTCGTAGCTCTTCCTCATGAAGGACATGACATTGAGTTTAAAATAGGTATTTCCAAGATTTAATATCCACCATTTCATGCAATTTGTCCATCCTTGGCTTGTAAATTATGTCCATACCAACACCCTTCCACCCAGATGCTTCCTCAGACGCAAATTGTCAATAATGGTCTGCTTGAGTAATTAAATGTCCTCTAGATTCCACTTAGGACCACGTCGCTCTTCAAATATATGTTTATTATCTGGAGAGGCTTCTCTTTTCATCTTCATATATGTATTGATTATCAACCAAAATTAAGAGTTATATCAAATACTAGTTGAGAGTGTTCTAATGTTCGTTCCACAAAATGACCATCTCCGTTATGTAAAGCTTCTTTCCTCATCAATGTCAAACTCTCAATAACCATATTCTCACTAGAATCTAGAATATGAGATTCAAATATTTTTCTTTCTAGAATATCCCCCGCAAACAAATGAATAGACAACATATCAGACTGGGGACCAGGTTGAGGAGAAGGTGACAGGTTATTTAGGTCATGCATAGACATTGGATTTAGAGGACTATCTTGGACAATGTTGACTGGAAAACTGGTAGGTAGTTTAGACGGAGAAATTGCTTTAGAAGAGGTCTAAGAAGCCACTAGATCTATCTAATTTAGAGAATGTAGTATTTTATTAAAAAAAATGAAATTGAGAAATGATTGTTTGAAAGAAAATACTTAACTGCTAGAGAGAAAGAGAGATACAGAAATTGAGAGGCTTTTGATTTTAGACTTAGAAGCAAAGCTGAAATGTAATAAGATGGAGTGCAGAAAAAACACTATAAAAAGAACTTGAAATGGTGTATCAGGTCCCTAGATATACAAGTCACTTGGATTAAAGGCGATGGGACAATGGTAAGAAGGATCGATGACTAACACGTGGTGATCTGGACGGTTCTCATTTGAGAGTTTAAAACAAATGTAAAGAGTTCTAAGCTTCCGAGGGACTAGGTCCTCAACTGCACATGAAATAAAATTTCTGAATGGTTCTGGCCATTCTCTGCTCCTGTGCTTTCCATGGGTGTATGCCTACATTCAGGTTTAGTGCATATTCATCATCCCTAAATTCAGTTTGTTGCTCTCCAATTGATCCTTGTTGAGAGCTTTGGCAAAGATGTCTGCAATCTTATCTTTGGTCCTACAATATTTCATGTTGATGTTTCCCTTCTCAACATTATCTCTCAAAAAGTGATTTTTGACATCATTGTGCTTGGTTTTTTTGTGTTGGACTGGATTGTTTCCCATGTTGATCCCACATAGATATTTAGAGACACACTAATTTTTGCTTTTTGGTTCCCCAAGATATGAGTGAGGATCCAAGGAAATGTCCCATTCCAGAAGTTCTCTTTCTATCCACGTGATATCCTGCAAAATTAGTAACTGCATATCCCACTAGTTCAAAAAAGAATTACATGCACGATAAAATAGGTTCAGGTCGCCTGTTTACTTCAGATACCTCAAGATTCTCTTAGCTCCCTTTAGATGAGATTCCTTTGGGAATGCTTCTAACCGTGCACACATTCCCATTCTTAATACCATGTTTGGCCTGCTTGTTGTCAAATACAATAGAGATCCAATATTGCCTCTGTACATTGTCTGATTTACTAAAGGATATCCTTCATCTGCTCCCGATTTTTAAGTTTGTACCCATGGGGGTATCATAGTTTAAAAATCCACCATATGATAGTTCTTTAGCAGCTCCTTCGTATACTTCCCTTGACAGATTAAGGTGTCACTAGAGGTTTGCTTAATCTGAATGATGAGCAGTTGTTGATCTTTTTTCATCAAAAAACAATATGTTGTCAATTTTCCCCCTCTTGAATTCATTCTTAATTAAAAACTTTGACAATCTTTCATACAAGGTTGTAGGTGCCTGCTTCAGCCCATACACAACCTTGTTGAGTTTGAACACATTATTTGGCAAATTTGCATCCTTAAATCTAGGTGGCTGTTAAATATATACTTCTTCCTTGAGATTACCATTCAGAAAGGCACTCTCAACATCCATTTGGAACAGTTTTAACCCAATGAAAGTTGCAGATGATATGAGGAGTCTGATAGCCTCCATTTTAGCGACAAGAGTAAAAGTCTTTTCATAGTGTACCAGTCTAGACTTGTTTCTAGTGATAGCCTACTTTCATCTAGATTGTTTCTGAGCCACCATCTGATCCCCATAAATGGTTCTGTCAGCATTTCTTTGGACCAGGTACCACACATTACTTTGCTCAAATTGATGCAATTAATCTTGCATAGGGATTACCCAATCAGCATCCATCAGGGCTTCTTTCACATTTTTAGGCTCAATAGTGGAGATGAATGCTGAGAATGCAACTAATTTTGTTGTTTTTGACCTGGTTTGTATCCTGAATTCAGAGGAGAGATGAAATTTTCAAGGGGGTGAGATGAATTATGATTCCACCACGATCTAGAGACCAAAGACTAGTTGATACATCTTTTATTCTTCATCTTCATAATCATCATTTGTAGCAGGAGGATGAGTTTACTTTTGGCTTGCATCATTAAAAAGGACCAGGTCCCATAGTAGGCTGGACGTCCTCTTTCACTTCCTCAGATGGACTAAAATCAGAAAGATCAGAGTCCATATTCACCTCAGCTTCATTCCTACTAACTTCATGGTTCAGTAATTTGAATACCTCCAGCAATGTATCATCATCCTTCATTCAACAGTCTCAGACTTATACTTGATAATCATAGTCCACGTGAATCTTGAGTAGTCATCTACAACAACAAAGATGTACTTCTTCGCGCAACGACTCAGGATCTTCACTTGTCCACACCAGTCCATATGTATTAACTCAAGAACCCTTGAGAATTTGCTTTATTCTTTGATTTGAATGAAGATCTGGTTTGTTTCCATTTGACATATACATCACACACTCTATTGTCACTGAATTTCAGCTCTGGCAAAACAACAGACCAGTTCCCTAGAAACCAATTTGTTCAGTAGAGAGGAACACACATGATCTATTCTCGTGTGCCACCTGTTAGCACTTTCACTTTGAGCACTTAGGCATGTTAGATTGTCTCTATAAGTTGTTTCTAGTTCTGCCACAAACATGTTTTTCCTTTTTCTTGCCATCAAAATCACCCTTGGTGTAGATAAACAAAAGCTTGACTTCATTTCCCTTATCACATATCTGGGAGACACTAATAAGACTTTACTTTATAGTACAAATTTTCAAAGGAATCTTCAAGAGATTTTCCAACTTTTCCTACGCTAAGAATATACCCTTTTTTGTCATCCAAAAGAGACACCTCCTCCTTTAAGTGCCTTAAGTGAAAGGAAGTTTTTAGGTATTTCTAGTCATGTTTTTTTAGCATCCACTGTCCATGTACCAGCACGTGCTGCTACTTTCTTTACTCACCTGCAACAACATTAGTTGTTAAATTTGGTAACCCACTTCAATGTGAGTTCAAAATAAGACGACAAAGGTGTAATAAGAGTATTTTTTCCCCAGTATGGCAAATTTTTCTTCTTTAAGTTTTAGACCCTATGGACTAGAGAAGGTCCTATATTTCTAGTAGTTTCTTCTCTACTCTTTTTTCTATTAGGACCTTGTCTACTTAGATGAGTCTTTTACTGCTTAGAATAGATAGAGAATTTTTCTTGTGAAGCTTTCCAGGCAGGACAATCTCCATTTAGATGTCCATTTCGACCACAATGAAGGAACAATAAATTCTCTGAGACAAACATATATTTGTTACAACCCCCTTTTCTTATAGTTGCTTTGGCTTGTAACGGTAGATACCAGTTTGGTGGATCTGGTCCATTTTAAAGATACTTGAAGTTCCTCCTTAAGAGGAATCAGATCCCTCTCCATCTCATCATTTCTTTCCAAGCCTAAGGCAAGTCTGGTTTCAGCCGTGTTTAGATTACTTTCTAACTCTGCCTGAAGATGAGTAGCTTCCTCCTTGCTTTTACCAAATTTCTCAATCATAAAATCCAGATGCTCTTTAAGTTCAAATTTTTCATATTCTAGAGCCATCACTTGTTTCTTAAGAACAGATATATGAACTATTATCACCTCGTTTTCTTCATTTAGACTATCAAAAACTATTTATAGAGTCCCTTTCAGTATTTAACTCTATAGCCATCACTTGTTTATCAAGAACAGACATCAAAACTACCATCACCTACTTTTCATCATTTAGACCATCAAAACTATTGTTCATGAAGTCCCTTTTAGTAGTTAACTCTATGACATAATCAATTAAGAGATTTTCTACCTTTCTCAACCTTTTAATAGAGTATGTATTCATGTATTTCTTAAAGTCAATAAGAGTTACCTTATCTTTATCGCCATCCTCATCTGACTTAGCTATGAGAGTAAACATCCCATCGAGTACATTAGCCTTGTCTTAAATCACCAGCATTGATGCACCTTCAGGACAATCTGAATCTCCTGACTCGCTGAAAGAGTCTCCCCATGTAGCAAGAGCTTTTTCCACTACGTAGTTAGCTACAACTTTTCGGGAACTTTTATCAGGTACTAGGTCCTTTCATTTGTACTTTTCACCTACTCGCCTTTGAAACTCCTTATTTTTAGCTTTGAGAATTGGACAATCCCTTATAAAGTGCCCAACCTTTCCACATTTGTGACAGGAGTCACTATCACTTGTAGCTCGAGGAGGGTTCCCTCTTTTTCTAAACCCTCTATTTTCCTTATGATCTTCTGAAATCCTGTGGTAAGATAGGACATATCATCTTCTATACTAGAAGCTTCTCCAGGAGTAAAATTGTGTACAAAGAGACTTGTCTTTCTTGGCCTTTTTTTGAGAGGTCTTGACATCTATTCATTCCATGTGTCTTGATATTTCCAATAAGAGCATCTATCATTAGAACATTCAGATCCTTAGCTTCAATTATAACATCTACTTTGCTTTCCCGTGACTTAGGAAGAATTCGAAGAACTTCACTAACTTGCTTGCCAGTACTGATTGGCTCTCCAAGACTTCATAAGCCCCTGGTTATGGAGGAAAGTTTATTATACATGTCATGAATAGTTTCACCTTCCTTCATTTGAAATTTTCGTATTGAGAAGTGAGCATGTCCACCTTTGATTCCTTCACCTACTCAGTACCTTCGTGAGCAATCCTGAGACAATCCCAGATCTTCTTTGTTGATTCACTGACAGAAATACAATTATATGCTTCAGAACCTATATCACATACCAACAACTTCTTAGCCTTGTAGCTTTTCTCAATCTTCTTTCTGTCCGCTCGTTGTATTGTTGACGAGTTTTTGGAACAACTCTAGTTATCTCACCGTCCTTTACTTCAGAAGTTGGAATAAAAGGCACATCCAATACAATGTCCCTTAACTCACTATCCTAAGCCATAAGATAGTCATGCATTCTTGTTTTCCACTAGCTATAGAACTGGCCATTGAAACGGGATAGTCAAGTTGAGGCATGCCCTTCTTCTAGGTTAAGTGGAGCAACCATATGATGCAGGAATTACTCTCTTGGTTGTTAACCAGCTAGAGAGTACCTACTCTAATACCGATTGTTAGAATACGCGTGTCCAGTACCAGTCAACAGACCATTCCATTGACACACTCAAAGTAAGAACGATTAGTAAGTAAAGACAGAGAACAACACAAGCAGTTTACTTGAAAACCTCCTTGCTAAAGGGAGTAAAACCCCGACATGTCACACAGGATTTTAAACCATTTTTAATAATCTTCCCAAGCAAAAGTGAAGCCCGCTACAACCAATTTGAGAAAACGTCATTAATCTCATAATCTCATAATCTTCCTATTACTTGAGAAGCCTAAGCGGATATAACAACGCCCACTAAGATATCACCACTAGAGAACTTAGAATTCGATTAAGTAACACGCAGGTTGCCCACTAAATCACCACGTTGTGGATGAGTTAGACTTTTACTAAACAGAACACAAGGTTGTCAACTAAATCAGTTAGACTCAACGAAGCAGGCAATTGGACAGGACCAAATACACTGGATTGGTTTTATCAGAACTGGATTTTCTTACCGGTACTGGTTCTTACCAGAACCGGATTTACCGGAAAACCCCATAGGTTCCGCCTAGTTCCTTAGTGATCGAATAGGAACCGAGTTCGTCCGAATCGGAACCAGGTCTTACTGGTTCAACCAGTACTGGTAATTTTTTTTAAAAGCTTTTTTTTAATTATTTTATTTATTCTATAATATTATATATTTATATTATTAATTAATAATATTATAATATTAAAAAATTCAATTAAAAATTTAAACTTTAAAGTAAATTTTAAAGTTTAAAGTTTATATTGAATTTAAAGTTAGAAATTGAATTTAATGTTTCAAGTTTATATTGAATTTAAATTTTGAAACTGGTTTTAAAGTTTTAACTTTATATTGAATTTAAAGTTTGAAATTGAATTTAAAGTTTAAACTGTAAAGTTTATATTGAATTTAATGTTTAAAGTTTGTATTGAATTTAAACTTTAAAGTTTATATTGAATTTAAAGTTTAAAATTGATATTGAATTTAAAGTTTAAACTTTAAAGTTTATATTCATTTGAAGTTTTGATATTGAATTTAAATTTTAAAGTTTATATTGAATTTAAAGTTTATATTGAATTTAAAGTTTATAATGAATTTAAAGTGTAAACTTTATATTGAATTTAAATTTTGAAATTGAATTGAAAGTTTAAACTTTAAAGTTTATATTGAATTTAAAGTTTAAAGTTTATATTGAATTTAAGTTTGAAATTGAATTTTAAGTTTGAAATTGAGTTTAAAATAATTAACAATTATATTTTTAAAATGACATTAACTAAATAGAAGAGACTATTTTAAAGAAAATCAAGGCGAATAGCGGTATATTTATTCAAATAAATAAATTGTACAATATAAATATTAGAAAGTGATAAAGAGTACATAATCTAGGTATTGAATATTAATGATTGTACTAACAATTGCATTTTAAAAAAAATCTGTTTGTAAATTTAGTATCATTTGAAAAGAAAGATTTTCTGGAACTTGCATTTTTCGATCATCTTCCATTGTTTCCATGCCATCATCACTATTCTCACCAAATATTTAATCTATTTGGTCTTCTATTTGACTACTTAATAGTGGTAGTCCAGTGTTTCTTTTTCAGCATTGACCCGATCTCGAAACAACACCGATATTTCCAAACTATCCTTTACTAATAAATATCGATGATCTCCAACCATAAATCTCTCCTAACTAAAGGCTTGCTCCGAAGAGACTAATGATACTTGAATCGCTAGTACAGCTTGAACAATCCTAACAAGGGTCGGAAATTGATTTTCACCATTCTTCCACCAAACTTATATTGGAAGTTGAAGTTTTCCTTCTTCATGCCTAATATTTTCTCGTGCTTGATTGAAATATAAATCAAAATAATTATTAGTACAAGATTCAATCTCAAGATATTCATCCATCCAATCATTCGTATAATCACTTTTAGGCTTAGAAGAAGGAGGCTCAACTATTGGAATATTTATTTCCATAACTCTATATGCAATATTATAAATCTCTAACTTTTGTATAAATGCTACTTTTAAATTCTTCAACATAGAAGTTTCATCATCTTTAATTTCTAAATTTACATAAATCTTTTCAACCATTCTTTCAACATCTCTTAATTTATAATTTGGGTTGAAAGTAGTAGAAATCAAATAGATTTGAGGAATAGGGAAAAAATATTTTTTGAATTTTTCAATCATAAAAGCAAGTCAATCTTTAAATTGATCTTTTCCTTTATATTTTCCAAACCCATATGAAATAGCACAAATATTTACTAAAATAGAAGAAATAGTAACATAATATTGACCAAAGCATGCATTTGTTGCTTTATAAAAAACACTTAAGTAATTCAATAAGTTCTTTTGTATTTTCGCAATCTTCAAAGCCAATTCATAAATTCGGGTATGCATTATGAGCATTAAAAACTAATTGTATCGTCTCTTGATAAATATAAGCAACTTGAAGCAATTCAAATAAAGAATTCCATCTAGTGCATTTTTCTTTTGGAACATTTCTATATGCAAGTCCACATTCATTACAATGATTTTTTAATTCTGTAACTAAAGCTTTTACTTTTGCTTTAAAAATCCAATCACAAGCAAGTGTAATTTTTTCACAAGAAACTCCAAATTTGAGAAATACCATCTTTTACTATTAAATAATACACATGTGCCGAAAACTTAATATGAAAAGAATCATTATCAATTAGACAAACTGTACTTTTTAAATAATAAACTACTTTTAAATTATTAGAAGCATTATCTAAAGCGACACTCATTATTTTATCACATATTCCATACTATTGTAAATAAAGTATACTTTTGAAGTTATATAAGAACAATTTTTGGTTTCTTCAACATATTTATACGCTAATATTTGTTTTTGCATGTTCCATTCATGGTCAATTCAATGGACAGTGAGTACTAAATAATAGTTACTATTAGGACTACATCCCATATCAGAAGTAATAGATAATCTAGCATCATAATAAGCAAATAAACAACAAAGAAAATGACAATATCCTTTTTGATATTTAGATCACTTTTAATTGTATTTCTTAGAATATCTTCACAATCTGGGCTATATAATTCTCGAATATAATGAACAAAACTATGATGTGAAGGGAATGAATAAATCAAACCACAAACAAAAACCATATTAGTTAATTCTCTACGATCTTTTCCTTTATTATACGTGCGGTGTTTACTTCGACTATCCGGGTAGACATATTTAATACACCTTTAACCATATTACAACCTCTAACTCCTATAGAACATTCGGGTATGGGTGTCCATTTCTATTAGCTCTTTGTATATAATCTAGGCAAGCAAATTCTTTATTGCACTTTCGTAAATGTGTTCTTAGTCGTCCCTTTCCCCCTTGTTTGCCCATAGTTTACATGTTTCTTGACCAATTTACATTTAGTGCAAGTAATAGTAGTTTTTGCCTCATTTTGTATCAAAAAATTTCCATTCTAAAGATCTTTTAACACATACGGCTGCGACATTTGAAAAAGAAGGTAAAGTGGGGACATTTTGTTCCGCTAATTCGATAACCGGACTAATAGGGGTAGGGGTCTCTTCATCTTCCTCATTTATTTCTTGCTATTCATCTAATTCTTCCTCAAAAGTAGTAAAACGTCTATTGAAAGTCTCATGATCTACTTCATTTTTGAAATTAATTTCAATAGGTCCGGTGACATAAAAAAAGATTCATTAACATGCTAGAACTACTTACTCCTCCCCTATTATTTTTTCTTCCGACATTGGTCTTTTACAACTATTTCTTTCAAAATTCATGTTCAAATTTAAAATAATTAAATATTATTAAAAACAAGAAACATAATATAATAAAAGAAATAAAACAACTTAACTAATACACAAATAAAAAATTAAGGTTGGAACGAATGTATCAAATGTCTACGTAAAAGTAGATGTATAACCAAAGACAAAATTGAGAGATGCCTATTGTAGCTTTTAAATTGCAATTTACTTCAAATAAATTTCTGAAATCCAAAGTCCAAGTAAATATCACAAAATAATAATTAATAATTTATGAGAGATTTAAAATTGAGAGATTGTATAAGATGTATAAGTAAGTAGTTTGTGAAATTTTTTATTTTAAATGGAAAAAGGGTATTTTTATAGTGTAAAGGGATTAGAAAGGGGTGGGGGTGTTTTTTAGCCGTTTTGAGCCCCAGCCCAACGGTTACATGGCCCAAAAGTGGAAAACAATCATTTTAAAAAATCGGGTGAACCGTTCTTATCAGGTCGAACCGGACGGGAAATGGTTCTTACCAAACTGGTTCAACCGTATTAAAAACCAGGACCAATTCGGTACACAGATCGATATCAAAGGAGATTAATTCCTCACCGGTTCAATCGATACCAGACAAACTGGTACGAGAATCGGACCAGACCAGATAAAAACCGGTGCAATTGCCACTCTTAGACTCAACTGATTTAGGATTTTCACACCAAAAACCTTTCTTATTACCTAATAGATGTAGGAACATATTAACAATGTGTGTATAGAAGAATTAATGCTAAGACAACTAAGCTTCCAGCTCTTTCTAATTCTAGTTGATCTTGAGGATAAATCTTAACTTTTTTGAGCCTTTGCAAGAGTTTTTGAGATGTTTTCAATTTGAAAAAACTAAGGTTATGACTTTTATACATGAAATTACGTAGAATAGTCATAACCTTCGAATCCATGTTATTTGCAAAGGCTTCTGTCTCGTCTGCCACTTCCGCTACAGTTGGAGACTGTGCACCAACTTTTTGTACTTTCTCCAACCTGGCAGTGAGAAGTTTGTTGATCAGAGGATCAGGTCCTTTTAGAAGGTCCATGGGTTCATCTTGTCATCAGTTGGCGACTGTGCACAACCACTTGTACTTTTTCTAGCTTGGCAGTTGAGAGTTTATAACACAAAAAAACAGGTCCCCTCATAAGGTCCTTGGGCTTGTCAAATCATCAAAACTTCAAATAACACATTAATTATGTATAAGGACAAACTTGTATGTATAAGATTACTTAAAAATCTTGGAGAAGCCCAACTGTAGATAATAACATAGAAATCCACACTCTAGATCACTTCTTCTTTAAATGCAGCGCAGAAAAGTAGAGATTGCTTTCATGAACTTGGGCATACAAAAGCACAGGTAAGAAACCTTTACATAAATGATATTAGCCCAAATTGTATTGACTATGTCATGGTATCATTCAATATCTTTATAGAAGTTATAGATGGGGTTAGTAAAAATTCAAATTTACATTTTAAGTCAAGGCGGATATCTCTCTTGCATCTATTATGCTATGAGCATCCCTATAAGGTAAAATGTCTAAGGGGGAGATATTTTCTTGTAAGGCTCTAATAGATGATACTGAAATAAATGTTGATCACTTATTCTAATAGCAAAATATTGTTCTTTAAAGTCTTTGGAAAAATTGTTTTCTTTGGTGGCCAAAAAGGCAGAGCCCAATGCTGGCACAATTTAATTATGTATATATTAATTACAGAATAAG
The DNA here is from genome assembly GCA_027704765.1 of Solanum habrochaites. Taxonomy (NCBI): domain Eukaryota; kingdom Viridiplantae; phylum Streptophyta; class Magnoliopsida; order Solanales; family Solanaceae; genus Solanum; species Solanum habrochaites. Next base: position 25,775,194 of record JAKWJA010002495.1, read on the forward strand.
TTGACAGAAAGAAAGCTATCTTAAAATACCAACAACTTCTAAAAAGAAGGTGAGTCAAGTTAAACGAGTAACTGTTTGATTTACCTCAGCTCATGATACACCAACTGAAGAACGTCATCTTCTATCACAATCCTCAGCACCTGATTCACTAGTGGAGATTGCACATTTAGGTGAAATGCTTACCCTATTTTTAGCATCTTTCCCACGACCCTTAGAGAGAATATGAGCTTTTGATATCCTTTCTCCACTTATACAAGCTTCATCATATCCTTCATCTAGTTTATTAAAAAACTAGATCTCCAACTTCTTTTCTTTGAAGTTTTAGTAGCTTCTGGATATAGAGCATTTTCGACTGTATTCATGAAACCCAAGTTTTTAGGTCGCGACATGGTCCTTTAATTAAAATTTTCTGTTGCATTATTGAATTCTCACGTTCTCATTCCTTTAAATTTGTATCAATATCTACAACAACATCACTGTCCTTATGCTTGTGATTATCTTTCCCCAACAAGTTATGTTGTTGATCTAAGAATGGAACAACTCTCTTCGGTGAAGCATGCACTGCAAGCCCTTCGCGAGAATTTTCCACCTATGATTTATTCAAACATAACCAAGAAAAGAGGATAAATTGACAGAAAAAAGAATTTGAAAGTCATAGCAAAGATGGTCTATCATAAAATGAAGATTGCATGTTTATCAGTTTCCATTTCATTGTAAATTAGACAGAAAATTTTTAATTATTAGATAAACAATCATGCATTTTACAAATAAATACAACAATCAATTTGAATTATCAGATATACCTTATAGTAGATTGACCACTTGCAATGCGCGCTTTACCTCCGACCCCCACCCACTACCCCCTAGCTGTAACTCGCACCACCCCCTCCTCTCACCCCCCTCCTATTCCAAACAACCTTCCACGTTCAATTCACCAACTTTGAATAGTTTTAAGGAAATGTTGAGGGCGCCAATGCTTTTGGAAGATATGGATTAAGTGTGTAGAGGAAAGTTGTTATTTGCAGTTTTGATGATTGACAAACTTAGGACATTGCTAAAGGTACACGGTTTCTTACTTGAGTTATGAAATTGAAAAACAAAACTTCAGGGACCTTGTCAAGGTACATGGCATCTCAAGCACGGTTGACTGCCAGCAGAGAAGGTAACAAAAGTAGGGAACTTTACCAACGAGCCGTCAGGAAAGTGTTGAAACTTCTCACCAACAATGGCAAAGAGTTAAGGAAAGGAACCCCTTCCATAAAAAGGGCACTTCCTTAACATCATTGTTAGTTTGCCAACTTGACAAAGAACTTTTCAAGAACTTTGCAAAGGGCTATTACCAGGAAAAATGGCCAGATTTTATTCCAGAAACAGCAGAAATCTCAAGAGCATTTATGTAGTATTCAAGAATCGATTCTCTTGTTCTTCATTGTAAAACTATTCCTGCAAAATAAAGGAATCACATGGTCGTGTTGAAATCAAGTTGTCTAGTGGATAACTTAGTGGGTATATTCAGTTCTCTTAGGCTTGTCAAGAATTGAGACTATGCTTGAATCTGAGATTGAAAACTTCTTATCACATTTGTTCTGTAATCGTGTTTACTTTGCTATTGAGATGAGTGTTTTGAAAATGATTGAAATCCAGTGTGAGGGACCAGGGTCGTGGTTTACTCCCTTTTAAGCAAAGAAGTTTCCAGTAAAATCATTGGGTGGTTTTCTTCAAACTACATTTTTCTAACTTTCTGTCTATAATTATTAGTGTAGTAAGGGGACCTGTCCATTATCGTTTAAGTGAGGCATATATTCTAGCAAGTGGTTATCAGAGTGGCACTCTCTATTTGATTAACCCCAAGGAAGTGATATCATTCCTATAGAATGGATGCTCCCCACTTAATCTAGAAGAAGTTAGTCCTAACAAGGACCCTCCTCTGTTCAATGGACATTTCTATAGTTGTGGAAAGTTAGAATGTATAATTTCCTCGTGGCTGAAGGACAGGAGTTATTATGGGATATTGTACTTGATGTTACCGTTTATTATTCCAATGATGAAAGAAAGGATGGAAAGAAAGCCAGTATTGTTCCTAAAGACTAGACAGAAATATGATGAGCTGAAGGAAAAAGATATAGAAAAGGGCTACAAGGCCAAAAACTTTTCTTGTTGTGGGATTAGGACCTTGATGGTTCAATCGGTCTCAGCTTGGAGTCTGCTAAAGAAATTTGGGATTGCTTAAAAGACCGCTCATGCGGGAATGAACAATGGCAAATAAATCAAAGATGATATGCTACCTTCACGGTACGAAAACTTCAAAATGAAGGAAGGAGAACCATTCATGAGAGTTCACAAAAATTGTCCTCCCTTACTAAATGAGTGAGAAGTCTGGTGAAAACCTTATTAGCATGAGCAAAACAGTCAGAAAAGTGCTTTCGAGTTCTTTGAAAAGTCTCAGGAAAAGCAAGGGTGATGCCATCACTGAAGACTAATGATTTGAAGGGAAGTGAAATGGAATGCTCTCATTAGAATCTTAAGACTATGAGATGAATTGAATCATGATTATTCAAAGAATGAGAGAGGTCAAAAAGGTTAATCATTGATGCAAAGTACAAATTCGATGAAGATTCCATTGATGATGATGATGACATATCCATCAATAGATTTCAAAAAATTGTGAGAAAGAACAAAGGTTTTTAAATATGAAACAAATGGTCCTAGAAATGCTACTCAAAATGATACCTGATACAAGTGTGGGAAAAGCTGGAAACTTTATCAGAGAGGGTCCTCGCCTCAAAAAGGAACACCGGAAACTCCAAAACCAAGACTAGAGTGACAAAGAGGAGACAAGGGACTGGTACGTCGGTAAGAATGATCGAAGCTATGTGCTGACTATGTGGTCAAAAAGGCTCTGCTGCATGGGGGTGACTCTCCAACTGATCAGAAGATCTGATGAACCCAAATTATGTGTCTATGGTGGTGTCCATGAAGAGGAAACTATTTTAAATGAAAGTTGCTTCTCATGGCAACAGAAAGAAAATGAAGATAGGATACGGTAGGTTACTCTCTTGATATGAAAAAATGATCTGAATAATTGTTTCTCTATACAAAATTGAGGAGAAACAATGGCAAAAGTTATGATTGATTTTTTTTTTTTAATTGAGTTGTAACCCTCTAAACGAGACTCATGATGCTTGAACTTGATAGTTTACTGAAAACAAGTTAAACTGGAGGAGAGAGATGTAAAAAATGGCTTTGTTCTTAGAGTTTGATAACATGATATTAAAAATAGGTTGAATGCGAGATAACTGAAGAAGATGAAAAGAAAATGGAAGTCAAATGGTTTCCGAGTTGAAATAAAAGAAAAATTAAAAAACTCTGGGAAAAAAATCTAGGATTTTTCTTTGGAGAAAAGCAACATAACTAGAAAAGGATAATTGTCAAACTTAGAAAGAGTTGAAAATCTTCTTAAGTGGACCAAATTCCTCTAAGTTGTTGTCAACTGCAACAAACCAATAGTAATTTCAATAAGAAAGAAAGGACTAGGAAGTTGAATATCATCCTCCCTTTATCCTCACAGAAGTAAGTATGTTTTGTGTCTGAATAATCTGCGTGTCTTCACTGTGGTAAAAAGGGCACTAAAGGGAGAAGTGTCCTGCGATGGAGAAATTCCCATGAAAGAGTCTCTAATTATGCTGAAAAGGCAAAACTTTAAAAAGAGAGACCTGGTCATCCAAATCATTCAATTGATAGATTTTCACAGACAAAAAATTGTCACTGCTCCCGATTGTCCTTTGTTAGAACGTCTCAAAACCATGCCCTATTGGACAAAATACAATCTGATCACTCAGATGTTATGCTTCTGGGAAATCAATTGAAATGGGTTCCCAGCTTAAACAAGTGATTTTTTGTTGCAGGTGATGAGAGAGCCAAACGTTCAAATGTTGTATATGGACAGTGAATGCTCTAAACAGAGACTGGTTGACATCAAAAAAAAATTCCTCTCATCAAGACCCTTCAAGGAGGAGGTGTCTCTTTTGGTGATGGAAAGAAGAAGGGGTACATTTTCGGAGTTGGTAAAGTGGGAAGGTCTCTTGAAGATTCAATTGACAATGGGTATCATGTTGATGGTGAGATCAGTCTTGTTGAGTAATTTCTCAATTTGTGAGAAGGGACTTGAATCAAGTTTACTTCTGAGAAGTGCATGCGGTGCGGCTATAACTACAAAGAAAGTCATTCTCACGCTTTCAGAAGTAAAAACATCGTATGTGGCCAACCATAGAAACGTTTCATGGAGATGATCTGACATGTATTAGTGCTCAGCAAACTTTTAAAATGCTTGATTCTTTGGCATCGTATGTCTAGGGATATGTGAGCTAATCTTTATTGACCAAATGGATTTATTAGGATCTGGTACGAGGTCTTGGCCAAAGCTGAAGTTTGCTGTGAAAACAAAATATGTGAAGCTTTGTGTAAAAGGAAAAACAAATTAGATCATCCTTTAAGCCGCGAAAAAAGCATTCGTACCTCATCAGAACACTAGAACTGCGTAACATGGATTTATGTGGATCTTTGAATGTTCAAAGCAGAAATGGCCAAAAGAAATACATTCTAGTGATATTGATGATTACTCAAGATATACAGGACAAGATTCCTTAAAGTGCAAAGTAGAAAAACCTGAAGAATTGGTGTTGTTTTTCAAAATGATTGAAGCTAAATTGAATCAAGTGATCTATAACAATTTGATTCTGATCATGGAATTAGTTTGAAGAAACTCAAAACGGGTAATATGCATGAATATGGTACGCAGTCATTAACTTTTTGCTCCAAGAACTCCTCAACAAAATGGAGTGGTTGGAAAGCAAAAATAGAACCTGGTGTGAACATTGCCAAAACTATGATTATTGAGGTCAAATTTTCTTCAAAATTTCTGAGCTGAGATGTCAACACAACATTGTCATCGTTACCAACAGGTGTCTGATAAGAGTGTTTTAAATAATGACCCCCTATGAGTGATCAACAACAGAAAGCCTATGCTGAGTATCTTAGAGCATTTTGGGTGAAGGATGTTTTGGGCTGAACAATGGAAAGGATGATTGGGAAAAATGTGTCCTGAGTGACAAATGAGTGTTTGTTGGATATTTCATCAAGTAAGGATAACAGAATTTTCAACAAAAGAAGAACTCAATGCATTGAAGGAAAGCATTCATACCTCCTGGTATCGCATGAACAGAAAAAGCTTGAATAAATACTTGATCCAATGGATGAAGATGATGTGCTAAACTGTTCAATTCACAGAAAAATTGAAGGAAGTGAGTGATGCAGAAACAACAATTTGAAAAAAAATGACTTTGATGATCAAAATCATTAGTCTACCTAAAGAGGATGATGAAGTTGAAAAGGTGATGACGGTACCTGGGTTTTCTACTCTGCAATTCCAGTCAGAGTACTTTAAATCTCCAGAACATTATGACCATCTTGTTGAAAGAAAAATGTGATCAAGCTCGACCAGTATTCTCCCAAGACAGGATGGAAAACATAGTTCATAACATCTACTTGATGAACTCTTATCTCTCCTGAACTCTGGGGAATTCATACTAGACTCAAAAAAACAAGAAATCTAGTTGGTGTTCAACATTCATATCACTTATTGAGCCCCAAGAATGAGAAAGAAGCATAAGGGATGCAGATAGATTGGATCCAACTCTTATGCAAGAAGAACTTCATCAGTTAGAAAGAAGCCAGATAGGTACCTATTTCCTCGACTGCAGGCCAGAACAGTAATAGGAACCAGATGGGTGACAGAAAACAAGCTAGATGAAAATGGAAGTGATCAATAGAAAACAAATTCAGGTGGTTGGTTCAAGGATACAATCAAGAAGACGGAAAAAATTATGATGAACTTTGCACCTGTGCAGGATGGAGGGGACTATTAGAATGTAAGAACTTTTGTTGCATCCATGGATTTAAAGCCTGTATCTAAAGGATGCCAAAAAGGCAGTTCTTAATGGACACTTTGAAAGAGGAAGTAGTTGTAAACAATCCTGGGTTTTGAAGAGTTGAACTACCATGATCATGTGTCAAACTGAATAAGGCTCTTAGGGCTGAAGCAAGCTCCTAGAGAATGGTAGGAGAGGGTTTTCAAAGTTTTTTTCTGTGAAGAAATGGTTCAAAAGAGTAAAAAAGACACTACTCTGTCTTATAACAAAAAATAGAACAAGAATTTCTATTATCAAGTTTTTATGGGGATTTGGATATAATGTTTTGGATCCACATCAGAAACAATTTGCGCTGAAGGAATTTCATCATTTATGGAAAAGAATTTGAATGAGCATGATGGGTGAAACTGGAAAATTTTCTTTGGTCTACAAATCAAGCAATCATCAAATGGGATTCAAATCTGCAAGGAGAAGAGTACATCAAGGAGTACTGAACAAATTCAATATGTTAACATCTAAACCTATTGCTACCCTAGGGAACAAATTCCAAGCTTGAAGTAGAGGATCTTATCCTCTTGAATAAAAAAAAAGGTACAGGCGGAATCATTGGATCTTTGTTGTATTTGATGCTAGGCTACCTGATATTGTTTATTAGGTTGGAATGTGTTCAACGTTTCAAGAGGTCCTATTGATTAACACTTGAGGCTGCCAAAGTATTCTTAGATAACGTAGAGAAAATGGGGGACCCTGTGGTTCTTCTTATTCCAAGCAGGTGATACTTGGATTATAGTTGTTGTGTGTGTGTCCGATGCGGAGTTGTTGGTTATCAAGTTGACCGGAAGAGTATCTTCTAGGAATGGCTCATTTACCTTGGGATCATCACTCATCTCTTGAGGAACAAGAAACAGAATTCTGTGCTATTTCAATGCTGAAGCGAGTATGAACGCTGAGCCTAGCGTTCACAGTTTTTGTGAATCAGGCAACACCTGGAAAGATTTGGGATACACATCAAAGCCTTCCTCTTATGTGTGACAATACTAGTGCTTTGTTTGTTAGGTATGGGAAAACATTCAAGTCCACCATAAGAGAAAAAAGCATATTGCTGTTAGACAAATTTTGTTTTTTAGAGACAGAAGGGAAATCTTGTGCTGACAATTTCAAAAGAGGAGAAAATTGCAGTATCTTACCAACGGCTTCTCTGTAAATAATCAATTTGCGAGAAATAGGCTGCTGGAACTTGGGCATAGATATCTCTAAGTGCTGTTCTTAGCTCCAACAGTTTGAATTCCCTTGATGGCTCTAAAATTGAAAGTGAGGTATCCTTTGTGTGACATAATAGAATCTGAATAAAGATCTTTTTCTGCTACCTTTTGCTAGGTTATAATTTCAGGAAGACTGGTGTTAACAAAGAAAATGGACTAGACAACTGGGGAATGAAGGATAAAAATTATCTATCGGTACCTGGGGCCTGTCAAGGTTAGCTTTTACATATTAATTTTAAACTGAACATTATGGGACCGTTGATAATGCCACGTATCATTCATCGGTCATTCTGACCGTTAAGTTCCCCATCGTTATCTCTAAGGCGACACGTCAAAATCCACGGACTGGACACCTTTTCCACGTCTTTTAAAAACCGCATGACTGCTTTTAGAAATTAGCACCCTCCTTTAGCATTCTTTTTTGCTTCACATAAAGATTAAGCAAAAGTTTTAAAAGACAAACCCTTGTTCCTCTTCTTCTTTTTCAGCTCACCAAAAGTCATTTTTTGTTTTTTTCTAGTACAACTGGCTTCACCTCTTCTACATCCAAAACAAAATGTTACTTTCTTCTTAGTGAAAATAGAGCCCATTTCTTTACTCTCTTCAAGTTCTCAGAATTGATACACCTGACATTCGTTTTAATCCATAGAGCTAAACAGCACATGCCTTGCCTACGGACCTGGTCCTTGCAAGAATGCTGCCTGATAATCTTTTTTGCAAGGAATTTGCCCTAAGCTATAAAGCGTTTTGAGTCAATTATCTGGCAGAAAGTGAAGAATTCGTTATTGAGAGTTTGTCTATGATGCGGGAAGAGGCAAGGGCTGAGCAAACTGAAGCTTTGCAGAGGGAAGAGGTAAGAGATACTCAACCCATTTTTGATAAAACTCCTGACATTGAAAGGTATCCTTCTTCTACCTCTTCAGATTCTGAAAGTGAGGAGGAACCCCTAAAGTGGAAGGTTGAGCGAAGAGAGGGTGAAATATCTAGGAAGGGAAAAAAGAAGGTTGTAAAAGAGGCCCCCGGGAGAAGACCTACTACTAGGTCAGCTGCTCAAAAATTGATGGACGATGCCTTAAAGGCCAGTGTACGTTCTATTGCTGCTATTAGAAGTGCCAGAACCTTTAAGGTATCAAACTTCAAAATGCCTGATTCTGATGTTGTTGAGTTGTCTGCTGAGGATGTTGAAAAGAAAAGTAAGAAGAAAAGGTCAGGAAACAATAAGGCAAAGGATTCGAAGAAGGTTGAACAAGCAAAGTCCAAAAGGAAAAGTTCTGCAGGAAAAAAGAAGAGATCACAGGCACCTGGCGCCCAAAACAGGAGTGATGAGAGTGTCAACATGCAGGAAGTTGTTGACAGCCTGAGAAAGCAAGCAGTCATGGCTGGGAGAGTCTTTGATATGGGAATAATCACTCTTCCCGGCATGGACTCTCTTTATGATATGGTAGAAATTCAATCATGACTGCATTTGTTCAACAGAAAATCTCCTATCCTCTATGAAGAAGAAGTGCGTGAATTTTATTATAATATTCAATTCAAAGAAGATCAGAGTATCCTCATAAGGGTCAATGACATTGCTGTAAATCTAGATGAAGGTCTGTTCAGCAAAATTCTCAGGGTACCTAGAGAGGGGACCAGATCTATTGCAGGAAAGACTTGCTCTACTGAGTTTGTGTCCTTGGTTTCTAAGATACCCACAACCAAGGTTGTTGGGATTTACAATAAGGTCATGAAGAGCGAGTACCAGTTGATTTTCAAATTTGTCAACAAAGTTCTCCTTCCTCGCACTGAAAAGAGGACCTCAGCAACTTCTTTTGACTTGTTTCTGATGGAGATGTTGTGCAAACTTCGAATCCCTGAATCTCCCAGGTCTTATGCTTGAGCATATCTACAAAACCGTCATTGAGAGGAAAGGGGTTCATGGAATGGGATCCATATTACTTTCTCACAGAAGTATTGCAAGCATTTTAAAAATTCCTCTCAGTGTTGGCAGGGTTAGACGGTGAAACAACCGGTTTCAGAGAGTACCCTGTCGAGTTGAGTGTATTGAAGGAAGGCAATCCCAAGAGAAAGATTGCTCAACTCATCGAAGATCAGGATCAACCTCAAGCCAATGAGGTTGAGGAGCTCACGGTGTCGTTGTCTGGTAAAGAGGCCCGCATTGCCGATACTCAATGCAGAACTACATACTACACAAGAATGAGGGACCTGTACTTCTGTGGTCAACCTCTGGAGAGAGAGAAAGTAGAGTTGAGGCTAAATCACTGCCTTACAGGAGAAGGCAATTAAAGATAAGATCTGCCAAATGAACGACTCACTATCAATTCAATCCAGTCCCCTGCTCATCAACCTCCTCCTCCTTCCCTACCTTTGAAAACCTCCCGCCGTGTCCTTTATTTTGTGGCTTATCTTTGTGTTTTTTTATTATCAGTTTAATTTTAATGTATAAATTCATTGTTGAATGCTGGTTAATTACTACTCTGTTGTTCTGGTTATAATCTTTTGGTGATGCTTTTTCTCGTCCGATTGCATTGCTATTTGCTTTGTGTTATTCAGTCTTCACTGTGCCTCATTGGGTTATGCCATTCTTTTTTAGAGGCCCAAAAGGGAAAGGTAAAACTGGTAAGTAGCCTAAATTATTATGCTTAGTGGGGGAATACAGTGAGGGAGAAACCAAGTGAGGGTGAATAATTGAGGGGGAACAAAATGGAAAGCTGCGTTGTGTTTGAGACTATTGTTTGTCATCAATCAACAAGGGGGAAATTTATTTGAATTTTGATTATTGCAAACTTAGGGACCTTTTAAAGGTACACTTTCTTACTTAGTGTTGATGATGAAATATAAATCAGGGCACTTGTCAAGGTACCTGGATCTCATGTGACGAGCCGGTTTGCTGCCACTGAGGAAGGTACGAAAATTAAGGTGCCTCCTTCCCAACAACGTCAGAAAGTACTCTCCAACGCAACGGCAAAGAGTTTTACCTGAAAGTGATTTTTTCCATAAAAAAGGCACTTTCCTAAACATCATTGTTAGTTTTTGCAACTTGACAAAGAACTTTTCAAGAACTCTTGCAAAGGCTATTACCAAGAAAATGGAAGAATTATTCCAAGAACAGCAGAAATCTCCAGAGCATTTAGTGTAGCTGTTCAAGAATATATTCTCTTGTTCTTACATAGTAAACTATTCCTGAAACTATAAAGGAATCAGTGGGTAGTGTTGAAATTTTAAGTTGTCGAAGTGGGATAGCTTAGTGGGTAGATTCAGTTCTACTTAGGCTTGTCAAGCAATAGAGACAATTGCTTGAACGTGAGATTAAAAACTTCTTCTCAGATTTGTTGTAATCGTGTTTTACTTTTGCTTTTGAAGATTAGTGAAAACGATTGAAAATCCTGTGAGACAGGTCGTGGTTTCACTCCCTTAAGCAAGGAGGTTTCCACGTAAAATTGTTGTGTTGGTTCAAACTGCTTTTAACTTTCTGTCTATACTTATTAGTGTAGTAAGGGACCTGGTCCATTATCTGTTAAGTGAAGGCATATATTCTATCAAAAGCAATACCTTATTTTCCTTCTTAACACTATTTATGAGGATGTTCTCAAAGATGCTCAGAAATTGCATTGGAATGTTTTCACTCTCTTTTATTATCATGGTCATTATTTCCTACATATTTGCGAATACTTTATCAAGGTGTTCCGGCCTTAAAATAGGGAAAGAGACAAAATAGTTGTCAGCCATTCTCCAGAAGAAAAAATTGTCATACAATGAAGCTGCTAGTCTTTGAACTTTATGAAGGAAAAAAGAATCCGGTAGATTTGACATGCTATATATGTACCTTACCATATAAGTTCTTTATGCTGGATTCAACATATGAAGGTACAACTGTGAATATACTGCTAAAACTATCATATACTCCTTCCATCCATTTGCTATAGAAGTGTTTATTTGTACAAGTTAAGGATGTACAATTGATTTGTGATTTATTAGTGATAGTCGAATAATATCAAATTAAGAGTTAAAGAGTGATAGTTTGAAAAAAAATATCATACTTATCAGGTTTCAAATCTGAATTGTCATAAGCATAGAATATTTAAACAATTTCATATAGAATATTTAATCTGAATAGCAGCCGGTTGTTGAGAAATTTCATGAAAAAGTAGAGGACAAGATGACTATATACCAAGGGAGGAAAGATAACAATATTTATATAAACTCTCTTTAATATATCCACATGTTTTAACTCTCTTTGCATGCTTGGAAGCGTTTCAACAATTTGGAGAGTTTTTATTGTAAGGGAAAACAAGGGAAATCCGAGCTTCACCTAGTAGAGACACTATCCACCTATATTCAATGCTTTTACAGTGAGTTGTGGAGATACTCTACGGACAAAAATGTGCAGCCTTCATGGATAAGTCTATATAAACTAAATGTAACACTTTAACTTCTGACAAGGTTAAAACATATATTATATTACTAGAAACAAATGAACAATAAAAGATAAAATACCAGCAAAGTTACACCCATGTGATCGGGTTCAATTCCTCTTATCTTTAGGAAATTTATTAATATGTATAACATAATTGGAAATATACCTTATACCATTCAGAAAATGTTGAAACATATGAAAAACCAATGCATCTAACATGAAATCCAACATGGGAATGTATGTTCGGTACTTCGCCAGAACTTCAATAATTGAGACAACCTTCGAATAACAGCGACCATCAAAGCAAGACAATTTCCCAAATGCCAACACTATAAGCTCAAAAAGTCCTGTCCACCAATTAAGAAAGAAACAAAAACTATAACAATGTATAAATGTTATGCATGTGTCCAAGAAAATTATATATGCATAAGTACTATAGAATCGGAAGTATCAATAACATAGCAAAACAACTTCGTTAGGAGAAAGACTGGCAACCAGTATGATTTCCAGTTTTGGGCAAAGAAACTGTACGAGTTGTACTTGCCTTAGGTATACTATGATTATATGGTTGATAAGGAGCTGTATTTCCTATGATCTCACTGATGCAAGATGCAACTGACACCTTCAGATCCATGTCAGAATAACGTAGAAGTTCATCTGCAACTAATGCTTCCATTGCTGGTCGAAAAGCGTCTCACATCGATACAGAGAGGATTTGCTTCACCAGTGACAAAAGATGCTCTAACTTCTAAAAATTCATGTACCAAAATTCAAAAAGAAGTGATTGAACCATGTCAAATACAATGGAAATACTTCTCTAGATAAAATATCTCTCTCTTTCTCTCTACACTTTTATTTCCTTTCATCCATCATGAAGCCTGATTATGTCCTTCACACAACAAAAACTAAACAAAGACATAGATAATTGACTTCCACTAATAAATAATCAATGACACAAGGAAATTCTAAGTTAAATGTTGGGAACATATACAAGAGATGATAGTAGATATCACAAGTGATGCAATCATAGACATATGTTTTTACTACAACGTCATTACAGAGAAATAGACCTCCTTAAGGAGATGATCTATCGCTAGAATTGCTTAGAGGAAATTCACCAGATGCAAACCAAGATCATTTTTCATTATATACAAAAACAAAGGATTATTTTTTACAAGATGGGGATCAGAACCTCACTTCAAAGGTGAAAAGTTAGGCAACAAACCAACTAAGCAACTAAATTTTTTCAAAGAACGTGATTATTTTATCCTAGAATTAACTAACAATTGTTCACCAGAACCAGATATAAATTTCAACCAATTTAGGAAGCCAATTATACTTTTTCTGAATCTCATAGATAAAATTGAGCCCCTTTGGCTACTACGTACTTTTCACTTCGTAGGTTTAAGCAAATGGAAAGAGAAAAGAGAACATTCTCACATCAAGTTTCTCCGAAATTTCCTGTTTAGAAGATGGGGGCTGCTGAAGCAGGTCATTCCCAACTTCAAGAAGGCTTTGGCTGTGTTCCTCCTCCGAAACCGATACACGAGACGGGGAAACCATTTCCTTTTCTCACATCAACTTTGAAACAAGGATTTAAGTTTCAAAAGCCCAAAAGTAACCACCAGCACTCGTACAAAAGGACAACAGAGAAAAGAGGGATTATATGATAATTTGAGGCATTATAAATTAACTCTTTGGGCAGTTACATAAATTTTTTCAAAGAGTGTGAGTATAATTGATGTCGTCTTAACTGCGTACTTTTCAAGTTTCTCTCTTAAAATTTTTTCTATAAAGGGAATTCGCTTCCAAGGGTATACTTATAAATATTCTTCTAAGATTGCAGTAATATTTTTGATAAAAATAAAATTTAAAAAATAGATAAATTTTACAAATTAACTTCATCTTTGACCTTTTTGATGTTTCATTTAATTTTTCCTCCCTATTTTTCTTGAACACATTTGCTATGAATGAATACACCAAAAGGTCAAAAGAAATATAAAGTTGATTATAACAATATGAAGCGATCAGTTTTAGACCAGTCATTTTTATTTTGAATTGGAAAGAGTAATGCTTATGAGAGTAACTATATCAACCTTTTTTTTAATTAAAAAATGATATCTCTTGGCTACAAATTGAATAGAAGAAATGTTTTTTTTCATACTTCTTTAAGTGTAAAAATGAAGATTTGTATAGAAAGCCAATAAAACTAAAATAATTTATAGGTGACTAACGATACTAATTCTCCCTAAACTTAAGGATTTCTAATAGGAAATGTTATCAAAGAAGAAAATTATATTTTTTACCATAATCTATTGTTCCGTATCTGAATACCCAAATATATTTTAATCGGGTCTTTTGAAATCGAGCAGTGGAATGTCATCAAAACTGTTAAAGCCCATTGAATTGACGTCTGCGTATGTGAATAAAATATTTTATTCTAAAAAGTGAATATGAAAGGATAAACTGAGTAAAACAATTTTGTCACTACCTAGAATTGAGAGGGTCCCCCGTTTAAAAGGTATAAAACGGTCAAGGAACAGAGCTCGACTCCTATTGATGAATTTATTTAGGTAGGTTTTGCCAAAACCATTACTTTGAATTTGAAGCATGTATAAATCTAAAAAAATATGTTTTATATTTATATGCATATATAATAAACTTTCGATAGCAAATATATTACTCACATGCATGTACACATAAGTTGCCTTTCTTGTAAACAATTTTCACGAATAGGTGGAAAGACCACATCATGTTGTATCTCAAGATTGACAGACTTTGCATCTCAAGATTTTAGCAAGGAACTATGCTCTTCTGGATTTAATCTTGCAGCCACTGAGTATAGTCACAACGTTCAGAGAGTCCCTATGCCATGTCACCGTCCTTGAAGATCAGCAAGTTATTACAAATGACTAGTCAAAACGGATCAGATCCTATACAGAAATATGAAACAAATAGTTTAGACCTAATAATTAAGCAGCAAAGTGTGTTTATATCAAATAGAAAATATATTGAACTAAGAAAGGTATGAGAGAGAAAGCTAGTTAACTTAAAATTTTAAAACTCCCGGCTATACAAGGTCCATAAGCATAATATCTCCACAAATATGGTCTGGCGTTGCATCCTTAGAGCAATTACGTTATGAATTGATAGACATCATTTCTTTATAGCTTCTTCCATTTTACACAATAGCAAGAATTTTTTCTAGTCATTGATATAACTAAATAACCTCTTCTGTCATATTAGTCACATTTGAACCAGTTTTCAACATATTAAATCCTTAACATACAAAATACCCTTCCCACCCACCTATTGGCTCCAAAATACCCTTGTCATCAACCTTTAGGTTCAAAATTCACCACTTATTTAGCGGTAAATTTAAAATATTTAAATGTTTTTTTAAAATACATGGCGATAAACTATTTATTATAATTTAACTTATTAGTATAATTTATAAATCAATCCACTACCCACCCATTACTAATTATAACCCTTCAAATTAATAAACCCGTAACATTATTAACACAACAACATAAAAGCTACTACCAATTGAGTGTTTTGAAAATTTGAGGTGAAATATCTATAGATTTCAATTATCATACATTCAAGTTTCTAAAAAAAAATTACCGATAAACTTTAAAGTATGACTATGTTCATCTTAATTATTCTTACGTCTCAATTATTTGATGTTACTTAATAGGTAAATTTTTTTAAAATAACCTATTAAAGGTTTTTAAACAAATAATAAATATTTATCCTATTAAAAGTGTTCTCCTAAATAAGCGGCTCAACCTAAATTTAATTTGGGCTTCTATTTGGCCTTGAATAAATGGATGTCATTTTTCAGGAATCAATAATTTCATCGTGTTTTAGTAGTGTTTTTGGCGATTTTGATATTATAATTGGATTATTAATTGGGTATGGTTTAGTTAGTAATGAGTGAGTAGTGAATTGGTTTATAAATTATATTAATAAATTAAATTATAACCAATAGTTGATTGTCAAGTATTTTAAAAAATATTTAAAGAGTTCAATTTTAAAACAATTAAATAAGTGGTCAATTTTGAAACCAAATGTATATGACAAGGGTATTTTGGAGCCAATAGGTAGATGAGAAGGGCATTTTGTAGCCAATCGGTGGATGAAGGGTAATTTTGTACTATTTTCAATACTTCAAGGGTATTTTAGGCTATTTTCTGAAGAATAAAATTGTACAACTGAAAGAGAAGAAGCTCCACGGTCAATGACAGAGGTCACCAAATAAACTTCTAGAATAAAAGAACCTGTCTCATAACTGCTTGTCTATGACACCTGCGTTTACATTGACATAGGACAATGTAGGTTTCACAAAGAGGATGTCTTATACACCACTAGTGGTACTCAGTGAGTCTCAACATTCTCTTCACTAAAGTCAGAAGGAGACCTTGAATAAAAAAATGAGGGTAATGAAGGGATAAGAGAGCAGACATGCCACAATTCATTAAGTATTATACAGTGATGAAGCAGGAAACAGTATGTATAAGATCAATTAATTCGTTGTTTTCATTTTCTTTAAGTTGTTTCAGTCAATTGAACGTTTATTAATTACGCCCACCTCTGGCAATTAGTAATTCTATTACAGTTACCATTTATGATATACCTCGTTAAAACAAGATTACTAATCCTTTTATATGGTTGCCATTTGTAAGAGTTCGCATTAAGGTTTCAACATTTTAACTTTATTATAATCATAGCAGTTACACATTTTGTACATTTATATTAAAAAAACATTAAAATTTAAAATCACTGAAGCACTATTTAACATTAGCTAGATGACAACACTGGAAAAAGGCCATTTATTCTTGCAAGCCTAACTTTTCTCGACTTTGGCATATACACATCACAATGGACTGGAGACAATGGTGCACACTGGAACGATTTGGCATATTCTATTCCTTCTATCTTAAAGTTTGAATTGTTTAGAACCTCCAATGGTTGGACCTGCTATATATGGTATTCAAGGAACACTATTGAAGAGCTTTGTCGTATCCAAAATCAAGAATCACATTAGTCTAGATAAGTGGGAAATTATGGCTTGGTCTCGTTTCAATTAAACTCACATTAAGTTAAGAAACATTTAATCAAACACGTCATAGATATGATTTCCTCAGAAAGAACTTATATAAGAACAAGCACTCTCACCTTCTTCTTTTTCCTTATTTGACGAGGCGAATCAATTATGCAACAAAGGCACCTGCACATTCACAATTTATGTAAAATACTTATCAATCACAAGGTTTTTTTCACATCGATAGTTTGTGAAATTTAAAATGTGACATAGTATCTTATCAAGAAAAATGCTAGAAAGGAATTTTAAATAACTTGAAAATGAAGTATTAACTATTCATGCCTACTATTGTTTTCAATAAAAATCAAAATAAAAGAGTAACTCCCAACCACATTCTGTAAAGGGAGGCTTGTTTGTCAGTAAATAAGGCATGCGACGAAAAGGGAAAGATCTCCAAAAGTTATCATCTTGACGAACTAGTATGTCACACATCCAATTATGTTAATTCTCTTAAATTTGTATAACGGCATTGCATGTTTCTTGTTAAAGGAAGTGACAATGTTTCAACGAAAGATTCTCAACTAGCTCTTGATAATAACAAATGTAAATCTCCCAAAAATCAGGCTGAGCAATGACATATTGCAGCAATAGCGATAAATATAGACGTGTAGAAAAGAGAAACATCATTCCTACATATAAAATCAACCATTTGCAGAACTTTAGAAAGTACTAGATGTTATATTTTAGGTGTTCTGATGATCCTTACAAATGAAGGGACCTGGTCCCTGTCTTAATTCGCTCGTCCAGATCTATAATGGGGTATAACTATAAAGCTGTTCTGTTAGAGGTTGGTGAAGCGTCAACGTACTACACCAATCAGAATGGGCGAGGGTTTTTTTCCAAAGGATAATAACTCTTTATGTTTGATATTTTTAGCATAACAAATACAATATTAAATTAATTCATTCAAAGAAGAAAGTTAGCCAACAAGCCTTTTAAGAATTCATATAGAAGTTTGCAGGGGACCTGGTCCCTACAAGACTGCGTATGTGAAAGGACGATAAGACAACAGAAAAGCTTCCACTTCTGATGTGGTAAGTGCATGTCCTTCCAGAAAGTCAAACTCTCACCCAATGGGCGATCCCAATGAGGTTGTGTGTATTTCATATAGTCATCTCACCAAAACACAAACTCAAAATTTGGCAAACTAAATTTGGATTTTCTATTCTCTGAAAATTCATAAGCTTATGAAGAGAGAGTCATCTTTAAGGAAAAATTGTATTCAACTCAATGAAGGGACTTGATAGAGTGAAGGAAAGTTCATTGGCCATATGAATAATGGTTACTGTTTATGACCATATGAATGAATGCTTTTACACTCGCGTGAGAGTTATGCACGTAGTATGTCATCATAAAAATGGTGGAAATTCATTAGTTTTTATGATCTTAGATGCTTTGATGATCTTCCCAGAGTGCAGGGACCTGGTCCTATGCTGAGTATGAAATTCGTCCAGGCTTCAAAGTGCTCGACAACTGTAAAAGTTGTATGTGTTAGGAAAGTTGGTGAATAAGCAGAATACTTCACCAATCAGGGACGACAAGGTTGTTTGTTTGATGGGTAATAACCTTTCTTGGTATATATCAAACAAACAACAACAA
Source organism: Solanum habrochaites (assembly GCA_027704765.1). Taxonomy (NCBI): domain Eukaryota; kingdom Viridiplantae; phylum Streptophyta; class Magnoliopsida; order Solanales; family Solanaceae; genus Solanum; species Solanum habrochaites. The sequence goes on from JAKWJA010002495.1 coordinate 25,793,506, forward strand.
AATTCATTCGTTCATTAAAATAGAAAAATTTCAAGCTTCAAGAACAACAAAGGGAATTGATAGAAGTGGATTTACGCTTTTGTATTTGTTGTAATAAGTTGTTAGTAATCGTTCGTTTATTATAGGACTCTTTCATTTGTGAAAGAAATATTTCAATCCTGGGTGAATCATTGTAAGGTCTAGGTTAAGGGTACTTAGGTTCTTACTCTAAGTCTATAATAATCAGATAAGATTTGTATAGAGACCAGTTTTGTATCTGCTCAGACTCAACTAAGTGATAGGGAGTATTAGTCAGAGAGGAAGATTAGCAGGCTAATATGTTGTTGTAATTGACTTTTAATTTTGCTTTTTTAAGACTAGTCAAAGTGGTTTTAGAAGTCCTGTTGAGAAATTTTCATGGTTTCCCTCCCTTGAGCAAGGAGGTTTCCACGTAATCTTGTTTGTCAATCTTTACGTTTCTGCAATTGTTCTTTACTGTATGACTTTACTGTATTTAGGACCTGATCCATCCATATAAGTGGACGCATAAATTCCAACAATTGGTATCAGAGCTTTACTTTTCACTTTTGTTAACACCAAGAAAAGGAAAGATCCTAACAGAATGGTTGCATTACCTAATATGGAAGAAGGACAATCGTTAACGAGACCACCTCACTTCAACGGAAATTACAATGGGTGTGAAAAAATAGTATGCACGACTACATCAATCCTGGTCATTATATTCCAACCAAGGAAGTGAAGGATGGGGATTTAACAACCACTGTGGTCAAGACTAGGAAAGAGTATAATGAAGGTGATAGAAAAAAGATTGAAAAAAAGTATAAAGCCAAGACGATCTTGGTATGTGGAATCGGAGATGATGAATACAACCGGATTTCTGTTTGTGAGACTGCTAAAGAAAATTAAGAGTGTCTTAAAACAGCTCATGAAGGGACTAAACGTTTGAAGGAATCAAAAGTTGACATGTAAACCACTCAATATGAGAACTTTGTGATGAAAAAAGGTAATACCATATTTTCGATGAACTCTAATTTCACTGCTATCATTAATGAACTCAGAGGATTAGAGAACACCCTTTCAAGTTTACAAGCAAGTTTGCAAGGTTCTTAAACTTCATCCAAAAATATGGGAAAGCAAGATGGATGCAATCACAGAAGCGAAGTATTTGATGACGCTTCTTATAAATGAATTTCTTGGGAATATGGAAACCTATAAGCTAAAAAGAAAACAACGAACTACAGCGGAGAAAGGGAAGAACGAGAATCCAATTGCTTTAAGGACCTTCACCAAAAATGAAGTTGTTGAGGAGGAGGAAGAAATGGCTTACATTACTAAGCAGTTTCAAAATATTATAAAGAAACATGTAGCTTTTCAAAAGAAATCATCTACCAAAAGAACTGCGACTTCAAACTATCTCCGCCATAAATGTGGAAACCTGGCCATTTCATGAGAGATTGGTCTATTCAAACAAAAGAATCTCTTGAAACCATATTTCATAAGAACGAACTGGTACCAAACAATGTTTGGAGGAAGTCTCATGTTGATCCGTTGGTGCAAAAGGCCTTTGCTGTCTGGTAAATGATTCAAGCGAGTCAGAAGAAGATGTAGAAAAACATGAGGATGTCTCAATGATAGCCGTTAAATATGATCAAAATGTCTTCAACTCAATTTTCTCATTAATGGCAAAATCTGATGATGAAGAGGATCTAAATGAGGAAACTCTTTTTTATCTTAAATATGATCTAGATACTCTTCCCATTATAAATTTGAGGAAACTTATTGCCCTGCTTATTGACTCTATTGACGAACAAACCATAGAAAACTTAATGTTGAATGGAAAATTAATTTTATGTGGGGATGATAATTTAACTCTTAAATATCAAATATCTGAATAGAGTGTAAGGATAGGTATCCTTAAGACTGATAGTCCAGAACCAAATAAGGGACCTTGTACCTCTAAGGGTGGAAAGCTAAAGCTTAGGGTTTTTGAAGAGGATCTGGAAGAAAAATTTAAGACTTCTGAGTCTAAGTTGATCGCCTCTCTAGAAACAAATGCTCAACTCTGGAAAGATCTGACCAAGTAAGGGAAGTGTTAAATCAATCTGAAGTGGACTGACTCCTCCAAAATTCTCTATAACTTATTTGGACAGAGTTTCAATGGAGAGAAGAGGCTGGGATTCAGACTAATGGAACCTCATTATAATCCCCATAGCAAATACGTGTTTGTAGTAGATATTGTTTTCTGCACACACTGTGGTAGAACTAGTCACATGAAAAAAAAAACGTGTGATACTCAGAAAAGAGGTAAGGAAGGGAATGTGATGTTTTTCCGATCTAAAAATGATCAACAAAAGAAAGAATGGGACCTATTCCTTGGGCTAAACCAATCATATCCGATAGTAATGTGAAAAATGATCATAAGCGACCTGGTCTCGCTATCAATTTAGTAAGAACACATTGCCCTCTTGGACAAGAAGGTTTCTTGTTAAGTCTTTTGACAACTACTAGGAACTCCGTTTGAAGTGGGTTCCCAAGTCTAACAAGTAATTCTTGTCCAGATTAGAGGAATTAATCAGTGTTATTCATAAATAGCAGATGTTCAAAGCACATGACTAAGAAGGTTAAAGAACATCATCTCTCTCAAGGAACTTCAAGGTGGAGGTGTCTCTTTTGGCGAATGACAAGAAATGCTACATTCTTGGTGTAGATTTGTGATGAATGAAATAAAGATAAGATCTTATCAGATAACAGTTTTGTCACAAACATGCTCTCTCGGGCGATGATCTTGATAGAGAAGAGATGCAAGAACTTGAATATTGATGATCTGTTTACTGCTCGTTATGATAGTCTTGCTAACCTTAATGCTCGAGGTGAGAATACTGATGTATGATTTAAGAGATGTGCTCCTTATGATCTTTCAAATAAATTTTGGGCTGAGTGGTGAATGGTACATGTTTGTGACCGAAATGATGATATTGAGAAGTTTGATCTCAATAATGTTGAAAGAATATTTCTGAGATATTCTTCCTCCGCAAGGCTTATCCGATTCATAAAAATGTGTGCATTGAAAAAGATGTTCATGTTCTTTATAAGCTTTGAAGAATTGGGAAGTTGCAAAATAAAGATAATTCTTAGACGGCGTAGCTGCTTTAAATTTAGAGAGACTGTTTGAATAGTGAGCTTGGTGAAGAACATCAATTCATGAATCTAGCAATCTCAAGAAAGCTGTTGCAGATGATGAACCTGATGAGGGACTCGGTCCTCTAGACAGTACTGAACAAAGATGATGAAAGTCAAACTGATGATCTGAATTTATTAGGCGAGAATGAAGAATCTTATCAAGCTTTGTTTGCAAGAAGCAAAGTATGACACTTGGCTCACAAACAAGTTGATAGGTTGTCCAAGCTGCTCTTCAACAATGACTTCTGAGAGCATCTAAAGACATTAAAATGAAACAGGGACATGGTTTCATTCTATGAATCAGGAGACTTTTTTATTTAAAGTACATGGTGATGCTGATTATTCTGGGTATCATGTTAATGAAGAAGTACCTCAGGAGTAGCTGATGTTCTATGTTGATATCTTAATCATGGGGAACTAAAAGGCAAGATTCAGTCACTTTTTCAATAAATGACGCAGAAAATGTAGAAAGTGCAGCATGATCGACTCAACTTTTGCGGACCAACAAGCAGCTTGAAGATCTTAAAAATCTGGCTGAAATAATCAAGATGATGATGGAAATGCTAAAACTCTCCTGAATGGATCCTGCCTGAATAAAATCAACTCGTTCATGACTATGCAAAGGTAGCAGGTATCCATTCTTTTCAGTTAGGTACGTTTTAGAAAGTTCAGTTTCATACCTTTTGTAGGTATACACACATGGCTAAAGAGATGAAGGAAAGGGAGGTCAAGAAAAATCTAGGCAATAACATTCAAACTACAGTGATGGACCTTGTCCTTTCTCGAAAGTTAGCACTCTTAACATTGCATTTTCAATTATGCATGAGAACCATTGCAATTTCCACATGTCTGTCATTAAAGAATCTGACTGTTGTCTCATCTTTTGAGTACCAAAATGATACTTCCTTTCTCTTTCTTTATATTTCATATTTCTTTCTATTTCCCCAGAAAAATCATTTTACACTCCTAATATCAGAGTTTGTTTTTAAATTCTATTTTCTCCTCTCTCAAAACACACTTCAAGTTGTTAAACCCTTTGCTCTTACTGGAGAATTCTCTTTAAATATGTTTTAAGTGTGAAGAGGGACCAGGTACCCCATGAAATATGAATAAGTGGAAAAGATGATACTTGAAAAGGGAGAATTTAAATACGCTGAGAACTCAAAGTATTCTAAATAAGAAGGTTTCTGATTTAAAAAAAAAAATTAAAAAAATGAGATTTTCTTTATGGTTCCTCAATTGTTGATCTATTCATCTCGGAGTCCTTTAGTGAGTTTGTTTTACCAATTTTTCTGTTATGAGATACTCAGGCCAATGTTTGAAGCAATGATAGTGTTGTTTCTAATCGAGTTACTAAATTTGTTTGTCTACAGGCTCATCTACTGAAACAGATGTATCTGAGGGACAAAAAAAATTGGCATCCCTGAAGATTCAACATAAAGTTTGGGCAGCACAACATGCCGAACGTTAAGAGAAGATTATGAAAATCTTATGCTAAGGGATATGCTCTATTAATTCTATTCTTTCAAACCCATGCTCCCAAGAAAATCCTTCTTTCCCTAAATTCTTGTGTCAACAATCATTCCTCTATTTAATTGAAACTCAGTAGGCATTTCCTTGGTTCTCATTCTTAATGATATATGTAATGCATTGGTGGTTGATCTTTTATTTATGAAAGAAGAATGTCTTGATTTTACTGGCTTATCTCATTTCTTTACGCAGTTTTTACTAATGTTAAGTGTTGCCCAAGTGTCGATGAATTTGTTGGAACTACATTTCTGTCAACTTGATTTACTGCTTTAACCCTTTTTTATGATATCAAAAGGGGGAAAACTGGTATCAGTTAAGGTATAAGATCAGTTATGTTAGGTATTTGAAGAAGACATGGGTCATGCCAATAGTAAGAATCAATGCTATCTAGTTGAAACAAAAATGGATCTACCGACAGGGGGAATCAATGCTAGCTACTTGAAGAGGAAATGGTTCTGCCAATTTGGGGGAATCAATGCTAGATACTTGAATAGGACCTGGTCCTTTCGAAAGGGGGAAGAAGTTGAACAATTTTTTCCTCATCACAAAGCAGGGAAATGCTATGTTGATGTTTTGATGAGTTGACAAACTTCAGGATGATGAAAATCCAATTACCCCAAGAGTTCTTGTTGATAGGGGGAACTATTGAATAAGTCTGATGATGAAACTCCAGTTACCCCAAGAGTTCTCGTTGATAAATGAAACTGATGAATAAGTCTGTTATCATCAAAAAAAGGGAAAATGTTAGTTCAGAGTTGATATTAAGTTTTGATGACACAAAAACATAAACATCTAATAAGGAACTAGATCGTTGCTATTAGGACACTTGACAATGAAATAAATAATAAACTCAATGTGAAGTATATTTGTTTGTTATCATCAAAAAGGGGGGAAATGTTATAATCTAGGTGTTTTGATGATCTTCACAAATGAAGGGATTTGTTCCCTATCTTAGTTCGCTCATCCAGATCTATAGTGGGGTACAGTTGCAAAGTTGTCCTGTATGTGGTTGGTGAGGTGTCAATTTACTACACCAATCAGAATTGACGAGGGTGTCTATCCACGTATAATAACTATTTATGTTTGATATTTTTAGCATGACAAACACCATATTAAATTTATTCATTCAAAGGAGAAAAATAGCCAGCAAGCCTTTCAAGAATTCATAAAGAAGTGTGCAAGGGAACTGGTACCTACAAGACTACGTATGTGAAAGATGACAAGAAAAAACTGTCAGAAAGCTGCCACTTCTCATGTGGTAAATGCATGTCCTTCCAGAAAAGTAAGCTTTCAGCCAATTGGCGGTCCCAAGGAGTGTCACATCCGGAAATATCCCCTGATGTAACCGGCATCGTCGTCCTCTTAGAGAACTAAGACTAGCCTCTTAGCTTACATCATTGCATTCATTGGTAAAATTAGTGAAAAACTTAAAACTTTTCATTACATCTACTCGGAGGTTTACATAGACCTTTACATACACATAGTTATATTATATTATATATATATATATTGAGTTAGTATAAAGACCCTAGGATAGGAAGATTACTTATTCTCTAATTTATTGCACATAAGATAGAAAATATAACATGTATCATAGTGTTTCATCTCATAACCATCTAATAAGGGTGTTAAAGACTTGGGCATGACCCATACATCAAAGTAAGAATGCCTTACACGGCATACAATATTATAATAAGGAAAAGAAAGAAACTAGTTAGTTTTCTTAAACTCAAATAAATCCAGTAGCTAGATATAGCATGACTAGAAAAGGGAGGACTACCATACTTGGATGATCAAACTAAATATCTTATTCAGATTCCTTCAAAAAAAGCACTTCAACGACCGAAACCTAAAGTTGGGAAAAGGAAGAAATGGGTTAGTTACACCACTTGCTTACTAAGTATCAGACCATATGCACACATACATTGAAAACTATTCTAGATAAGGAACATTTCATAAAAAGTATGCACTTTTCATTAAAACCTTTATGCCACATTCAAAAAAATATCATACAACCCATATGGGACATGTTCATTATTTCATAGGCATGTGACATCCCGGAGAACACAAATCAAGGACAAATAAGTCACATGATAGTATATAGTGAATATGTAGAACAAAAATCTCTATCATCAAGTCATTATAGTAACAAGAATCAATAAGGATACCTTTAAACATGACTAAAACAAGACAAGTTTCCACAAACCCCTATCAAGTCAACAAGTGCAATGACCAAGAAAAACCCCTTAACCTTACTCAATCAAGTAACCCAACATGCATCATGGATAACATCTTACTTCACATATCATAACATTTAATGGTACATAACATCATACTTTAACAATATAGACCATCACTTATTTATAACTGACACTAATAAACATATAGTATCAACAATGTGCAAGTTCATAAGATACATGTCATATAGCTTTATAAGCATTTTCATACATAAGAGCATCCTTATAAGACTCTCTTAAGTCTAGCTAGTGCAATGTTTAGGTAGAGTCTCATAACCCTACCTACACTAAGATAAACCCCTTAAGTCATCTTAGATAGAGTTTAATCATTTAGTTCATTTTAACTTTTGGGAACGACTTGCCTTAGTCTACATAGACCACATGAGATAATATGGAATCCAGTGTCATGGAACCCTACACCGAAAGAAGGCGGACTATTTGAAAAGGTAGTACCAAAACATGAACATAGCAACTACGTGAATCTACTAGATAGTATTCCTATGGGGGAAATATAGTTCAAGAACTAGGAGATATAGTTGGGACCCTCTTTATGCTACATGCATTAGTAGTCTCCAATTTCAAGAGTACATTAGTGATTCTACCTTCCTTATGTGGGAGGGACAGTCCACACTCTAGTTCACTCGGTGTTAACCTAGATTCATTTTTTTAAATGTCTTTAATGTCTTTATTATTCATCATAGCTTATTGTAGGGTAATCGTAGGTCTAATCTTTATATTAATTATTATTAGCTCAATCAGAATCGCTGGAGATTGTACTTTAATTACAAGTCTATAGAGTGAAGTTGGCACATTAACATTCCAGATCATGATAAGGAACATTGGAAAATCATTCAACCTATCTTATGAACAGTGACAGTACGTCAGCCAACACCTCACAAATCATCGTCAAGATATTGCAAGTAAACATCTGACTATCCTATCAATTCCTAATTACAAGGCAGACTCCAAAAAACAAACATCATGACTTAATCAAACAATTAACCAAATTCTAATAAAGGGATGTGGATCATAAGACTTACCAAGTCTCTTCATAATTCATCATCAATTGTCTTACCACAACACCCTCCAATCACACATAATTTGGGTATACAATCATCATAGTCAATAACCAACATGATAAAACAAGGGCTAGAAGAACTCACTACCTATAATTCCATACCGAGATCATAGCTTAAGAGAAGATCAATTGGGAATTCACAATATACATCATAACCTAGATCATTTTATCAAGAAATAGAATAAAAGAATCCAAATCATCCTAATATATTCATTATTAGTGTAACAACATCATCAAGTAGTATTCAACCAATAAACAAGAAAATTGAACCACTATAACCTAATTCATATCGAGATCGAAACATAGGGTTAAGGCGTAAGGGTCATCTTCTACAAATTATACCAAATCATAATTAACTTAGAATACATGTTAATTTACTCATAATATTCAAAATAAATCATAAACAATTCAATTCATAACATCAATTTCGTATTGGATGGAAATCCACTTGAAAACTCAACTTTGAAAATCAATTTGATGGAACCCTTTGAGGAAAGTGGTCTCAAAGGTGAATTGGATATTATAACTTACTAATTGATGAAGATTTATGGTGAATATTTAACTTTGCAGCCATTATACCCTCACCTAGATTTGTCTTCGATAGTGTTCTTCACTAGAGATAAAAAAGAAGAGAGTTATGTTTTGTGAGTTGTGATTAGTCTAATGGGTTTGGGTTCTGTATATGAGGTGTTAACTAAATTAATTAGGCTTCTCTAAACCCCTAAATAATCACCTAAACACTTAATAATTTAGAACTAGTTAAAAACGTGCAGAAATTTACAGTGATCACAGATGACACCGCGATCGACGGATCGTGGGTCAATTGACGGCTACTGTGCCCCTCCGTGTTGCACATCCATCGTCTTGGTCAGAGACTATACAATTGTGTCCCTACAATGATTTTGCTAAGTGTTGGTCGACGGATATTACCGATGTCGCGTCGATTCCCTTTCTTGGGTGCACATTGCATGGCAGTTTCTTGACCCTAAACACAAGTGTCCTCCTCAAGGGCCTTGGTTGGTCCTTTGGCAGTCGTACCCGGATGTTTCAACCATGGATAAACTTAAACATATGTTAGAATCCTTTCCACTATTTTTCATCATTTTCTGGCTTTAAAATGCTAGTAAAATAGGCTAAGGCATACTAGTACCTCATTGAACTAGTTTCCGAACGTTCTTGGACGTTTTGGTTTCTAGACTTCCTAAATGACTTATAATCATTAAAATGGACCTTAAGGACCGTTTCTTAAATACCTAGGACACTTTATGTTAGGGCTTAGAAAAGTCTTGGATTTTCGGGAACAGTGGTATATTATCCCCTACTTAGGAATATTAGTCCCGGAACGATAATAAAATCGTGGGGTATTTTGAAGGGAGGAATAGGATGAAGACTAGCAGCCCAACAAAACAATAAATAAAACTCAATCATATCACTTAAAAGAAGGGCAATTCACAAACTTCAATACCAAACATACGACTAATCATACATTATGCGTGTAAATCCTTTCTCAAACACACGAGCTAAACAGAGCATTTATGAGTAAAAAGTAGCAAAAGTTCACTTACCAAATGCTACATGACAATTTCTAAGAATACCCATACAAAATGCACAACATGACCCAAATCAAGCAAAATTGCAAATTTTTCAAGTCAAAATGCACATTCACTCTTATTCACTGTAACTACATCAAAAATGCACCTTTTGCAAAATTTCACTAAAAATCACAGCAACTTCAATTTTAATTATTATTTTCATTATTAGTAAGGACTAATAACCTTAGTTATCAAATAGATGAGGGTAATAGGACTTCATGTCAACCTCGGCCTCCCACATTGCACCCTCAACTAGGTGATTTTTCCATAACATCTTTGCGGAAGCCACTTCTTTATTCCTCAATTTCTTTACTTGCCTTTCAACGATTTGAAACGAAACATTCTCATAAGAGAGATTATCTTTCACACTAAGAACCTCAAGGCAGAATAGACTCGGGGATCACCGATATCCTTCTTAAGCATGGACACATGGAAAACCGGATGAACCGAAGCCAATTCCCTAGGCAACCTTAACTCATAAGGAATCTTACCAACCCTTTGCACGATTTTATAAGGACCCACATAACGAGGACTCAATTTCCCTTTCTTGCCAAATCTAACCGCCCCTTTCATAGGCGAAATTTTCAAATACACTTTATCACCATTTTCAAGCTCTAAATTCCTTCTCCTATGATCGGCATAAGACTTTTGCCGACTATAGGCCGTTTGCAAACAATTCCTTATGATATGAAATTTCTCAAAAGTCTTATAAATCAAGTCGGGACAAAGAAGTGAAGGTTCACCCACTTCAAATCATCCAATAGAGACCTACAACTCCTACCATATAAGGCTTCATAAGGAGCCATGGATATGTATGAATGAAAACTATTATTTTAAGCAAACTCTACCAAAGGAAAGTTCTTATCAGAATTTACCTTGAAATTAATAATACAATCTCTAAGCATATCATCAATGGTTTGAATAGTACGCGCCGCTTGACCATCCATTTAGGGATGAAAAGTGGTACTAAACTTTACCTTAGTACCCAACCCTTCTAGGAATGAACTCATAAACCTAGATGTGAATTGTGCACCCCAATCCTATATGATGGATAACAGAATACCATGGTGACATACAATATCATCTATGAAGATCCTTGCATAATCTTTCGTCGAATAAGTAGACTTGACGGGAATAAACTGAGCGGACTTGGTGACCTATCCACAATAACCCATATAGAGTCATGTTGTCTTTGAGTTCGAGGAAAACCTACTACAAAATCCATATTGATGTCTTCCCACTTCCAAGTAGGAACTTGGATTTCTTGTAGCAATCCACCCGACTTTTTATGTTCGGCTTTCACTTGTGTGCAATTTTGGACACTCAGCAACTAACTCTGATATGTCCTTTTTCAAACCTTCCCACGAAATACATTCCTAAGGTCATGGTACATTTTTGTCGAACCCGGATGAATTGAGTAACGGGACCATGGTCTTTCTCAAGGATCCGCTTCCTCAACCCATTTAAATTGGGAACACACAATCTTCCTTGATACCTCAAGACACCATCCCCCCGTAAAGAGAAGGCCTCACTAAACTTACAGAAAACATGTTCCTTCAACTCCATCAATGATTGATCAAGGTGTTGTTTGTACTTCACCTCAACCACCAAGGATGACTCAGATTTATAAAGGACCATAAAACCACCATTTCGAAGATCTTCCCATACTAACACCCATCTAAACAACTTGAGCATATTACTAGGTGGTATTTTTGGATTTTATCCTATATGAGCAACACTACCATGGTCATAGGACTTAGAGCATCCGCAAACACATTAGCCTTGCACGGGTAATAGAGAACATTCACGTCACAAACTTTCAACTCCCTTTGGGTACACACATATTGGACACTCTTATGCTCTGTATATACATTAACATGGACTATATACAAGTACTGACTCCATATTTTTAAGGCAAATACCACGGCCGCTAATTCAAGATCATGAGTTGGATAATTTCTCTCATGCATCTTAAGTTTCCTAGAAGCATAAACCTCCACCTTCCCATGTTGTATAAGCACACACAATAAACCCACTCAGAATGCATCACAATACACTACAAAATCCTTTGTAACCTTCGTTAAAGTCAACATTGTAGTGAAAGTAATCCTATCTTTCAAGATTTGGAAGCTCTTTTCAAATGCCTCTGACCATTCAAATTTCTTACTCTTTTGGGTTAAAGTAGTCAAGGGAGATGCAATAGACGCAAAACCGTCCACAAACCTCCGATAATAACTCGCTAGACCCAAGAAACTCCTAATATCGGTTAGAGTCAATGGTTTAGGCCAATTTTTCACCGCCTCGGTCATCCGTGGATCAACCTCAACTCTCTCATTAGAGATTATATGGCCAAGGAATGCTACTGACCTTAACCAAAACTAATATTTGAAATACTTGGAAATCAATTGATTCTCCGTAAGTACTTGTAACACCACCCTTAAATGGTTCATGCGATCGCCCTTATTTTTAAAATTTACGAAGATGTCGTCAATGAAGACAGTGATAAATGAATCTAGGTAACTCCGTAACACCCTATTCATGAGATCCATAAACGTCGCCGGGGAATTCGTGAGACCAAAGGACATTTATAAGAACTCATAGTGACCATATGTAGTCTAAAATATCGTCTTTGGTATATCCTCACCTCTAACCCTAAGTCGGTGATACACCGATCTCGTCAATCTTAGAAAAATAGCTTTTCCCTTGAAGTTGATGAAACGAGTCATCAATTCGAGAGAGAGGATACTTGTTCTTAATGGTGAATTTATTGAGTTGGTGATAATCAATGCACATTCTAAGGGACCCATCCTGATTCTTCACAAACAAAACCGGAGCACCCCATGGATAAATACTAGGTATAATGAAATCCTTGTTTGTTAAATATTTGAGTTTAGCTTTCAACTCTTTCAACTCGACCGGAGCCATCCGATAAGGAGGAATAGAAATGGGATTTGTATCCGGTAACAAGCAGATACCAAAATCAATTTCCTATTCGGGAAGAATACGCAAGATAAGTAGGAAAGGCCTCGAATATTCCCTCACTATGGGGACCGACTGAATGGGATGAATTCGGAGTCTAGATCTTGGACTCTTACTATATGATATAAACACCCTTTAGAGATCATTTTGCATTTTTTAAACAAGAGATTATACAGCCTCTAGCAATAGCATTTTCCCCCTTCCACTCTAAAACGGACTCATTTGGAAAGTAAAACTTCACCACGCTCGTTCTACAATCTATAGAGACAAAGTAAGCATCCAACCAATCCATACCCAGAATGACATTAAAATCAAGAATATCAAGTTCTGCAAACTAAACATAAGAAACTCTATTGGGCAATGTCATAACGACCGATTCCTGTACACACCTTTTTGGCAAACAACAACGCACTCAGCCCACGGGGTAGACACTATAAAAGATTTTCATTCAAGAGTCAGGTAAAATGTCAAACCTTTTAGAACTGAAGGGAAAACAAATGATAACAGTAGCACCGGGATCAAGAGTTTAAAACATAAAAACAAACAAAAAAAAAAACATCAATTAGATACGACTTTCAAACGTACCAGTCACCACGTCGGGAGAAGTCTCTTGATACCCCAGAGCGGAGAGCATAGAGCGCTTCTGCTGGTGGAGCCTCATTGAACCACTTGTGTGAGAGATTTAAAATACCCTTGGATGAACCTGACATTAGGGAAATCCCTAACGTTGTTGCTCATTTACCACAACCAAAAAAATTCTTCTCCCCTTAAGATAATAACCATAATGCTAGTGCCACACTTTCCACAAGGTCTTCTCGGATTGGTTTAGTACCTTCCATTTTTCGGGCTAGGTGACACCCTATCATCCCTAGACTTAGGAAATTCGAAGGAATTGATTATAACACTCTTCTTAAGCCTAGGCTGTGTTGGTGACTCAAGCTTCTCTTTGACGAACTCAATCAAAAGATCTTGCCTCTTAGCATTCTCGACTCTTCCTCTTCTCCCTTGCTTCTTTTAAAGTTGGAGAGGGGAGGACAGGGAAGAGGGAGGAGGTAGAGAAGCGAATTTGGGAGATAATGCAGACCAATACTGGCCGAGGAGTGAGCGAGTAAGGAGATGAAAAAGGAGGCAGCGGAAAGCAGAAAGAGCACACGGAGAGTACAAGGGGGAGGACATAGAAGCAGGAGCAACGAGGGGGAAAAAACCCAAACGACCCACTGCGACAAGCGACCTCCTTTTGTCAATCAAAGAAATTGGGTAGAGGCTACAAAAAAACGACACGCACCACGGTCCTAATAGAAATGGATCCTTTCCTGTATCCCTAGGATAAGTCGGGAGAACCAACAGAAAAGGAAGCATAATATATTTGTGACACAATTTAGTTGGAATTTAAGGAGTATTCATGACAACTCACTACCTCCTTGGTGATGGTTGAGGGAGAACGAACATTCCGCCCAATTTAGCTTCCCTCTTCTCCACTAGGGAGAGGAAAGCGATCCAGAAAAGCCTTAGTTGCACACTTCCCAAGTCCCGGTCTCCCCTTAAGGCCTATTGTCCCCTCAATGTGATTAATAACAGTTTGGCCACACATCCTGGAGTTTGTAAGTGGACTAGCTCAACCTTCTCATAGTAGACGAAACATCAGACAAATAAAGGAATCTGTAGATTTCATCAATGAACTGACTTGGTTGGAGTCTTCTTCACCTTGGACCCATACGAAAGTAGGGGGTTCATCAGTGAATGAAATCCTTAAGTCGGTGACGCCATGTGTACACCTTCCATGTAGCTTGGGCAGTGCATGGCTTGGAATTTGAGTCAGCATCAAGTGTTATTAGGATAGGTAATGGCTTGGGTCATTTGAAAATGAGACAGAGCTTTATCTTCTCGTTTGTCAAGCAGGATGATTCAACAGGGGCTTGGGTTTTTTTTTTAATTTAAAAAAAATTAACATATTTCCTCAGAAGGCAGGAACTTGATTAAAAACAAACCTTAAAGAGGAACCCCCATGGCAACTCATTTCTTCAAGTCTTGTCTATTCCTATCGAGTATCCATTGCCTCTAATCACAATAAGAGGATTAGATTGTGTAAACTCACATAGAGTCAAACTTTGAAGGCACGCTAATTAGAATTACTAAGAAAGTGAGGAGTTTCCTAAGCATCATATAGATTCATTATTATAAGTAGGGCACGAAAGTCACTATTAGAAGACGAACCTACATTTGACATTGGTGGAGAGAGAGAGTGGACTTAAAGATCATTAACCTTCACGGCTCTGATACCAAGTTTGTCACATTCGAGAATATCCCTAAGACGTAACTGGTGCCATTGTCCTCTTTTAGAGGCCTAGACTGCCTTTTTAGCTTACATCATTGCATTCTAGGTCCAAATTTAAGGAAACATTGAGCTATTTAAGGAAATGTTCTCGAAGTTTACATTAGACCTATACAGTACACTGGTAAATATATATTGAGTATAATTAGAATCTTCTAATAGGAAGATATTAATCTTATCACGTGTCAATAGACATAATTATATAAATCTAACTAGTCAAACAAGTGTCTCATATCATAAACCGTACCAAATAAGATTGAAGAACTGGGCATGACTCATTACATCAAAGTAAGAATGCCTAAACATGGTCTATACAATGTTCATACTAAATGGAAAGAACGAAACATTATAAGTTCATAAAATCAAATACTCCCAGAGATGAGAGTGGCATAGTCCCTGGGGGAACGTGAGGACCAACCATACTGCATCGATCAAAAGATACAGTCTTCTTCAAGTCGTCTTCAAAATCAGTTCAATGACAAGAACCCAAAATGTTTGGGAAAAGAAAGAAATGGGGTTAGTATACAACTTGTACAAAGTATGAGACCATATGCACACATACTTTGAAAATGTGATAACAAAAGGGACATTTCATAAAGTATGCACTTTTCATTAAAAACCTTTATGCACATTTAACAATACCATACCAACCAATAGGATATGTTCATTGAGTCATAGGCATCTACATCACGAGAACAACAACATCAAGTAGTCAAGTCAACATGCATATCATATAGTTGAATAAATAGCCAAGAATCTCTATCATCAAGTCATAATAGTAACAGGCATGAATAAGGATACCTTGCAACATTACTAAAGCAAGACAATACCCACGAACCCCTATGAAATCAACAAGTGCAATGACCAAGCAAAGCCTCATGACCTTACTCAATCAAGTAACCCAACCACCATCATGACTCACATCTTACTTCAAATATAATAACATTTAAGGGTACATAACATCACACTTTAACAATATATACCATCACATATTCATAAGTGACACCAATCAACATATAGTATCAACAATGTGAAAGTTCATCATATACAAGTCAAATAGAATTCTAAGCATTTTAATAGATAAGAAAATCCTCCTAAGACTCCCTTCAAGGCTAGATAGTGAAATGCTTATGTAGAGTCTCATACCCTTACCTAGACTAAGTTAGACCCCTTGTGTCGTTTTAGCTAGAGTTCAATCCTTAAGTTAATTTTACCTTTTTGGAACGTCTTTTTGTAACAAACATAGACAACATGGGCTAATGTGGAATCAAGTGTGATGGCACCCTACACCGAAAGAAGGAGGACTACTTGCCAAGGTAGTATCAAAATATGAACATAGGAACTACGTGGATCCACTAGCTAGTATTCCTATGGGGGCAACATAGTTCAAGAACTAGGAGATATACCCTCTTTATGCTACATGCATTGTACTCTCCAATCTCAAGAGTACATTATTGATCCTACCTTTCCTATGTGGAAAGGGACACTTCTCACTCTAATTCACTCGGTGCTAAGCTAGATTACCTTTATGAAATGTCTTTAATGTCTTTATAAATCATCATAGAATATTGTAGGTCATAGGTTCTGACCCTTGTATATTCATCATCATCATAGCTCAATAAGAATTGCATGAGTATTGTCCTTTCATTACAATTCATATAGGTGAGATTATCACATTAACATTCTCATATCATGATAAGACACATTGGTAAATCATTCACCATCCTTATAACATTTACATCTTAAGCCAAAACCTCACAAAATCATATTCAAGACATTTAAATCAAACATAATACCATCCTATCAATCTTAATACAAGGCATACTCCAATACAACATAATGACTTAATCACAATTAACCATAGTTTGAAGTAATGGATATGGATCATAAGACTTACCAAGTCTCTATAATTCACCACCAAGTTCATACCAAAAACCCTTAATTTAAGCCACTTTGTGTATACATCATAATAAGTCAATAAACAACATGATAACAAGGCTAGAATAATCACTACCTCACAATTTAATACTAGATCATAGCTTACGACAAGATACTTAGGTCATTTTACAATGTACTTCATAACCTGGATCATCTTATCAAGAACTAACATGAAAGACTACAAATCAGCCTAATTCATTAATTATTAGTGTAACAACATCATCTAGTAGTACTTTAACCAATAATCAAGACAATTGAACCAATACAAATTAATTCATATCAAGATAAAAACCTAGGGTTAAGGGGTAAGGGTCATCTTCTACAAATTAGACCAATCCATCAAGATATATCATAATTGAGTTAAAATACAAGTTAATATATTGATAATACCAAAATATATGATAAACAATTCAATTCATAACATCAATTTCGTATTGGATGGAAACCCACTTGAAAACTCAAGTTTGGAAATCAATTTGATAGAACCCATTGAGGAAAGAGGTCTCAAAGGTGAATTAGATCACATACCTTACCATTTTATGAAGATTTATGGTTAAACTTTACCCTTTGAATCCCTTAAAACCTCCCCTAGCTTAGTCATCAAGGGTGTTCATCACTAGACAGAGAAAGAAGAGAGAAGGAAGATAATTTTGTTTTGTATGTTGTGATTAGTCTAATGGGGTTGGGGGTTTTATATGGGGGGTTAAATAAATTAATTAGGATTATATAAACCCCTAACAAATCACCTAAACCCTTAATTAATTATTTTGAACTAGTTAAAAACGTGCAAAAAATTATATTGACCTTAGATGACACCACGATCGACGGATCTTTGGTCAATCGACAACCACTATGCCCCTCCATGCTGCACATCCGTCGTATTGGTCAGAGACTCTGAAATTGATGCCCTAATATTATTTGTCTATGTGTTGGTCTATGGATGGAATTGATGCCCCGTCGATCAATACACGCTCCGTCGATTTCCTCTCGTGGATGTACACTTCCTTGGGCAGTTTTTTTACCCCAAACACAAGGGTCCTACTCAAGGGACCTTGTTTTGTCCTTGTGGAGTCGTACCTGGACGTTTAGATCATGGATCAACTTAAACACATGTTAGACACCATTCCACCAATTTCCATCAATTTCAAACTTTTAAAAGCTAGTCAAATAGGCTAAAGCATGCTAGTACCTTATTGAACTAGTTTCTAGATGTCATGGACGTTTTTGGACGTTTTGGTTTCTAGACTTCCTAAATGACATTTAATAAATTAATATGGACCTTAACACATTTTCTAAACCTTAGGACACTTATGTTAAGTTCTACAACACGTCTTGTATTTTCGAAGTGTTACAAGGAGTTTGTGTGTATTTCAGTGAGTCTTCTCACCAAAACACAAACATATGATTTGGCAAACTAAAATTTGATTTTCTATTCTTTGAAATTCATAAGCTTACAAACATAAAGACATATTTAAGGAAGAACTCTACTCAATACAATAAAAGGGACTTGATAGAGTTAAGGAGAGTTCATTGGCCATATGAATAATGCTTACTGTTTATGTCCATATGAATGAACTGATTGTACACTCGTGTGAGGAGTTATGCAGGTTGTATGTCATCATCAAAATGGTGGAAATTAATTATTGTTTATGCTCTTAGAGGCTTTAATGATCTTCTCACAAGTGTAGGGACCTGGTCTTTGCTGAGTATTAAACTTGTCAAGGCTTCAAAGTGCTGGACAACTGTAAAAGTTGTCTGCGTCAGGAAAGTTGGTGAAACAACAAGTACTTCA
Organism: Solanum habrochaites; assembly: GCA_027704765.1. Classification (NCBI taxonomy): domain Eukaryota; kingdom Viridiplantae; phylum Streptophyta; class Magnoliopsida; order Solanales; family Solanaceae; genus Solanum; species Solanum habrochaites. The sequence goes on from JAKWJA010002495.1 coordinate 25,812,164, forward strand.
CCAATCAAGGACGACAAGGTTGTTTGTTTGATGGGTAAGAACATGTGTTAGTATATATCAAACAAAAAACAACAAAATTCATTCATTCATTCAAAGAGAGAATTTTCAAGCTTCAAGAACAGCAAAAGGAATTGATAGAAGTGCATCTATGCTTTTTGTATTAGTTGTATTAAGTTGCTTGTAATCGTTCTTACATTGTAGGTTAGTTTCATTTGTGAAAGAAACGTTTCAAACCCCGGGTGGAATCCATGGATAAGAGCTAGTTAGGTAACCTAGGTTCTACTCTTAGTCCTATATCAATCCAGTGGATTTAGTATAGAGAGAGTGTTTATCTTCTCAGGTTCAGCCACGTGATAAGCGAGTTATAAGTATAGTGGGGAGATTAGCAGGTCAATCTCTTGTTAAGATCACTGAGTGGTTTGAAAGTCCTATGAGAAGATGTCCTTGTATTTTCCTCCCCTTGAGCAGGAGGTTTCCTTCCACGTAAAGTTTGCTTGCAAAATCTTTACGTTTCTTTCTGCATTTGTTCTTTACTATCTGACTTTACTGTATTGAGGACCTGGTCCCATCTATATAAGTGGAAGTATACATTCCAACACTAGATGTTCCAATATGTTTTTCCAATTTTCCTCTATATTTTAAAAGAAAACATCATTTCTCAGAATTTACTTTTCTATTCTAAATTATAAAATAATTATAATGTCTAAAATATAGTATAATGCACAAAATAACAAGTATTCAATTTCTTAAATTATCTCTCTCCAGCCTCTCCTTTATTTTTATTAAATTGTTCTGAGGTTTGCTTGCATGTGTTTGTCAACTTTACTTGTTGAGAGTTGAAATAACAAAGATTTAGAAAGGCATAAAACAAAGGTATTTCATTATATTATTCGTTCGTTTCTCCTCCGACCTTGCCACGTGTCTAGGTTCATCGCTGCTACTAGAAAATGTCGTCTCTCTACAAGAATGATGAAACGTCATCCGTAGGCTCAACCTTCTGCCCCTAAGTAGCATAGTCTGAGGAAGGTTCACTAAGAGATTTGAATTTGTTATTTTCAGAAGATGGTTAAGTTCATTGGATGTATCATCACTTTCTATAACAAATAACCCTTCCAAGGAATGTTGTAACATCATTGGATCTGTACTAAAAAAGTTTCAACTCCCAGCCATATTTTGAAAGCTATTTTCTTGACGAACCATGAAATCAAACTAGCTCCTGATAATAACAAATCCAAATCTCTCATAATTCCTTCCCGTAGCAGGCTGTAAGAGGCTGAAGATTAAGCGTATGAATGAAGGTCCATCACTCTCTTGTAGAGCGAAAAACATCTTCCAGCAGCACCACTGATGAACCTTGATGTGTAGCAATGTAGGAGGAGAAACGAATGAAGAAGCTAATAAAGTACCTATGTTTTATGACTTTCTAGATGCTTGTTATTTCAACTCTCAACAAGTATAGTTGACAAACACATGCAAGCAGCCTCAAACAGATAACAAAAACAAAAAAGGAAAGGTGAGAGGGAGACAATTTAAGTTATTGAATATTTGATATTTAAGCATTTGACTAAATTTTGAACTTTGTGATAGAATTTAAGATTTAAAATAGGAAAATAAAATTGCTGAAAAGAATATAAGAAATGATGGTCTTTTTAATATAGTTTTAAAATTGGATCGACCTCATTGCATTAGTAAGAGAATACCATTTTGTACTTTCAACAGTCTCTAAAATATTTACTTTTATATATGAAAAATGAAATGTTTATATGGATGCAGGTCCATCACATTCTTGTAGAGCGAAGACATCTTCCAATAACAAATAAACTTGGACTTCTCTATTGCGTCTTCTTGCCCATTCCAGTTACTTGGGGGCCATGGTATGCAATATGTTTCAACAGAGCCCAAGTAAATTTCTTTACAAGTGAGTTTGTAGTTCCTACAATTGACAAAACGTTTACCTACTTCTATAATTGACATCATAACTCAGGGTGATGCATTATTCATATTTAGAAATTTATGACAAAACAATTTATCTAACACAATTTGTTTAACAAATAACACTTTCCCTAAAAAGTTCTCAATATTAACAAGATAAAATTTATCTAATATATTAGGACAAGATGAAAATAAAAAAAATTTTGAAGGTGGTTGTGCTTTTCTCGTTTACAATTTGCTTAATTTTGGCATTTGTACTCTACGTGGCTCTCTAAACACCAAATTCTTTGTTTCAAGAAATTTCCTTTTTAAGACACAGAAAAAGAGACACTTTATTTGTTGGATTCTTTGTCCTTCGAACAATAAACTTAAATTACTTGAATGGTGGTCTTTTTCTATTTTTAAAATATCTAAAATTGGAAAAAATGTTACTTTTATTGCACACACTTTAACGGCAAAACTAAAACTTTGATTTCTTTTTCTTCTTTGCTTATTGGAATTTTTTTTGACTATTAAATTGGAAAAACTTTTACTTTAATTTCATTCACATTTCAGTAGGTGTTGTAATTAACATTGACAAGTAAACAAAAATCAAACAGATTGTAATGGCATATTAAGTGTGATAAATTTTATTATAGACATTTATTATTTTCTAAATAAAATAATTTTGATGGAAGTTGTTATTATAAAAAAATTATTATTCTAAATAAACAATTTCAATGGAATTTAAACTAAATTGCAAACTATATTTACTGTGTTTTTCAGTCAATGTATGATATATTAAATTCTCAATTAGTTTGGATTCGCAAAATGAAGTCTATTAACATTTTTTAAAATTCAAGACATCTAATTAAGATTGATGAATCATATACATCACATCACAACACTTGTTTGAACTAATATTACTAAATTTATTGAGAAAATCCTATTTTTGAAATTCTATAAATGTTGGTGTCAGTAGTCATGTCAATGAGACGGGTCGGTTTGTTATTTTTAAATAAGACATAATATATATATTGGACCTTAAACTTTGATTCAAATTTTATCTTTGACCTCCAACATTCATAATTCACAAATAGACACCTTAACTATCCAACTTTTAAATAAATAAACACATAAGTCCTACACGACAGAATACACGTAGGACACCATGTAGGACAAGAAAATGACATGTAGGGTTCATGTGTCTATTTGTTAAACTTTAAACAAGTTTAAGTGTCTACTTGTGCACACCCAAAGTTGAAGGTCATAAATGTCATTCGAAGTCAAGTTTAAAGGGCATATTTACGTATTATCCCTTAAAATAAATTTGCTATTTTTTTGGTACTTTATGATGTATAACAAAAATTACATTTCTTAAAATCATACCAACATATCGTATTTCTTCGGTATCGGTCCTTTAATTTAATTTTCATTTTTTTAAATATCACCCAAGATTATACTATTTTGAAAATATTTCTTTCGCAATTATGTTCTTGCGAGCACTTCAATTATATTCTTCACCAAGAGTCAAAAATGTAAAACCTTGTTGCCATGCTTGTTTGATCTTAAACATTTAATGAAAGTGTTGTATGATATTATTTGTATTGTTTGATGAAATTATCTGTATAGTCTCTTGTAATTTGAACTTAACTAAGTAAAATGCTAAATTAAAGAACAAAAAGATAAAGTCGCCAAATCATTATAGTGTTTGTACTTACGTTATATTTATATTTGACAATATCATAAAATATATTTATACATTAAATTTAGTATATTGTTAACATATAAATTATATTTACATATACATCAGATTATTCATTCCGATTCGGGAATTTTTTGAATTTGATAAACTAAACAGACTATTTCTATTGTTTTGGACTGTTGTACATTTAAATACAAGTTCACGATTTTATTTAAAATATAATATAAATTGATTGAGTTAGGTTCGATTGATTTTTCACATTCTTTTAACACCCCAAGATGTGAGAGCATTTTCAGTTTCATGATGATAGGTTAATATGTTGGGTTGGCTTACCTATTGGTTGGGAACATAGGTGCCATTACGACCTGCAAATTTGGGTCGTGACATTATTATTATTAATACTATTATTATTAATATTATTATTGTTATTATTGTTATTATTTTTATTATTATTATATTACTCATTCGTGCTTCTTTGTTCTTGTTATTAATATTCTTGATTCTTCTTGTTCTTCTGCCTTATTCTTTTTATTATTGTCGGTGTTAGTCTCTATTGCTAATTATATTAGTATAATTATTGTAGTTGTTGTTATTGTTGTGTTCTTGCTTGTTATTTTTACTTCTTCTTCTTCTTCTCTCTTCTTCTTTATGGTTCTTCTTATTCTTGTTATTCTTGTCGTTGCTGTCTTATTCTTCTTCTCTTGTCTCTTCTTCTTCCTCTCTGCTATCCTTCCTTCAACTTCTTCCCTTCTTACTTCTGCCTTCTCTTCTTCTTGTCGTTGGTCTTCTTCATATCTCCTTTGTATTCTTCTTCTCTTCTCTCGTGGTCTTATTCCCTCTCTTCTTCGTCTTCTTCTTTGTTGTTGTTGTTTTTGTTCTTCTTCTTCTTCCTCCCTTCTTCTTTCCTCCTTCTTCCCCCTTCTTCTTCTTCTGTCTTCTCTTCCTTCTTTTTTCCCCTCATTATGATTTTTGTCTTCTCTTCCTCCCTCTTCCTCTTCCTCTCTTACTGTTGTTCTTCTTTCCTCTCTTCTTCTTATTCCTATGTTCTTGTTCCTTCTTCTTCTTCTCTCGTCTCTTCTTACTTCCTTCTCTCTTCTTGTTTCTTCTCTCTTCTTCTGTTCTGGTGTTCTTCTTCTTCTTACTTCACTTCTTGTTACTTCTTCTTTTCTTTCCATCTGTGTCTTCTTCTCCCTCCTCCCTCTCCTTCTTGGTTCTTTTTCTTCTCTTCTTGTCGCTTGTTCCTTTTTGGTTTTTTTTTTCCTCCTTCTTCTTCTTCTTCCCTCTTCTTCTCTTCTTATTATTCTTCTTTCTACTGTAGTGTTTATTATTATGCTATTCTTCTTGTCCCTTATCATTCTTATTATTATTCTCTTATTATTCTCTCATTATGTTGTTTGTTGTTCTGTTCTTTCTTCGTCTTCTTCATTCTCCTTCCCACGCTCTTCTTCTTCTTCTCTCTTTCTTCTTCTTTTTTCCTCTTCCTTCTTGTTCCTCTTCTTCCTCCTCTTCTTCTTCCTATCTCTTCTCTGTTCTTCTTTATTCTTCTTCCTTCTTCTATCTTCTTACATTAAGTTCTTGTTCCTTCTTCTTAGTTCTTAATTGTTGTCATTACAATTTAATTATTATTGTTGTTGTTGTTGTTGTTATTCTTGTTATTATTATTATTATTATTATTCTTTTTACTTTTATCCCTTCTTGTTCTTCCTCTCGTTCTTCTTCTTCTTCTTAACTTCTTCTGTATCTTACTTGTTGTTTGTTCGTCGTCTTCTTCTTCCTTTCGTCTTCTTCTTGTTCCTCTCCTGTTATTCTCCGTTGTACTTCTTGTTCATTACTTCTTGTTCTTCCTTCTTCTTCTTGTTTTTCTTCTCCTTCTCCTCTCCACGTTAGTAAATTATTGTTATATTAATCTCTATTATATTCTTATTATCGTATTTTTAATTGTTCTTGTCTATTATTATTATTATTACTCGTTAATTATTATGTTATCATTTTCATTTACTTTATTCTTCTTATTATTATTCTTCTTATTATGTATATGACTTGTTCTTGTTGTTGTTATTTGTTTTTATAGTTACGATTCTTCTTCTTACATATTCGTTCTTATTGTTACTATTACTACCTATTATTGTTTTATTATATTCCTTATCTTTAAATTTTATCATTCTTCTTCTTTTTTTCTTCTTTTTTTTTTACTTCTTACTTTCTTCTTTTCTTCCCTTCTTCTCTATCTTCTTCTTCTTCTTTTTCTTCCTGTTCTTGTTGTTCTTGTATCTATCTTCCCTCTTTTCTTCCCTCTTGTTGTTGGCTTCTTCTTCTTCTTCTTCCTTCTTCTTCTTCTTTTACTGCTTCTTCTATCTTGTAGCTTCTCTTCTCAGTCTTCTTCTTCTCTTGTTCTTATTCTTCATTCCTACTTCTTGTTGTATGTATGGTTGCTCTTCTTCTTCTTTGTTCTTGTCTCTTGTTATTCTTGTTTCTTCTTCTTCTTCTTCTCCTCTTCTTCTTTTTCCTTCTTTTATCCCTGCTTGTTTCTTCTCCTTCTCTTCTTGTTCTCCGTTCTTCTTCTTCTATTTTTCTTATCCTTCTTCTTTTTCTTCTTCACCTTCCTTCTTCTTCTTCTTCTTCTTTTCTTGTTCTTCTTCTGCCTTTTTTTTCTTCTTCCTGTTCTTCTTGTTTTTTTTTCTTCTTTTTCTTCCTTCGTGTTTCTTCTTCTTCTTGCTCTATCTTCTTCTCTCTTCTGGTCCGTTGTTCTATCCTTCTTCTGCTCTTCTTGTTATTCTTCTTCTTCGTCTTCTTGTCTGTTGTCTTCTCTTCTTCTTTTTCTTCTTATTCTTCTTCCGCGCTTCCTCTATTCCGGATATCTCTTGCTGTTTGTTGTTCTTCTTCTTCCTTCTCGTTTCTTCTTCTCTCTTCTTCATCTTCTTCCTCTATCCTTCTTCTTATCCTTCTTCTTCTTCTTTCTTCGTCCTTTGCACTCTTGTCTACTTGTTACGTCTTCCTCATCCTCTTCTTCTCTCACTTTCTTCTTTTTCTTCTTGTTCTTCTTCTCCTCCTCATCTTCTTGCTTTGTTCTTCGTTCTCTTTTTAGCTTGTTCTTCTTGTTCGCTTCTCATCCTATCCGTTTTCTTGTTATTCTTGTTCTTAGTGTTTTCTTTCTTCTTCTATCCTTCTTCTTCTTCTTCTTCTGATATAGTTCTTCTTCTTCTACTCCTCTTCGTCTTGTCCTTTTCCTCTTCTTCCTCTTGTTGTCCTCTGCTTCTTCTTTCTTGCTTCTTCTTCTCCTCCTTAGCTAATTATTATATATTATTATTAATTAATTATGTATATTATGGTTTTTTCGTTGTTGTTGTCCATTACTTCCAGTACTTGTTATTTTTATTATTCATTATTCTTATTCTTTCTCATTGTGGTTTATTATTCTTCTTCTTCTTCTTCCTTGTTCCTCTTCTTGTTCTTCTTGTTCTCACCCCTTCTTTTCTTATTCCTTCGTCTTCTTGATTTTATTCTTGTTCCTACTTGTTCTCCCTCATTCTTCCTTCTTCTTCTTCAATATCCCTTCTTCTTCCTTCTTGTTTCTTCTTTTGTTCCTTCCCTCTTTGGTTCTTCCTTCTTGTTCTTTCTATCTCCCTCCTTCTTCATTCTTCAACTCTCCTTCTTGTTCACTCCTTCCTCTTGTTTGGTGTTGTTGCTTAGTTCTTCTTCTTCTTCTTCTTCCTTCTTCTTCCTACTTCTTGTTCGTCTTCTTCTCTTCTTCTTCTTCTTCTTCTTCTTCTTGTCTCGTTGTTTTGTTCTTCCTTGTCGTCATTCTTGTTTCTTCTTTTCTGCTTCCTTCTTCTTTCTCTTTTCTTCTTCTTGTTCATGGTTCTTGGTCTTCTTCTCCTTCTTCATTCTTCTCTTCTTCTTGTTCTTGTTTTCTTATTAGTCCCTTGTTCTTCCTCCTCTTCTTCCTTCTTACTTCTCATGTTCTTCTTCCTTCTTCTTTCTTGTTGTTCGGTGTTGTTGTTCTGCTTTTTCTCTGCTTCTTAACTTCTTCTCCTATCTTCTTCTTCTTCCTCTCTCTATCCTTTTCTTATTTTTTTCTTATCCTCTTCTTCTTGTTCCTTTTTCCTCTCCTCATTCCTTCTTCTCTTCTGCTCTTGTCCTCTCCTTGTTCTCTCTTGTTCTTCTTCTTCTTCTTCTTCTTCTCTATTCTTCTTGTTCTTGTTTTCTTGTTTCTTCTTCTTGTTCGCTTGTTTCTTCTTCCTGCTTCTGTCTCTGTATATGTTGTTTTCTCTCCTTCAACGTCTTCCATTCTATCTTCTTCTTCTTCTTCTTCTTCTTCTTCATTCTTGTTCTTCTTCTTCTTCTTCTTCTTTTTCTTCTTGTTCCTTCTTGTTGTCTTCCTCTTCTTCTCTTCTTGATTCTTGTTCTGGGTCGTTGTTCTTCTCGTCTTCTATCTTTTTTTCTTCTCTTCTTTGTTCTTCTTGTTCTTATTCTGCTTCCCCCTGGTTCTTCTGCGTTCTTCTCTCTATCTCCTTCTCGTTCTACTTTCTTTTTCTTGTTTATTCCTCTCTTCTTCTTCTTTATCGTATCTCTCTCTCTGTACTTCACTTCTTTTCTTCTTCTCTTCTTCTTGTTCTTCTGTTCTTCTTGTTCTGTCCTTCTTTCTGTTGATTTTTGTTGTTTGTTCTCCGTCTTCCTCTTTCTCTTCCTTTCCTCGCTTGCTTCCGTTGTTTGTCTTCTTGTTCTTCTTGTGTTCTTCTTCCTTCTTGTTGTTGTGTTGTTCTCGTTCCTCCTTCTTCTCTCTTCCTCTTCTTCTTGTTCTTCGTTCCTATTCCCATCTGTTCTTGTTTTTTCTTCTTCATTCTTCGTTTCCTTCTTCACTTCTCTCCTTTTCTTTGTCTTCTTCTTTTTCTTCCTCTTCTTCTTTTTGCATTCTACTTCTTCCTTGTTCTTGCTTTTTCCTTCTTGTTTCTTGTTGTTCTTGTTCTATCTTCCTTTCTTCTTCTTCCTCTTTTTGCTTGTCTCTTCCTTCTTCTTCTTCCCTCTCTTTTCATTGCTTCTTCTTCTTTCTTCTTGGCGTGCTTCTTCTTCTTCTTCCTTCTTCTATGTTTTCTTCTTCTTCCGGCTTCTTGTTGTTCGTTGATTGTTTCTTCTCTCTTCTTCTATGTTCTTCCATTCTTGTCTTCTTTTCTTCTTCTATCTTCTTCTTCCCTCTTCTTCCTATTTCCTCTTTTTCTCCTTTGTTCACTTGCTTATTCTTCTTCTTTCTTCTTCTCTTGTTCCTCGATTCTTCCTTCTTTTGTTCTTCCTCTCCTTCTTCTTTGTCTTCTTCCCTTCTATCTCTCTTCTGTTTCTTCTTCTCTTCGTGTTCTTCTTGTTCTTCTCCTATCACTCTTCTGCCTTTTTCTTTCTTCTTTCTTCTGTTCTCTCTTAGTTTTTCTCCTTCTTCTTCTCTCCCGGTTCTTCCTTCCTTCTTTGTTCTTCCTTATTTCGCTTTTCCTCCTCATCCTCCTCCCTCAAAACTCATCTTGTTCTGTCGATCTTCCTTCCTCTTCTCCTTGATTTCGCCTTGTCTGCTTCTTCTTCTTCTTTTTATTATTATTATTATTATGAGCTTCCTATTTATTTATTTTTTGTTGTTGGTTGTTGTTTGTTTTGTTTGTTGTTAGTGTATGATTTTATTCTTAATTAATTAGTCTTATTCTTCTTCTTGTTATTCATTATTCTTATTCCTTGTATCTTCTTGTTCTTCTTCTTCTTCCTGTTCTTTTCCTATCTTCTTTCTTTTCTCTTGCTTCTGCTTCCTTCTCGCTTCTTGTCGTCTGTGTTCTTCTTCTTCTTTTTCTTCTCTCTTTTCTTCTTTCCTTCTTCTCTACTTCTTCTTCTCCCTCTCTTCTATCCTGCTTCTTTTTTCCATCTTACTTCTTGTTCTTCTTCTTCCTCTCTTCTCTTCCCTCTTCTTCTTTGTTATTCTTGTTCTATTCTTCTTGTCCCCCGCCCCTGTTTCGTCGTTTTGACAACAGATTTTATTCTGGAAAAACGGCAGAGGGACGTAGGCCACGCGACCGCACGGTTCATGACGACCGTCGTGGAGGTGTCGTATGCAAAACACTTGGAAATTCTGCAATTGGGTACTGAAAATCGAACTCTCTGACCGTCACGACGAAATGGCAGGACGGACCGTCACAGCGTGACGGACCGTCACAGACTCTTTGATGGAATTGAGTCTCCTGACGGTTTGCGAGGGACAGCAGGACGGCCCGTCCGCAAGGCACGACGGCCCTGTCACTGCTGCGTAGTACAGGCTGGGTCGGTTTCTGATTAATTATTTAAGGGGCGTTTTTGGACTATTTCCTCCTTGCTTTAATTAATAAAATAATGGTTAATGTTAATAATCTAATTATTTGGGGTTTAAAAGAGGGTACCCTTAAGTTTATTAGTGGGATTGATATAGTGCCATCTTTTAAAACTTAATTATATGAAATTAGGGTAAAAGAAAAGAGGTTTGAATAAAGAAAAACAGAAAAAAAGCGAGGAGAAACAGTAGAGAGAGAGAGGAACGAAGAGGACCACAGAAATTGAGGAAGAGATAGCTTGTTTTGATCGCAAATTCTTCGTTGAAGGTAGGTTTATGGTTTTTTACACGATTCCGTAGTAAAACTCATTAATAGCGAATGATATTGTTGGGTCAGTTTATTAAGTCTTCTATATGCTTAATTGTGTGTATGCCAATATTGCTCTTATATAATATCTATATATGATTTTGATACAAATAGCATGATTGAAGCTATTGAATTTAATCTTGAAGAACCCTAATCTGAACTTTGTTAATGATGAGCCTTGGTATAAAAGAAGGCTTACATGAAACTAAGTAGTGTGATTAGGGGATCGGAGTGCCACGTTCCGGTAACCAGGATAGAATATGAGATCGGAGTGTCACATTCCGACACCATGATGAATATGAGGATCGAGTGTCCCGTTCCGACACAACCGAGGATATATATGGATCTGGTGCCACGTTCCTTTACCGACGGAGGATAGAATACTGAGGATCGGAGTGTCACGTTCCGACAGCCATGATAGAATATGAGGATCGGAGTGTCATAATTCCGAACCCAGGATAGTATATGGATCGGTGGAGCCACGTTCCGGTACCGAGGATAGTAATGAGGGATCGGAGTGTCCCGTACCGAACGAGAGTAAAATAATATAATGAATCTTGAAAGATACTAAATAATACTCAATCTAAAGAAACAATGTTTCCCCAACAGTATGTGAGGAGGCGTGAGTTCTCAATTGATGTGGCTTGGTGGTGTAACCAAGTATTATGGTATTGTAAATGCCTGCATGCTAATGATATTTTAATTTTGATTCGATGAGTTTACTTGCTATAATACTGGTTTTCTATTTTGAGTTGGCCGATGATACCTACTCATACTTGTGGTTGTACTGACCCCCTACTTTTATTTTTCCTTTTTGTTTATTTTGTGGAGTGGCAGCAAACGTGCCTCATCTTTCACTCAACAGTAGTTCAACAGCAAGCCAGTCTTTTCGTCACACCTGATCTTCAGGGTGAGCTAATCTTTCTTCTAGCTTGACGATCTCCTCACCTGACACTAAAAACTCTTGATGCCTTGAAGTTTCGGCATAGACTAGCTTTTTATTTGTTTTAGCTTCTAGAATACTCTTCGTTTATAAATTTGATCATTAGATGTTTCTTGTGGTGATGACTGTCCAATTTTGGGGAAATTAATAGAAGTTTAATTTTAGAAGTTATTGAATTGGTCTTTTATTTATGAGCTTAAGGTCTTTTCCGCAATTGCTTTTAATGTTGATATTAAATTGAAATTATAAGGTTTAGATTGTTGGTTTCGCATCACACTAGGAGGGTAAAATGTGGTGCCAGTCGCGGCTTCGGTTTTTGGGTCAATACAACTTCTCCTTCTTCTATCCTGTTGTTTTTCTTCTTACTTGCTCTCTTTTGTTCCTTAAATGCCCTTCTCTCCTTCTTCTTCTTCGTGTTCTTGTTGTTCTTCTTCTTCTTCTTCTTCATTTCTTCTTCCTGTTCTTCGTTTCTTCTTCTTACTTCACGTCTTCTTACTTCTTCTTCTTCTTGTCCTTGTTTCTCTCTTCTTCTTTCAGTTGTTGATTGTTGTTCGTTCCTTCTTTCTTCTCCCTTCTTCTCTTCCTTATTTTCTTCTATCTTCTTCTTCTTCTTGCTTTGTTCTTCTTCCTCCTTTTTCGTCCCTTCTTCTTCTTCTATCTTTTTCTTTCTCTTCCTCTTCTTCTTCGATCTTACTTCCTTCTTTGTTGTTGTTCGTATGTTGTTCTTCTCTCTTGATTCTTTTGCTTCATTCTTCTTCTTCCTCTCTCTTCTCCTTGGGTTCTTCTTCTTCTTCTCTTCTTCTTTTCTTCTTGTTCTTCCTTGTTCTCCCTTCCTTCTTCACTTCTTCTTCGTCTTCTTGATTCTTCTTCTTGTTCCTCTCTTGTTATCCTTATTATTCTTCTTCTCATTCTATACTCGCTTCTTGTTCTTTTCTTTTTCTTCCTGCTTGTTCTGCTTCTTGTTCTTCTTCATCCATCCTTCTTCATCTTCCTCTCCTTCTTAGTCTTCTTCTTCTTGTCTGTTGTTGTTCTTCTTCACACCCTCTTCTTATTCTATCTTTTCTTCTTCTTGTTCTTCTCCCCTTCTTCTTCTTCCTTCTTCTTCCCTTCTTCTTCTATGTGTTGATTGTTTGCTCTTCTTCCCCTTACTTGTTTTTTTTGTCGTCTCCCCTTTTTCCTTCCTTCCCTCCCCCCCCTTCCCCTCCCAGCACTCCTCCCCCCTTCCAGCGCCTCCCCCTTCCCTGCCCCCCCCCTCCCACCTCATCCCTCGTCCATCTTCCCTCCCCTTCTCCTTTCACCATACATCTATGAACTAGCCGTATGGAATTCTAGCTAAGGTCCCCAAGCAATCTCTCTAACTATACTCTCCTCTTTTCTGGCTTTTTTCTTAACATTCTGATGTTCCTCTCTATCCATAAGTCAATATATGCCCTTCTGTAATCAACTGTCTTGAACATCTTGTGCTGTAGATCTCTTCCCCCTTCCTTCTGGAAGGAAAAAAACTTATGATGAGAGGTAGTGGTAAGAGTGGTAGTTCGAGGGACTCGGACAGAGAGGGGGAGGAAAGGACAGAGAGGGAGGGTGGGGGGAGGTGATAATTTTAGTATAGTGGAATGACTGGATATTGGCAGGGGACAACGTGGTTGGAGTTTATGGAGGGAGGGGGTAAATGTGGATTGGGGGAGGTGTTATGGATTACGAGGGAAGGCGAGGAGAGAATGACACGTGATAATATAATTCGAGTGGTAAATTAAAGCGAGAGAAGGTGATTGGGAATGTTTGGGTGGGAAAGAGACGAATTGGGATGCTTCCAGAGTCGGTGGAGGAAGAAGTAAGTTGAGAAACAGGGGGTTGGATGGTGGGGACTTAGCCATATGGGGTGAGTAATAATATGAAGTTCTGCTTGGAGGAGAAATGGCGGGACGACGGCGTCTTGGGTGGATGCAAGGTGAGAATTTGTATGTACTGTCACAAACCCTTTTTGACAATTTGCTCCCAGACCATTGTAACATGCGCTTGATGCGCACCATCCTCAGTACCCTTTCACAGAGCTTCCCTTGCAAACTGGCATTGTATAAACATGTGTTCTGTAGTTTCATCTGCATATCTCACTTAACACACATGTTTATCTACTTCAGCCCCCATCGAGTTAATCTATCCCCAGTTGATAGTTTTTTGCTTCATCATCATCCACATTATGTTATAGGCCTTTTGGTCTGCTGCATTGGCTTCATGACGCATGTACAGCTAGCTTGGTTGTCCTTCTTTTTCAGGGCTAGTAAACTAGGTCTCAGTATAAAACCTCTTCCTTTGATTTTCTGTTGTTGAACTTGATCAACTATAACTTCTTTCTTGGCACTCATTATTTCTGAACCATCCACTGCATTATTGCTATCTTCCATTCCTCTGTCCTTTTATATAGTATGCTGAATCCATTTTAATCCACAGCTTATCCTTCTTATGTTTGCTAATCCCAACATAGTTTAGCCTATTTGCTGACCTGTTCCAAGTTTTTCAGGTTGATCAGGTGGGCCTAAACCTCCTTCATATTTAGGGACTAGCACACTTTGTCCCAAGCTATTAGACGCCTTCTCTTTGTTACATCTCCCCCCCCCCGACCATAAGTAACGTTTCGCATAGTCCCTTCCTATCTCTTTATAATCTTTGCAGGTATAAAATAATCAGCTGTGACCAGTAGCTTTGAACTCCCCAAACAACACAGTCTTTAAACTAGTTGAGCTCTTCCCTGCATAAGTACACTGTTTTTTTGCTGTCCAAGAGTTAATTCTAGCCATGACTTTCTCTATAAGTGGATACCATTGGATTGTAGTCAACTTCTTTGATGACAATGGTACTCCCAAGTATTTGAAAGGAAGCTCTTCTATTGTGTATCCAAGTTGTTGGACAATTTGCTGTCTCACATCCATCTGTACTCCACCACAGTAGATTGAGCTCTTGTTAAGGTTAGCTTGCAACCCTATGCCTGAGAAACCTCCTTAAAACATTTAAGAGAAGTTCCTAATAATTTAGATCCCCTTTGAAAACAAAAAGCACAATCCATCTGCAAAACACAAATTAGTCACCTCCCAAGCTTTCACATTTGGGATGATAATTTTGAAGTTCTTCTCTTGGGCTTTGAGACCTTTGAGCAGTCTGGCTGAGATACTCCATTGCTAATATTAAAGAGAAAAGTGACATTGGAATCCCCTTGTCGTTAGCCCTTTGCGGCATCAACTTTGAGTATTCTGAACCATTAACAACATAAGTGTAGTTTCAACTGTTTTAAACAACTTCATTACCCATTGATATAAGTCAGAAAACCCAAAAATACCTCCATTACTTGCTCTAGGAAAGCCATCTACAGATCATAACTTTTTGCAGTCATTTTAAAAGCATACTCCTATGAGAAACATTCTTCCTTGTGTAGCCTTAACCAACTCATGAGCTAGATAATGTGGTATCCTCCAATTTTCCTCCCTGGGATGAAGCCTCTTGACTATCACTGATAATGGTATGGGATGACGTCATGCCATTCTTTGGGAGTATCACCTTTGAGATGACTTTTATTTTTATACATCATAGTGCAGCAAGCAATAGGTCTGAATTCTTTCATCATTCTTTGACTCGAACCTTATGAATCAAGTTAACAAGTGTACAATTGATTACTTAAAAAGGTTTCGGTATTGAAGAACTTTTTAAGACAAGCATCAAATAACATCATGTTCAAAGTTATCTCACTTCCTGTTGTTTTAAAGAAAAGTGCATTATATCCCATCATACTTGGAGAGCCTTATCACATCCTATAGACTTCCAAGCTTCACAACTATCTCATGATCATTACTGTTGCACAAAGCTGGATTCTGTGTGTTTCCGTTGAATAGAACAGGTCCTCTTTTCATCACCGGTATTATAAGCTTGGTAGCCTATTATGCTTCTGTTGCCATTAAACTTCTATAAAATAGGACAAAATTCATTTTGAATCTCTTGAGGTTCATGTAGCATTCTTCTTCCACTCTAATGACATCAGACTTCTGATGGACTTCTTATTATTTCCTCCTTTATCACTGAGCTAAATATTTGTTGTTTGCATCTCCTAACTTAATCCATTTTGCCTCCTTTGCTTTTTGCTGAGTGCATTTTTCTTCTAGCATATACCATTTTTCAAGTTTTGTTAGGAGTTCTTTTCTTACACCTAACTCATCGTTGCTTGATTACCAACGGTTTTGCCACTCTGCAAAGCACTCAAGTTCTAGCATCCTCCTAATCTGCTTGCTGATGAATTTAACTCCACTATTATTCAACTGTTTTAAGCATGTTGGAGGGCCTTCAGTTTATTCCATACCATCTTCATGGAGTCCCCTTTCCTTTCTTCTCTCCTTCTCCATACTGTTCAACCATCCGCTCCAAGAAGGATTCATGTTCAGTCCATATATTAAAAAACTTAAAGTTTACTTTTACTTGCTGATATCCTTGATGACAATCACCTGCGATTGGACTTGATCTGCAACCCCTGGATTAACCATATTCTAATGACTGCCCCCCAGTTTATATCCATCCAAGAATCATTCCCAAAAGCTCTATCAATCCTGCTTGAGATCCTTGCATTACCACTCTGTTTGTTGTTCCATGTATAGTAATTACCTTTCCATTGCACCTCATTAAGTCCCATGACCTTGACACAATTTGAGAAATCTTTTATCTCATTCTCATTGACAGGTACTCCAGCTAACCTATCTTTGGGAGACAACATAGCATTAAAGTCCGCAGCAATAAGCCAGGAAAGTATAACACGTTGCCCATCTTGTTTTCATATCATCCCACTACTCTTCCTCTGCCGATTTTATTAACCCTACACACTGTGAGATTGAATTGGAATCCTTTGCTTCTATCTTGTATATAACAATGTATCATCTGAGCTGCACTTGTAATCAGCTTAACCTCATACCAGCTATCATCCCATATAATCCATATTCTCCCATTTACTGCCTCTTTATAGTTGTTCAAACTGTTCCATCCTGCAGCTATGTTATTAATTGTTGCCCTAGTATTGTTCTCTTTCACTCTAGTTTCAATTAACCAACAAGAAACTTTGGCTTATTTTATTCTGCAAACACTTCTTTATTTCCTTCTGTTTATATCTATTATTCATACCTCTAACATTCCAAAAGCTCAACTTCATTAACAAGATTTTGAAGTTTCCCCCCTATCCACAGGCAATGACACCAGCTTGCTATTCATAAGACTCTCAAAACCATTCCTTATAGGTATAGCTGATAACATTGGAAAGTTTGACAGGCTAAACTCCAGCTGAGTGTTCCCAGTATTAGGCCTTAAGCTTATTTCAGGTGTTTGGATTACCTGATCATTTCTTAGCTCATTTTCCTCTTCCTGTACAGAATGAGGTTCATCTTCTTTGATCTCTACATCCTTTCTTTGTTCCACTATCTTCTCCTGCTGTTGAATAGGCCCTTTATACTGCCAAGCCTGTGTAACTTTTTTCCAGGGCCTTCTCTTCTTTGGCTGATCCTCCATTGTTGTATCTTGACATTGATGCCCAATCCTCTGACATTTATCACAATATAAAGGCTTCCATTCCATCACAACATCTTGCATAAATGTTCTACCATTTGGATCCTTGACTGCTATCTTCTCTGGCACAGGTTTAGTAACATTAACTTCAATCAACATTCTAGCATAGGAAATTATCTGTTTTAGTGGTACATTCATCAGCAAATCGAGGCCTTACCTAATTGCGACTAGCTATGCGACTCATATATCCAGCTCCCCAACAGTTTTAAAGGCAACTTTGGAAAGTTTGCCCAAGAGGTATTTCGTTAAAAACTCCTTCCCAAATTCAAACTCAGCACTCCATTGCTTCAATATAATAGGGCCTATTCTATCGATATGGCCGCTAATTACAACAGCTTCATTCATGTCATCAAGCTCTTAACTTGATTATGTAGTAGTCCTCATACCTGAAAAATACCTCAGGTTTCTCCCCTTTCACCCATTCATCATTATTATACCCTTTCATAGTAGTAAAAATCCAGGACCATTCACCAATTACATATGCTAGTAGAGCATATTTCCACTTTTCTCTTCAAATCTGTACTTCATACGCTTCTGGTTGCCACCATAGTTTTGCCCATTCACATTGGTTGAGGATAATACGTCAAGTTCAGGTCCATTGTTGCTATTCGATTATTTTTTAAAACCATGTTAAAGCCCAAGGTTCCTTACTCTTATCCTCTTCTACTCTCTTCTCCCTTACTCTCATTAACTGTTTCATTACTACCATCGTGTCTCATCTTCAGATGATCTAGATCTGAGCTATTATATCTTCATCCTTCGCTCCTTTGAACATTTACGTAAAGATTTCTTGTAGTTTTAGAAGTCACAGAAAGCCCAGCTCATAGCGTCCGTTCCTCTTGGTGCTTGTTCTATCTGATTCTCCTCATTTTGCCTTCCACTCGCGCTCCCCTGAGCTTCCACTTCAGAAATTGTTTGTGTTGCGTCCTCGTCCTCGTCCTCTACCTCTTCCTCTCGCCGATTTCCACCTTCACTGCGCACGTTAGTTGACGCGCCGAGAGCATGGTTGGAGACGATGATCAAATTATTATTTATATTATTGTTTATTATTATTATTAATTTTATTCTTATATTATTTGCGTGACTTCTTTTATTCATGCTTGTATTTGTTATATTCTTATGATTCTTATATTATTAATTTAATTTCTATTAATATTATTATTATTATTATTGTTTTGTTTGTGTGTTGTTTATTATTAATTCTTCTGCCTTTCTTACTTATTTACTTCCTTCTTACTTTTCTTGTTCTTATTCCCCTGCTTTTTTAATCTTCTTGTTGTTATTACTTCTTAATCCTATTCTTATTCCTCATTCTTCTTGTTCTTCTTCGTTCTGTTCTTCTTTTCTTCTTCTTCTTTTGCTTGTCTTTTTCTTGTTCTTCGTTGCTTCTTCATCCTCCTTCTTCTTCTTGCTTTGTTCTATTCTTGTTTTTTCTTGTTCTTGTTTTCTGGTTTTTCTTCTTCTTCTTCTTCTTCTTATTCTCTTGTTCTTCTTATTGGTTCTTCTTTCGTTCCTTCTTCTCTTCTTCTCTTGTTTCATTCTTTTATTCTTGTTCTTCTTCTTCTTGTTCTTGTTCTTCTTCTTCTTATTCTTCTTCTTGTTCTTCCTCTTCTTCTTATTTCTGCTGTATTATTGTTGTTGTTCTTCTTCTCCTTCTTCTTGTTCTTTCTCTTCTCTCTTCTTGCTTCTCTTCTTCTTCTTCTGCTTGTTTGTTGTTTGTTGTTGTTCGTCTTCTTCTTCTTCTTCTTTTCTCTTCTTCTTCTTCTCACTCCTCCTTCTTCTCCTTCTTCTTCTTCGTTTTCATCTTCTCTCTTGTTCCCTTTCTTCTCCTCTTCTTTCCCTCTTCATTCATTTTTCCTCCCTTGGTTTCTTCTTGTTCGTGTGTTGTTCTTCTTCTTCGTCTTCTATCTTTTCGTCTTCTGTGCTTCTTCTTCTTCTTTTGTGCTTCTTCTTGTTGTTCCTTTTATCTTCTTCTTCTTCTTTTCTTCTTCTCTCTTCTTCTTCTTCCTCCTTCTTGTGCTTCTTGTTCTCTTGTGCTTGTTCTTCTTCTTCTTCTGGGGTTCTTCTCTGCTGGATTCTGGTTCATTCTTCTGCGGGGTGTTCTCTTTCTACTCTTGGGTTCTTCTTCTGCCTTCTTCTCTTCTCTTCTTGTGTTCTTCCTTGGTTCTTCTTGTTCTTATTGTTCTTCTTCCTCTTTTATTCTCTTCTTCTATGTTCTTCTTCTTCTTCTTCTTCTTTCTCTTCTTCTGTTTCATCTTCTTCTTGTTCTTCTTTTATTCTTCTTCTATGTTCTTCTTCCTCTCTCCTCTTCTTGTGCTGTGTTGCTTCTTTCTTCTTCTTCTCTTGAGTTGTTGTTCTTGTTCTTCTTTTCTTCCCTCCCCTGCCTCCTCCCTCCGCCTCCGTCCTCCATCCCCCTCCTCTTCTCCCGCCTCACCTCCTCCTCCTCCCCTCCCCCCCTCCTCCTCCTCCTCCCCTGCTCCCCCCCCTCCTCCTCCTCTTCCTCCTCTCTTCTTCTTTTTCTCCTTGTTCTTCTTCTTCTTTTTACTTCTCTTGTTTTGGGTCTTTATCTCTTGTTCTTCTTCTCCCTTCTTCTTGTTATTCTTCCTCTTCTTTTCTTTCTTCTGTTCTTTCTTCTTGTTATTCTTGTTTCTCTCCTTTCTTCTTGTGCTTTTGTTCTCTATCTTCTTGTTCTTCTTTTTTTCTCTTCCTCTTCTTCTTGTTCTTCTTCTTCTTCTTGCTTTCTTCTTTTTTCCCTTTTCTTCTTTTCTTGGTTTTTGTTCTTCTTCTCCTCTTCTTCTTGTTCTTCTGCTTCCTGTTCTTCTTCTTGTTCTTCTTCTCCTTCTTCGTCTTCTTTTTCTCGTCTTCTTCTTGTCATGGTTCTTCTTCTTCTTCACTTCTTGTCCTTCCTTCGTCTTCCTCTCTTCCTCCTGTCGTTGACTTCTTCTTGCTTCGTCTTCTTGTTAAGTCTACCTTCTTCTTCTTCTGACTTCTGTTGTTGTTGTTTGTTGTTGTGTGTTGTTGTTTTTTTGTTGTGTTGTTTGTCTGTTGTTGTTTGTTGTTGTTGTTGTTATCCGGTCTCTCTTCTTCTTCTTGCTCCTTCTTCTTCACTATCTCTCCTTACTATCTTTTCTTCTTCTTTCATCTCCTTCTTTTTCTCTCTTCTTCCTACTCCTTCTTCTATCGCCATCTTCTTGTGTCTCCTTGTTTGTCTTGTTCCTTCTCTTCTTCTTCTTCTACTTCTTCTTGCTCTTCTTGTTTCTTCTTCTTGTTCTTCTTGTCTTGTTCTTTTCTTCTTCTTCTTTCGTGTTCTTCTTCTTCTTCTGTCTTCTCTGTTCTTCCTTCTTCTGCCTGCTTCGTAACTTCTTGTTCTTATTTGTTCTATCTGCTTCTTCTTCTTCCTCTTGTTCTTCTTGTCTGTTTTTTTTGGTACCCTCCCCCCTGTTTCTTCCTTCCCCCCGCCCCCGCCTTCCCCTCAACCTCCTTCCCCCGTCGCCCCTCCCCCTCCTGCCCCCCTTCTCCCGTCTCCCTCTGCCTATTCGCTCTTTGTCCCTGTGCCCCTAGCATCTTGCGCCCCCAGAAGGGAAACGCGAGCGATAGTAACACACCAGCAATCTCCCTGACTCGACTCCCTCCTCCTACTACGTTGTTTCGCCTGCACAAAGCCTCTTGTTCCTCGCGGGCCCCAGTCATAAGGCCTGCAGGAAGCACAGGTTGGAACATGGGAGCTGTAGATCTCTGCCCTTCTCATTCTGGGACACCCAGGGTTGAAACTGGCTCCCAGGCCAGGGGAACAAGGGCCGGTAAGCTGGAACAGCTCAGGAAGGTTTGCCCATAGCGTCCGGCAAACCAGGGCAGGGGAAGACAATAGGGGGGGGTATGGCAGCTGCAGCGGAACCGTAAACACATGGTGTGAATCGACGGCAAGGGCCCCAGCTAACTAGGCTAGCCCAGTGTATAGCGGTGTGGGGCAGCACAGCCACAAATAAGATAGCGGGGGGGCTTGCTGCTTTACTATACGAGCAGGTGCCATGCTGGGTTCTGTGTCTTCCTGTCATGTGATGATAGATATGTCTAAGTACACCTTTTCCTTTGTTTCCTTTTTGCTGAACTTGATCAACTGTAGCTTTTGCACTCATTATTTTTTGAACCATCCAGCTTGCAGTATTACTCCTCTTCCATTCACTCTGTCCTTTTATATAATATGCATGAATCCACTTTATCCACAACTTATCTTCTTTGTTTGCTAGATCCCAACATGTCTTAGCTATTGCTGACCTGTTCCACATTTTCAGATTGATCAGACCTAAACCACCTTCATACTTTGGACTACACACTTTGTCCCAAGCTATTAAAGCCTTCTTTGTTACATACCCCACACCAGACCATAGATAGCTTCTGCATAATCCTTCTATCAACTTGATAATCTTTGCAGGTATAATAAACAACTGTGCCCAGTATGCTTGAACTCCAAACAAAACAGTCTTGACTAATTGAGCTCTTCCTGCATAAGATAACTTTTTTGCTGTCCAAGAATTGATTCTTGCCATGACTTTCTCTATAAGTGGATACCATTGGATTGTCTTCAACTTCTTTGATGACAGTGGCACCCCCAAGTATTTAAAAGGAAGCTCTTCTATTGTGTATCCAAGTTGTTGGACAATTTGTTGTCTCACTTCCTTCTGCACTCCACCACAGTAAATTGAGCTCTTGTTAAGGTTAGCTTGCAACCCTGAAGCTTGAGAAAACTCAGTGAAACATTTCTGCAGAGCCTTAATAGAATTTAGTTCCCCTCTTGAAAACAGCAGTAGATCATCTGCAAAGCACAAGTGAGTCATATCCAACTTTGCACATTTGGGATGATATTTGAAGTTCTTCTCTTCTTTGAGACCTTTAAGCAACCTACTGAGATACTCCATAGCTATAGCAAAGAGAAAAGGTGACATTGGATCCCCTTGTCTAAGTCCTTTTGCTGCATCAAATCTTTGATAGGCTGACCATGTTAACAACAGAGGGGGGGCTCTGGGAGGGGTTCGCATGTTTTAGACACACTGTCATGTACCCCTTGGGGCTGGGATAAATAGGTCAGAAAGACGGACCAATCACCGTAGACCATTACTTGCTCTAGAAGGCCATCTCGTACCAGATCATAAAGCTTTGATGTGTATCCCAGTGTTCAGCGATCCTCCGTAGAGAAATGGTTCTTCCTTGTGTAAGGCCGGGTTAGTACAGCACGTGCAGTGAGCTAATAGACTCAATGTTTACCAGGGAGGGAAAGAGGTGAGAGGGGGGGGGGTCCAATTTTTCTTCTCCCTGGTATGAACCCTGCTTGACTATCACTGATAAATTATTGATACTTCGAGTTTCTGTCAATCTTTGAGTAGATCACCTTTGCTATACTCTTATGATAGGAACAGGGCANTAGGGCTCTACCGCATTTTTCTACATTTTTAATGGTCTATAAGTTAGCTAAATGGAGACCTTTAGTTACATTATAAGAATGGTGTCCTACCTAACTTACTTTATCACCCAATCAAGGTACTATACAATCACAAGCATCACTGTCCAATTACACAAGCCACACCGAGGATCACCATATAGTCTACCAAATCAAGGTATTAAATGTTACAATTTGGAAGCAGCCCTTCTAACAAATTTCATTATCAATTACCCATCCCTCAAGTGTTATGATTCGGAATTAATTCTTTTAATGAATCCTCACTCATTTTTGCACCTCTATTACGTCTATGATCATCCAGAGTGTCACTGAAAGTCACATTAAACAACATTGTACATAAACATCCATAATTACAAACAACATATCTTCACTACCCACCCTTTTTTCCTTCATTAGGACTCCTTGAATCGTTATAATCACCAACCACACCCAGAATGTACTACAAGTTAGGCATGGGATATAGACATGATTCAAGTAATTAAACTAACTACAAAGAACAATTGCATTCACCATTATCTTGTACAATTCACCCATAATCACAGTCCATTGAAATTAGGTTGCCCATGTAGGTTGTTGGGCGCAAATTCCCATGGACATTTAGTGAGAATTGACATTTAAACTCACATTTGTCCCTAAAACAACAATTCCCAAATCTGGTATATACGAACGACTATTAAACTCTTTCATTCCGAAAACGTTTTGAGAAAGAATCCATGACTCGTTTTTTTTCATCTTTAGGAATGAAATCCTTACGTTTTTATAAAGATACTTCACAACACCATAACTTAAATTGAGTTTAGGTTCTTTGAGCGCAATGGATATGAAAGTATTACATGAATTTCACAAGGACCCTATCCCACTTACCTGTTATATATAATTATTAACCCAATCTTATCAACTCCGTTTTGGTTGTAGAGATAAACTTGATACAATCTGTGCTTTAAGTCTCCTAACTTGACCTTCTTCACAGGGATTCGATTGCGCGAAGAACAATAGAAAAATGGGCAAGAAAACTTTCAGGGGTCTAAACGGTCGGTTGCAGTCCGATTTGGGAGTTTGATCTTTACCCTGAACCGCGTAAGCGGTCCTAAACCTAATATATCCCTTTTAAAAGCTACTCTCCTATAGTCTATCATTATCAATTTTATGACACCAATTATACCTCACTTTCAGCCCTAGCCTAAATTCTACTAGGACTTCCACCTAAACTACCCGTAATTTGGCACGAAGTTGGATCACAATGGCAGACCACCCACCCCTTACGTAGCTAGCCAACCACCCATCGGTCCGTGCAGTGGGACTCAAGTGGCTTAATGCATGTACACCATTTCAGGTGGATGGCTGGGGCTCTTAAATTGGGCTCTTAATTCATGAAGCCTCCCCACGGGGCGTGGAGGGACCTATGCCCCGTAGGTCCCGTCCATTAGTCATAAAAATCTAACAGTTCTGGGGTATGGTCTTTTGGGGTTCGTACCTTGACATTTACCCCCGGAAAACCCTCAACCTAAGTTTGGAAAACCATTTTACAACATCAAACCCCACATCAAACTCAAAAACTCTCACGTAAAACTTTAGTTTACCTACTAGTTTTCTGAGTCGTAATGGTAGATATGACATTATTTGGTTGCACGGTAATAATATTATTAATGATTTACTCCATTTCAGTTAATTAAAAGGTTTCAGACTGATGATATTTTACTAATATTTAATGAGTAATTATGTCTTCTTGATTTATTAACGGGAAAAGAATATGAGCAGATTTGGATGAGTAGTGATTTATTAATGGGAAAAGAATATGAGCAGATTTGGATGAGTAGTGCAACTATTTTAATATTTAAATAATTAAATATATAATATTTTAACTTATTATAGAAGAAAAATAGTAATTCAACTTTAAAGATATATCCATTTTGATTAGATAAGATTCATATTTCACTTTTTGTATCATGTTTTAAACTTTATTTTTATTAAATGTCTTTGCTATGATTTCTTTTAAAAATATATATAGCACACTAACTTATAGATTAACGATTTGTTAATACATTAATTGAAATGGAGTTTTATTTTCACATTAATCAACATAGAAAGCTCAAAAAGTTTTATGAAGGTTGAAATATCATAATATAACTTCTTAATTAATTCTCAAACAAACTTTATAACTTAATGGAAGATGCACATTTATTATATTGTATTTATATTTATATTTGACATGATTGCTGTTTGGTATTTTAATTAATTAAACGTTTTATAATATTTTAATTTAATATAAAAATAAAATGATAATTCAACTTTTATACTTTGAATCTTTCCATTTTTTGTAATATATGGTATTCTTCGTATATTTGCTCTTTATTTTGATTCTGTTGTTGTGATACAACCTGGTTACTATGTAAAGATTTGATTCTACAATTCTTAGAGATTACTGATTTTAACATATTTATTCTACTTTTGAAGTTCTTGAATTTATTCTATTTGTTTTTTGAAGATGTACCATTTTGTATCATTGATGGATGACACATTTGTTTTTTTTGATTGCTTGTTCATGACTTTTTTTCTTAACTTTGTAGAACTTGATTATTTCCTCAACTGTCCCTTATGAAAATTCTCTGCATGGGTGCAAGTTCCATGTAACTAAGGTGTTCGATAATATGCTTAAAATGGCTAAACAAATTTTGTTTCTTTCTCTCTTTCACACAGAAGTGTTCTGACTTACACTCATCATTCAACAGCCAGGAGGTATATTATTTACTTATACTAAGCTTGGATATTCAAGTTGGTTATTCATTATTATTAGTATATCAATAACGAAGTGTGATTATATTAAAACAAGTAATTGTCATTAGATTTTTCTTATTTCCTTTCCTTCTTTAGAACTTGCCCTATTGTTCTTCATTCTTTTTCTATAAAATTTCTAAATTGTTTAGAATTAATATCCAAGCAAAGGAGATGTTGAATTTGAACCGTCTTTGAAGTTTGCCGAAAACATAATGTGTTATATTTTGATGTGAACATGTATTGTTGAAGTTAAAAGTTGATGTATGCCATATAATATCTTGGGCATTTATACTGATTTCATCAGGAATGCTTCCTAAGGTTAAACCAAACATTGTTGTCGCTACTTTTCTAGATTCTTGCATTTGTTGTTCGAATTTCATATGTACGCCGAGAAGAGTTGATTTGTTTTCTAGGTGACATGCTTTCTTTTGTTTCGTTTGAGAGCAGGGCATAGATGGCTTTGTAGATTGTTTACTGATGACTATATCTTTGGGATAATATGCTTTATTTGTTTGATTTTCTATCCATAAGTCCCCTGGGACTAGAAATTTTTTCACAACCAAATAATATTCTACACTGCACCGAACATAACTTCATGTGTAAATAATTTTACTTTTTATTTTTTTTTCCTCCATTTGAAACATATTTTCTCATAGTAAACTGATCCTTCAATGAAATTTTTTTCAGTCTATTCTTGGTATTGTGTGAAATTAATATTGCTTCTCCCAAAAGGTTGATACTCTACCTTTCTAGATGCACTGGACCATTTTAACTTTTCTGATCCACAAACTTAGGGGTGTCAAATTGGTAGTTTAGGTTGAAAATGGATACATTAAAATGGGTCTAAATAGAAATCGAGTTGGGTCATGACCTGTCCAAGTTTACTTTGGGCTCAAATGGGCTAAAAACGAGTTCGGTCTTGACCGCCCAATTTGACCCTAATAATCTCAATAATTTAACATATTGATATTTAACTTTTATAATTACAATTTGAATTTCCGCTCAAGAATTTCTGTTACAAAAGTAACAAATGGATAGATAAATCCTAAAAGATGTTAAATATATAATAATTCATACCTTCAATATAGGAACATATCTTAATAAAAAAGTTTTAAAATGGGTTGAAATTGGAGATTGAATTGTTCTCAATTAAGGATTATTTTCAAATGGGTTAGACATGAATAAGTTGAGATTGAATCCAATTTAAATTAGCATGAACACAACCCTTAAAATTTTGGGATGATTGAGTGGTTTACCTATATTTGGTTTATCTTTGACACCCCTACTCATACTTGCAGGTTCTCCCATCTCAAACAAACAAGGTAGGTTTATCTTCGCGGTCCCTTCTTTGACGTTATCAAATCCACAAACATAGATATCCAGAGATCAAAATTAGAAATTCATTTACGGGCATGTTGAACCCCTCTTTCTACTGTCAAGTTATCCCTCGACCACAAGATCAAGAAGGGTAAATCATACGTAGGAGGAGAGCTATAATTAATCGAGGCACTCTGTTAATTTCTTTTTTAGTACGAGGTGTTTTTCGTTTCATAATTTTATAGTAATAGATCAACTTCATTCAAAAAAGTTTTTGTTAGTTATGACTAGTTACACAAATATGATTACCTTCTCATCCAACAGCAGTTCTTTGTTTTTTTCACTCAGCAACTTAAAATTAGGATTTAAGAAATTAAAATTGTTTCTAGACTAATAAGCGTACATAGTGTAATGGTATTGCAACTTCCACTTTGAGCTAGATTTTCTCATAATTTTTATCCTTTAATTGTGAAGTTGTAAGTTTATCATTGGTATTGCACGATTCATCTTCAAGCACTCAAAAAGTTTGTGATCTACTTCTTTAGAAGCCGTAGATCATGACTTCTTTGATTCTTATACTTGTAGGTTCTCCCTTAAGACAAGGTATGTATCATCTCTGCGCTTTCTTATTTTATTATTTTTATGAACTTTTTTGGTGTTGTAGACATAATAAAAACCACAGATAACAAAACAACAAAATCAAGATGTCACGATCCAGGGGGTACCCCCTAGACGTAACATGATGTACTTGACCCCAAAGGGGTCTCATCCAAGACCTTTCGCATCATCATAACATAACATACTAGAAAAGTTGAGAAATTTAAAACTTCTTTAAATCCATACAATCAAAAGCATTTTCTTAAGCGATGAAAGTCTTTACTAAATCTTTGTCTCAAACCATCTATTAAACTCTTGAAATAAAACTCTTGGAACGCAGCCCATACAAAGTCTAAAACATAAAGAGATGACATATAATGAAAGTAATGAGTTCGTCCTCAAAGCAATGCGGACTCACCAATTCTTCAACTCTTCTTCCAACTTCTAGAAAGCTATCCTCCAAAGGAAACTCTAACTCCGAAACCCTACATTTGATTAAAATGTAGGCAATATGTGTTTTAGTACAAAATGTACCAACTGTGAAAGCTAGTAGAATGTCATAAGAGAATCTCAAAATGGTTAGTCAACATAAGACATAAGCAATAGAGATAATAACATGTTCATAGGCATAATCTCCAACATAAGCATCATATAATCACAAGTCAACATAAGATATAATTAATGAGCATAGGATATAAGTCATAATCATAATCAACCAATTCTTCAACATAAACATTGTATAAGAATAATTGACTATTATTCATCTATTACCATAATAGTACCATTCTAAAGTAACCTCAAAAGCATACAAGTGCAAATCATGAATAGCATCCCATAATACCACCAAGCCAAGTATCCCTTTTTGATCATCTTAATCATGGTCTACATAACGGTATAAGTCTTTATGCTTTTCTACCATAAGGGTACCATGCTCCTATGTAACCTCAAGACACACATGTTCAATTCATGAAAGGCATCCCATCCTACCATTCACACTAAGCATCACTTTGAAGTCATTATAGTGATATTAACCGTCCTTTATCGTAATTCTTTACTTAACTCTCATAACAATGGGAATCTCTCACCTTTAGTCAACTAAATCAATGAAAGAAACTATGGCACAATCCTATCTCAACTCATTGTCCTTAATAACCCTAAGTAATACTTGTCCAATGTAATCATAGTATCTCAAAATACTAATCATGCTAAGTACCACTTTTAGGTCCTCTTACTAATAATTCTTGATTTGGAAATTAGTTCCTCTCTTTAAATTTAGAAAACTATGAGGTACTCTCTTAAAAACATCTTAGTTCATTATTAGGTTGAACCCTATTAAATACTACTTTTAGAATGTCTAAGCTCACTACTAGCATGGATACTATGAGACACTTACTTAAGCATGTCTAACTCTATTTAAACTTTGAACATTATGAGATACTCTTTTAAGTATGTCTAATTTCCTTCACATGTACCCTATTAGATTCTACATGAAGCATGTCTAATTCCATTTACACTCTTGAACACTATGAGTTCCTTCATAATGTAAGTCTTTGTTCATTATGATTTGAATACTATGAGATGCTTCTAAATCATGTTTTAGTTCATTGGATATGGAGATTCCTCTAGGAACCTTGTCTCAACTATGTGAAGGATCTCATCTCATGAGACCTAACTTTGAGAAAACCCACACTCTACTTCATAAGAGTTCCCCATTTAACTTGGATAGTCCTCACATTGACTAGATGTGGTTCTCCTTTCTATTTGGAGCCTGGACCTTTTCTTTTTTGAAACTCCCTGTCATTGTTATACTTCGAAAATACAAGGACCTAGGCTAGAGTCTTACCTAGTTTCTAATGCTTTAAAATGGTGTTTCTAGGCCTAAATTAAGGTAATCAACTTGATTAGGAAGTATTAAAGCCTGAGCGTCACGGAACAACCGCGACGTCAGAGGACTAGTGAAATTGACTTAGTGATCCTTTAGATTTTGTATGGGTTTGAAGAGTGGTTTAAGGGTCAAACGTTGTAAAAAGGCCTATGGTACACCTAAGTGAATGTTTAGAGTCAAAACGTCCGGGTACCACTCCCAAAGGACCACCCTAAGGGCTTTTGGGAAAAACCCAAACATTTGACCCTTAATATTATCAAAATATAGTGTGCAACCACGGGGGGATCATCGATCCATTGGTGGGTTCTTTTGGAAGTTCCTGCTCGTGCTCGGATAGAGAATGGGCACGACTCCCCCTCTCCCTGTTCTACCGTCCAAACAGGCCGACCGCCTCTTCGATGGTGCTCGTGAGTATATACTTAGAGTATTCCCCTATGGCCTCAAAAAATACAACCTCTAGACCTAACCACGTCTGACAAGTAGAGTCCATGGTTGGGACGACAG
This sequence comes from Solanum habrochaites, assembly GCA_027704765.1. Lineage (NCBI taxonomy): Eukaryota > Viridiplantae > Streptophyta > Magnoliopsida > Solanales > Solanaceae > Solanum > Solanum habrochaites. The sequence goes on from JAKWJA010002495.1 coordinate 25,841,486, forward strand.
GGCGTCCTCTCGTCGATGGACCCCTGTCTCACTCTCTCTACACGACTTAAGTGGGGGTGGTTAGGTAATTAATTAATTAATTATTAGGAAAGGTCATATTTAGTTAGTTTGGAACTATTTGTAACACCTCTAAAATACTAGAACAAGATTCGTATGTCGATACATCATTGCTTAATTACCATACTATGTGTTATTCTTATTTTGAGGACTTGAAATTTTGCGATACTTGCAACCTTGCTTAACTTAAGTGTTAGCGTAATTTAGGGTATTTTATGGGGGTATTTTCATAATTTTATAATTATGTTAACATACACAATTGAACTGTGGGTTTAAGACATATAAATATAGGTATATATATTTATGCTTTCGGAATAGCCAACTATTTGTTTGGGCAAACCCTTTTGGTGACATCTTTCCAGGTGACAAGGATCACTTATGTAGCTATCTATCTTCACCTCCTCTTGTGATTTTCATCTCATTTGAAGTATAGGAACCTTAGAAAATTACCTAACAAGTTGTTCTTCAAATTCAAGTGAAAAACTAGCTCCTTTTGGCTTGAATACGACACACACACACTCCCTCTTGGTAAGTGAAGATATATATTTCTATACTATGTACTGTTTAGTATTTCAAGGATATCTCATTCTATGAAACTTATTTTATAGTGAATAAATATTTTTAGGAAAGCTAATTCATATACCTACAACCCTTATGCTTATGTTAAACTCAAACTTTGCTGTTATGAATTCGACATATGTGATGAAACATATGACAAAGTTGATACTCTCAAATTATACTTCTTTAGAAAAGTATAAGCAGTCGTATTAAAGAACCCAATTGTTAGGTCGGTATCAATCCCACGAGGAAAATAGTTTAGACTTAACTTCAATGTACGATTATGTCTATTTATTCAAGTCTTATTCCTAAAACAATTAATTGAAGGGTGGGGGGGGGGGGTGTTTGTGTAACAAAAATGTTTAATTATTTCTAAGTAAGACAAATAGCCAGTTAATAACATTAGTGTTTATCAAGTGATGACAGAAACTAGGGTGTAAGTTTTCCCCATAGGTTCATAACGCGATAATCCTAGCTATAAAAATCCTTTCCTAGTATATTGCATACAATGTGGTAAGTTATGTATCCCTAATTCCTTGGTCCGGCAACTAGAGAATTTCACTCCGTACCTTGGTCCGGCTACATGTGTATACTTTACTAAACCTTACCTTTACCTCATATTAAGAATAATATTCAATGTATGACTAAGTTACTACTTTGTACCACTTGAAACTAGCCTATTAGATAGTATATACTAAATCTATGTTGATAATTCTTTTCCCATCAACTACCTCCTTGGTACGGCAAGTAAAAATAGGGCAAGTTTTAATGTGTGCACTTGTTAAAAAGACTTCTAAAAAAAAGAATTATAAATACATGAAAGACCCTATTCTACAATTGTTATTTAGCTAGTTTTAACTTGTTAATTACCCATGATTCCCAAAACCCTAGTTGTGGACCTAGTTACCCATGCTAATAAATACACAATTCATAATTGTTAAACAAGAAATCATGTGCTTACTTTAACAAGTGTGAAGAAAACCCAGAAATATCACTTGAATTCACAAAAATATTGAAAGAAACGATTTCGGGGAATTAAAGTGTTTCCCAAACACCAAAGTTTTACTTCCAATAACACAAATCTGAAAAATAGTAAAAAGTTGAACCCTAAAAACAAGGTTTTTAGTCCTATTCATAATAATAATATCATAAAATGAAAAGGAGTTCTATTTAAGGAAAAAAATAGTCCAAAATGTGTCTGCCGTCGACAACTTTTGTCGGTCCATACTTCAAATTTTTTTAAGCTTCCACTTTTCAACACTTTCTGTTACCATCGACTGACCAACAACACGGTCCGTCAGTGGACCTACGGTCTATCGATGGCCTCTGTTCCTCCATACTTAGTGGTTTGTTTAATCCGGGTACTGGACTACTTTCTGTAACCACCGATGGTTAGACATAACGGTCCGTCAGTGGATCGACAAACTATCGCTCCTTACATAGCCCCACACTTGGTCAGATTTCCCCAATTTGATTCAAGCTTCTTGGACCATCAGTCGACGATCATCACCTACGGACCATCACTGGGTCGATGGACCGTCAGTGGCTCCGTAGGTCATTACTTCTGCAAATTTTAGCACAACCATCAGCATTTTCGTTCTGGACAGATTTCCTACAAACACAGAGAAAAATACATTAAAACTACTACAAAAATTCCATAGACACACACTAAACTTAAGGAAAAATCACTGGAAGTACCGTAAAACCACGGTACATCAACACCCTCAACTTAAATTCGTTGTTTTTCCTCAAGCGACACACTATGACTCACCACAACACCTTTGTACAAAAGTATCTTCTTTTAAGCTTTCACAATCATCTGCTATAAATCCTGATTATTTTCATCATTCTTATGCATGATATCACTCTTAGGATCATTCATGTGGATAAGACCATGACATAGACTCACTAGGCACCGACACCTCTCCTCTTTTATGTCTCACTAAGGTAGCAACTTTCCAATATTGCAACTAGTGTCTGATATGCTCAAACTTACTTCTCAAATAAGAAGTAAAGGGTCGTGTCAAGTAAATAACCCAACTAGTGAGGTTGGGATCGTTCCCACGAGGAAAATAGTCTAGACTTAACTTCAACCTGTTATTACTATTGTTTGGTCGATGACTTCCTTGGAATGTAAAATCATAAAAAGGGGGTTTCTATTTCTAAATGAGTAAAATAAACAACGAACTTGAAAGAGACACTTAACTGCGTTGACAGTTGGATTTTAATCAATTAATCAAAGTAACTAGGGTTTACGTGTTCTCCACAGGTTTATAACTTGATAATTCTAACTATAACAATTCATTCCTAGTATCTTACATGCAAAGTGATAAGTTATGTATTACTAAATCCTTGGTCCGGCATCTAGAAAATCTCACTCCGCACCTTGGTCCGGCTACGTGTGTTGCTATCCTAACCCTTATCCTTACCTCATATTAAGCATCGTATTCGATATTTGACTAAGTTATTACCTCGTACCAATCAATACTAGCCTATTAGATAGTATACACTAAATCTATGTTAACAATTCTTTTCCTATTATCTACCTCCTTGGTCCGGAAAGTAGCATTAAGGCGAGTTCTAACGTTGTCCATCCGTTAAAAAGACTTCTAAGTGAAAGAATTATTAATACATGCAAGACACTATTCTAGAATTGTTATTTTAGTTAGGGTTTATCTCATTATTTGCCTATGGTTCCCACAACCCTAGTTATGGAGTTTAGTTACTCATGGCCATAAACACAAGATTCAAGTATATTAAATAAGAGTTCATGTACTTACTTCAATGAGAAAGAGTAAAATCCAAAAGTTTGCTTGATTAATCACCAAAAATCACTTGCAAGAATCTCAAAGTAATCAATAATCTCACAAAAAGTCTAATGATTATCAAGAATCTCACAATACAATGTTTACCAATACGGAGTTTAACAATCTAACAGTCTAACCGTCTAAGAGACTAACCTCAAAAATGAGATTTTTCAAACTATTTATAAAAAAATAAAAACCTAATTAAACAAGGACTCTATTTGCTAGAAATCTGCCAAAACGCGGTTGGGTCGACGGACCTCGCGACGGATCGTCGTGGTCACGACAGACCGTCATGGACTCCGTCGTCCCATACTTGTGCAATTCCTTCTGCGTCTCTTCTTCATTACCCTCGACGGAAAGTATGACGGACCGTCATAGGCACAGCGGTCCGTCGAGGGCCTTCGTTTCAAAACACTTCAACTCTTGGAATATGGGTACTAGGATCACTTCTCTGAACTTCATGACGAACCTGCAGGACGGACCGTCATAGACACGACGGACCGTCACAAGCTTCGTAACCCCACAATTAGTTAGACTTCCCCATCTTCCTTCAGCAGCTTCACTACGCTGCCACCTACGGACCGTCACAAGCACGATGGACAGTCATAAGCTCCGTAGGTGGTCTCTTCTGCATTTTTTCGCTCAAAGTCTCCACATTTAGCTTTGGACAGATTTCCTTCAAAATAAATAGAAACTTGTATAAAAATTAGCACAAAAAGGCTTTTGGACACACTAGAATTAAGGAAAAAGTATTAATAACACCGTGAAACCACGGTATATCAACACCCTCAACTTAAATTCGTTGTTTGTCCTCAAGCGACGCACTATGACTCAATACAAAATCTTTGTACAATAGTATCCATGTTTTATCCTTTGCAATCATTTGGCTATCAATCCCTATTAATCTCATCAAATCTATGCATGCTATCACTATTAGTCTTGAATTATGTGGGATTAGAACATCACACAGACTCACCATGCACTAACACCTATCCTCTTCAATTTCTCACGGAGGTGCTAACAATTCCGGTATTGAAACTAGTGTCCTCACTTTAAGAAAAAATCCTCATTTTTCACACAATGATTTTAGTTTGAGTATAAGGATTACTTTTTCAACACTCACTCTCAGAACAAAGTCACACTCATTCATACCTATTGCCATAAGCTTGCCCTTATTTTCACTGCCTTAAGTTCGCTATACAACCCTTAGGATCACGATATGACTTTCTTAGCTAGAAACATAGGCTCAGGGTCAGGTAGGGTATATTTAAGTATACTTTAGTGACTTTTTTCCCTCCTTGAAATATCGGCTAAACCTTCCACTTTCTATCATTTTATCTCGCCCAGTTTCTCATATTATTTCACCTTGGTATTTTCTCTTCTTTCTTCATTTGTGTAAGTGACTCTCTTCTTTTCTTGCTTGTATTTCTTGCGTATTTTTATTTTTTTACTTTTCTTTCAACTAATTCTTGAGTCACTTTACTTTTGTTCTTTCTCTCTCTTTGTTCTTTCAACCCTACTTTCCAGAGCATTCTTCATAATAGCCACCCTCAACTCATGGCTTTGCCATGAGTCAAGGTACACAATACCCAAAATTGGGTCAGGGTCATAATGAAGGTTGTTTACTGCATTAGCCACCCTCAACTTATGCTTTTGGCATAAGCTGAGGTGCACATGTCCAAGGAGGGACCAGGGCCAACACATCGTTCCCAGAAAAGATCAGTTGGGTTGAAAAAGAAAGGTCTAATTTAAGCTCAGATTATTTGGATCAAAGAAGGACAAATTTCATTTTGTTTCTTTTATTTAGGCTAGAAATGAGCTATAATGAATAAGGGCCCATGAACCTTTCCTAATTGTGTATTACAACTTACTTTTAGCAGGACTAACCAGGCAAGTTCTAGCTCAGTACCAATAGTGGACTTATTCAAATTTTCATCACACTCACTTGACATCTCATCACTATACTAGATTATCAGACACCTAGTTCGAATTTAAGACTTAGGGTAATGCAATGGTGTAACTCTATGTCATGCTTAGAGCCACACAATTATCAGTTACTATGCGTAGTCATGCATCATTTTCCAGTTTATCAAGATATCATTTTACCATCATGCTTCAGAATTCAACTATGTACAAAAGATATAAACATGCCGGTTCAACAGAAAAAGTAATCAATTTTTTTGGGAAAAAGAACACAGGCAAGAAAACCCCAAAAGAGGATAGTGAATTGGGCTACTCAGACTTCACCCTAACACTCACTTTCCATTTACCCCACCCCCAATAAAAAAGCATGCAATTGTCCCCAATGCATAAAAATCTAAATAGTAGAGTGGTAGGTGAAGGAAACCTGTGGCGCAAAGCACCGTCGATCAGCAAGATGGTGGGTCCGATTCCCCAAAATCCACGTCCTCTCCAATCTGGACACCCTCAGTGGTGGCCTCAGCAACAAATGCACCATCAGTAGTGCCTCCTTCTATCTCCACAGTGAGGGAGCTAGACGCCCCAACCGTTAGCTCTGATGCTCTCATTTGGTGTGCCTCCTCCTCAGCCAGTGAGGCTCTCCTCGCAGCCTCTATCTCTCGGTGCTCCTTCTTCCATGCTCGCGCCTCGTCCTCTGCTCAACCCCTACACCTCTTGGCACTCTCTCGAGGGGGAGGTGGTGGAATTTCTTAAGTAGAAAAAAGGGCCGCCAACACTGTGTCCTCAGTAGGCTCGACAGAAGGGGCCTCAGACTCCGGCACCCTAGCCTCTAAGATCGTGTCGATGTCTGTACGAAGATTGTCGATTGCAGCCTTAAGAGTCGACACATCAACCAGAGGGGCTAGTCGGGCTAGCACCCTCAACTCAAAGGCGTCCAAGTGCTGATTAACCTCAGCGATCTTCCGCTCTATAAACTGGACCATTTTCCTCTCTAGTCGCTCTTCGGACTCAGTAATAGACTTCTACATCCACGACTAGATATGATGCAGAAGTGTGGCCATTTGCGCCTCAAGTTTTTGGACCCTAGCAAGTGGGACCAGTGCCGGTAGAGGGGCTGTGCGAGAGGAGCTTGGGGCAGTGCTACTACCCGTGATAGACTCGACCGGGGTAGTGTCAGTGGACGCCGCCTGTGTATCTTTTTGGGCCTGAGCTACTGTGTCAGCAAGATCATCAGCAAGTGGAGGCAGCTCTTTACGGGGCCCTCTGCATGGATCCAACTCATTGGCCTCGTCTCTGATGAGGCCGACGTCAACAGTGCCCTACGGGGTCTTAATCTGATCTACGTGCCATATGGGCACACCTGCGGACCTGCAGAGAGCGAAGATCATGCACGGGAAAGGGTAGGTTTTAGTAACCTTGAATGCCCTCTCGTGCATGACTTCCTGTAGAATCCATGTGAAGTCAACCTCGAACCCGGCTATCATCGCTGCCATCAACACTGCTCGATCCCAGGTAACGATATTATCTGCAGCTGTAGGGGAAAGGCAGTGACGGACAAGAAGCCACAAGAACTTCGCCGCGAAAGTGAGGTTGGCCTTTTTGATGTCCCCCTTTGGCTCAGTCACCCAATTTGCACCCTCTCCACCAACTGAAAGGTGCAGGGCCATCCACCTCTTGGTGGTCTCTCTCAGTGATGGCTCGCGCAAGAACTGGCCATCCTTAACTATCTGCCAGCGGTAGTCAAACTCAGCAGTGACGGGGTCCGTGTAGCATCAACACTCTCGCCTTATAGAAACCGGTGGATGGATGGCAGGGAAATGTCAACCTGTACGCCCCATACTCGGACCTGCTCCAGTGGGGCCTGTTCAGCGGGGGCATCCCGCCTATTGATCTGTGATCGGAGAGTCGCTACGTAGGATGCGTAGAACTTGCGGACCATTTCTTCACTGTAACGTTCTAACGGACGTGCTGTCCACTCCAAGCAATGCCTAGTGAAGAGATTGTGGATCTCAGACATCGTCAGGAGACTCCCTGTAAGGACCCGCCGTTCGAAGGTGAGTGTTCGAGTCATCACTCCTTTATCAGTCAGGAACTTGGTGTCGGAGTAGACTTGAGATTGCCCGTCGAAACACCACCGGTTGGGCTGGTCAGATGCTGGGGTGGGTACCAGAACTGGTGAGCCTGATGTAGATTCTGAACTATCAGCCTCATCAGACGAGGCCGACGCTGCAGCGGTGGCGGGTGCGGGAACCTCTGCAGAGCCGGAGGCTTCCTCGGACCATGATACTCCTAAGAAGCCAGACGCTCCTTCTTCATTTGTGGCTGGCCCAGAGGGTGTGCCGGTCAGTGTGCGCTCCTCATCAGACTGGGAGGCAGTGACTACGCTGGACGCCATCTTTTTAGGTGTAGCTCTGGGAGCACGTGCAGAGCGGGAAGGTGTGAAAGTGCCTGGGGGACATACTCAGGGTCACGCTCATCATCAGAGCTGATGACCATGCGGGTAGATGGGGAGACAAACTTTGATCGCCCGCGTGCGTAGATTCGGTCTTGCTTGGGTGACATAGTAGATAGTACCTTTAAAGGATCAATATTAGTAGGAGTAGTGGTAATCATGACAAGCAAAACCATATGAAATAAAACATTGAAAATAGTATGTCATTGCTATAGAAACAGTGACACACGACGGGCCTGGTGATGGCTCGTCGTGACTATGACGGACCGTCATGAGGTCTGTCGTGATTTACTTGGAGTATGTATATATAGAGAACCCTGAAGGAGAGTCTCTGACTAGCATGACGGTATGTGCAGGACGGACCGTCACAAGTACGATGGTCCGTCGTAGGACACTTAAAAAAAATATGGAGACCCTTAGTAGAGGGGTCTCTGACCGTCATGACGGTCGTGTAGGATGGACCATCGTGGGTATGATGGTCCGTCACATGTGTCCATTGAAGGACACTTAGAAAAAGTGGGAGACCCTTAGAAACAGGGTCTCTGACAACCAGAACGGTTGTGATGGGCACGACGGTCCATCACATGTGTCCGTTGGGAAACACTTAGGAAAAAATGAGAGACCCGTAGAAACAGGGTCTCTGACAACCGGAACAGTTTTGCAGGACGATCCGTCACATGTTTCCATTGGGACAGGGTGCTAGGGCTTTTGGAACGGACCCTACGACGGTCCGTCATCGGGGTCTCATTCTGTATAACAGTGACTGAACTGGGGGGTACCTCATGCATCCCCGATGAACCCACATCAAACTTGTAGTGTTTTGGACCTACATTTTTCTATCCCAACTACCTAGGAAACTAGCAATGCAAAAGCACCTATGTCTAAGGTTGTCAACATGGCAATTTCAAACATTTTGAACCTAGGTTAGACATAATCATATAAAGGAAACAACATACGATGAAGAACTAAGCTAATACTAACTAATAAACAAAAATGCAAGATAAATGAGTAGAAATTAGAGACACATACCTTAGAAATGGAGAAAACAAATAGACAAGTACTCGGTGGCCAGGCAGACACCCACAACAGCAACTCTGACTAGTAGATTAATACTTTTAGGGCTTTGGGGAATTGTGGGGGGCAATGATCGGTGGTTGATAGAGGAATAGATTGTGGAAGTTTAAAAAGAGAGAGTAATGGGAGAAATAATGAAGTAATGGGGGTGAAATGAGGGGTTGGGGAGTTTAAATGATGAAAGTTTATATTAAACTCCAACCGGTTCAGGTCGGGTATGCCTCATTAATCACGCGACGATTCCCCGACGACGGTCCGTCGCAATTTTGACTACCCGTCGTTGGTTCCGTCGTGTGTGCCTTAGTTTGAAAACAGAAAAAATGTACCTGGTACAAAGGAGGGATACGACGGTCCGTCGCAGGCACAACGGTTCGTCGATGTATCCGTCAGTGACTGCTGCAGAGTAATTTTCTACAGAAATTCATGGTGATGTGCCTGCAAATTTAAAACCCATTAGTAGAAAAGTGCTACCATTACTAAAAAGACTATAAGTATTGGGTTGCCTCCCAACAAGCACCTGATTTAGTGTCGCAGCATGACTGAGGACCCTTGATTACTAAGACTTCATCAAGATGGTATGCCTCTATCACTTCATTCCCTGATGCTTTATGCCCAAAATAGAGTTTTATTCTATCTCTATTCCTCTTAAACCGCACTCCCTCCTTGGATTTTAACTCAACTGCTCCATGAGGGAATACTTGGGTAATCAAGTAAGGGCCAGTCCATTTGGACTTGAGCTTGCCCGGAAGACAAGGTACCAAGAAGTGTCTACAAGCACCAAATCCCCAACCATAAACTCTTGTTTTTCATTTTTCTGTTCAGTCTCCTTTTTCATCTTTTCTTAGTGGGATATGGCAGATACCGATTGGAGCTCACCACTCTGCCTCATGGTCCTACAAATGTTGAAGGTCGCTTCTTCATTATTCAACCAAAATGTCATCTGTCCCTTCTCCATATCAACTAATGCTCTACCTGTAGCAAGGAATGGCCTCCCAAGAATAATAGGCACTTCAAAATCGACCTCACAATCAAGAATAACAAAATCAACCGGAAAGATGAATGACTTCACTTTTACTAGCACATCATGGAGTATCCCTATAGGCCGTTTCAGTGTCCGATCAGCCATCAGTAGCTGCATCTCAGTGGGTTTTGGATCCCCCAAACCTAACTTCTTGTAAATTGAGAGGGGCATGAGATTTATGCTTGCCCCCTCATCACATAATGCTTTCGCAAAATGTAATGACCCAACTGTACAAGGAAAAGTGAACGCACCCAGATCTTTTTTCTTTTGTACGAGGGATCTAGTAGCAATAGCACTACAATGCTGCAGTCTATCATCATCCTCGAAAGTGACCGATCTTTTCTTGGTGACCAGTTCTTTCATAAATTTGGCATAACCAGGCATTTGTTCTAGAGCTTCTACCAAAGGGACATTGATAGAAAGCTTCTTCAACATTGTTATGAAAAGCCGGTATTTACCATCCTCGGTCTTCTTCACTAATCTCTGAGAGAAGGGTGGTGGTGGCCTAGGCATGGGAATTACCTTGATAGGTACTTCTGCATCTTTTCTATTACTTTCCTCTACTTCACCACTACCCTTTACCACATTATCATTATCCTTTCTCACATTTTCCTCAGTAGATGGCATAGGTGGGTCAATGGTTTGCGTACCACCCTGAGTAGTGATTGCCATACAGTGCGCATCATTCTTTGGATTTTGGACAGTGTTGCTAGGAAGAGTGCCCGGTTGCCGTGTGTTCACTGTCGCAGATAATTGGTCCACTTGCAATTCAATCCGTTTAATCGAAATTGCATGTGTATCAACTTTTTGCCCAATACTAGATAAATCACCCCTTAACTCTTTAATGTGCTCATCACTAGCATCAAACCTCCTCATCATTTTGTGCAACATATCCTCAACTCGCGCCATACTATCTCCACCATCCCTAGGAGTAACTTCACGATTTTGATGAGGGACATAGGGCCCATTCCTGTCATTTCTATTAGCATAGTTACCCTGTTAAAGTTGTTGTCGCGGTTGTAGTTTCCATATCGAACATAATGACCCTCACGATTGTAGTTACCATAGTTCCGACCTTGGTTGCCTTGACTTAGGAGCCAATTATCCTGATTTGAGCCTTGGGCGCTTTGTCGGAAACCCCCCATCTTCTCATTTACTGCATAAGTGTCCTCCGCATAATAACATTCATCGTTAGGGGGTGGTGGTTTAGCCAAGTATTTGACTGCATTAATCTTTTCTGCACCCCATTGACATGTTTTAGTACCAACCCAAGCTCAGTTCTCATCTGATCCATTTCTTGACGAATCTCATCTGTGGCTGGGTTATGAGTGGATTGCACTGCGAAGGTGTTTCTCCCTGTATCAGACTTCCTAGTACTCCAAGCTTTGTTATTCCAGGAGATTTTTTCTAATTTTTCAGCAATCTCAGCATAAGGACACTCCCCATAAGATCCACCTGCTATGGTGTCCAACACCGCTTTATTGTTATCATCCTGTCCCTGATAGAAGTATTCCTTCAGTGACTCATCATCTATACGGTGATTTGGAACACTTCTCAATAATGAGGTGAATCTATCCCAAGAACTACTAACTGACTCTCCTGGTAGTGCCACAAAGTTGTTCACTCTGTCTTTGTGGTTTAGTTTCTTGGAGACCGGATAGTAGCGTGCTAAGAAGACATCCCTTAGTTGGTTCCAAGTGAAGATTGAGTTGTATGGGAGATCAGTGAACCACATAGAAGACTCTCCCGTCAGTGAGAGAGGAAACACTCTAAGACCTATTACATCTAAATCCAAATCAGGCCACCCTACACAACTTTTACACACTGCCCTTACCTTAGCTATATGGGCATGTGGATCCTCAAAAGGTAGCCCTGAAAACAAACCTCTGGTAGTGAGCATTTGCATCAGGCTGCTAGTTACCACAAAAGTGTGGCCTGTGAGTAGAGGAGGCAAAACCAGTGGCCCATCCGAGTCTGCTATGTTATCATATCCTCTGTAGTATGCCTGGGACCGTGGAACGGGATTTTGTCCCCTCTGTTGGTGTTCACCCGGAGCATCGGGTAACATCTGACCATGAACATCAACCGGAGCTGGGATGTTCTGGTTCGGATCATCATCATTTATTTCCAAGTTTCGATTAATATTGCATAGTGTACGCTCTAGCTCGTGATCGTAGGGAAACAAGAGTTCTGTTCCTCTCCGTGTATTTGGCATACAAGGAGGATAGTTCTAAGAAAATCAAAAACAATAAAACAAAGTAAAATCAAGAAAATATCAACTAAACTATAGTAATAAGTTCAAGTTAATCTAAAAGCTATATTCCCCGGCAGCGGCGCCAAAATTTGATACGCTCAAACTTACTTCTCAAATAAGAAGTAAAGCGGTCGTGTCAAGTAAATAACCCAACTAGTGAGGTAAATTACTTGTCAAATAAGAAGTAAAGCGGTCGTGTCAAGTAAATAACCCAACTAGTGAGGTTGGGATCGTTCTCACGAGGAAAATAGTCTAGACTTAACTTCAACTTGTTATTACTATTGTTTGGTTGATGACCTCCTTGGAAAGTAAAAACATAAAAGGGGGGTTTCTATTTCTAAATGGGTGAAAAAATATAACGAACTTGAAAGAGACACTTAACAGCGTTGACAGTTGGATTTTAATCAACTAATCAAAGTAACTAGGGTTTACGTGTTCCCCACAGGTTCATAACTTAATAATTCTAACTATAACAATTCTTTCCTAGTATCTTGCATGTGAAGTAATAAGTTATGTATTTCTAAATCCTTGATCCGGCATCTAGAAAATCTCGCTTCGCACCATGGTCCGGCTACGTGTGTTGCTATCCTAACCCTTATCCTTACCTCATATTAAGCATCGTATTCGATATTTGACTAAGTTATTACCTCGTACCAATCAATACTAGCCTATTAGATAGTATACACTAAATCTATGTTAATAATTCTTTTCCTATTATCTACCTCCTTGGTCCATCAAGTAGAATTAAGGCGAGTTCTAACGTTGTCCATTCGTTAAAAAGACTTCTAAGCGAAAGAATTATTAATACATGCAAGAAACTATTCTAGAATTCTTATTTTAGTTAGGGTTTATCTCATTATTTGCCTATGGTTCCCAAAACTCTAGTTATGGAGTTTAGTTACTCATGGCCATAAACACAAGATTCAAGTATATTAAATAAGAGTTCATGTACGTACTTCAATGAGAAAGAGTAAAATACAAAAGTTTTCTTGATTAATCACCAAAAATCACTTGCAAGAATCTCAAAGTAATAAATAATCTCACAAAAAGTCTAATGATTATCAAGAATCTCACAATACAATGTTTACCAATACGGAGTTTAACAATCTAACAGTCTAACCGTCTAAGAGTTTAACCTCAAAAACGAGGTTTTTTGAACTATTTATTAAAAAAATAAAAACCTAATTAAACAAGGACTCTATTTGCTGGAAATCTGCCAAAACGCGGCTGGGTCAACGGACCTCGCGACAGATCGTCGTGGTCACTATGGACCGTCATGGACTCCGTCGTCCCATACTTATGCAATTCCTTCTGCTGCTCTTCTTCATTACCCTCGACGGAAAGTATGACGGACCGTCATAGGCACAACGGTCCATCGAGGGCCTTCGTTTCAAAACACTTCAACTCTTGGAATATGGGTACTGGGATCACTTCTCTGAACTTCATGACAAACCTGCAGGACGGACCGTCATAGACACGACGGACCGTCACAATCTTTGTAACCCCACACTTGATCAGACTTCCCCATATTCCTTCAGCAGTTTCACTACGCTGCCACCTACAGACCGTCACAAGCACGACGTACCGTCATATGCTCCGTAGGTGGTCTCTTCTGCATTTTTTCGCTCAAAATCTCCGTATTCAGCATTGGACAGATTTCCTGCAAAATAAAAAAAAAATTATATAAAAATTAGCACAAAAAGGCTTTTGGACACACTAAACTTAAGGAAAAAAGTATTAATAATACCGTGAAACCACGATATATCAGTGTCCTCACTTCAAAAACAACATCCTCCTTTTTTAAATAGTGATTTCAATTTGAGTATAAGGATTACTTTTAAACACTCAATCTCATAACCAATTCACACCTAGTTAATATTTGTCGCCATAGGCTTGTCCTTATTCTCACTGCTTAAAGTTCACCATATTAGACTCTCAGGATCACGATAGGACTTTTGTGGCTTGTAACGTAGGCTCAGGGTCAGGTAGGGTACATTTGGATGCATTTTAATAACTTTTTTCCCTTCTTGACATAACTGCTAAGCGTATTACCTTTTCATCGTTTATTATTCCCTACTCTTCATCTTCTTATATTTTTTGCCTTGATTTTCTCCTATCTTTTTCCTTTTGTGCAAATGACCCTTGTTTCATTATTATTTTAACATTTCAAATTTTTCACTTGATTTCAACTTTTATTGACCCAATTTTGTTTTATTCTTTCAATAATTCTTTCAACCTCGTTTTCCTGGACATTTCTAATAATAGCCACCCTCAACTCATGTCTTTGCCATGAGTCAAAGTACACAATACCCAAGGTTGGGTCAGGTCCAGGACGAGCTTTGTTTCTTTATTAGCCACCCTAAACTTATGCTTTCGGCATAACTTGAGGTGCACATGTTTAAGAAGGGACCAGGGCCAATACATTGTACCCAGAAAAATTAGTTAGGGTAGAAAAGAAAGGTCCATTGTAAGCTCAAATGATTTTGATAAAAAAGGATTAATTTCATATGGTTTTCTTTCATTTAGGCTAAAGATTGACTATGTTTAACAAGGGCGTTTCCTGATTGTCTAACCCATAATACTTTTTGCAAGACTAACCGGCCAAGTTTTAGCTAGGTACAAACGGTGGACTATTCAACTTTCCTCACACTCACTTAACACCTCATTACCCTACTAGATTATCGGACACCTAGTTTCAACGTTAGATCGAGGGTCATGCAATGGTGTATCTGTATGTTATGCTTAGAGCCAACACATTCAATATTCACTATGCCTAATCATGCAAATATTAATTTTAGACAGGATATCATTGTATTTTAGCCATCATGATTCAGATTTCACACATATTTTATACAATGTAATAACATGCCGGTTAAGCAGTAAAATAATCAGTGTCTTGGGGGGAAAGAACATAGAGAAGAAGTAAAATAATCAGTCTCTTGGGGTAAAAGAACACAGTCAAGAAAACCCCAAGAGAGGATCATGAGTTAGGATACTCAGACTTCACCCTAGCACTCACTTTCAATTTATCCCACCCCAACAAACAAAAAATGCAATTGTCCCTAATGCATAAGAAATATAAAACAGGGTGGTAGGTGAAGAAAACCTGAGGCGCATAACGACGACGATCAAGAAGCTGGTGGGTCCAGTTTCTCGGAACCCGCTCCCTCGGACGTACGGACACCATCAATAGTGTCCGCACCAATAATAACACCCTCAAAAGTTCTTCTCTCAACATCAACAAAACTGGAGCTATACACCCCAGCAGCCAACTCATGAGAGCTCATCTGCCGGGCCTCATCATCCATAAATGAGGCTCTCCTCGTAGCCTCCAACTCAGTACGCTCTCTCTTACTAGCACAAGCCTCATCACCCTCTCTGGACCGATGCCTCTTGGTATGGTCACGTGGTGGCGTAGTGGTGGTCTGGAATAGTGCAACAAGCAGTGTATCCTCAGCAGGCTCTACAAGTGTGGCCTCAGACTCAGGTACCTGCGCATCCAGGATGGCATCCACATCAGCCCTAAGACTTGATACAGCAGCCTGGAGAGTCGCCAAGTAAAAAGTAGTGCCGCCAGGGCGAGAACTATCAACTCGGAGGCGTCAAGGCGCTGATGGACTACCAAAATTTGCCGCTTAGTCTGTTGGGCAATCTTCTTCTCAATACGCTCCTCCGCCTCATCAATGGAATTCTGCATCCAATACTGGATATGGTACAGTAGTGTGGCCATCTGGGCCTCTAACTTCTGGACCCTAGCAATCGGGACCAGTGCTGAAGATGGAGTGGAGCGGGAGGAACTCGGGGCTGTTCTAGTACCCGAGATAGACTCGACTGGGGTGGTGCCGGTAGGCGCTGATGTACTCTGATTAGTCCCTTGGGTTTGGTCTATCGTGTCCGCCAAGTTCTCACCTAGCGGTTTCACTTCTACTTTAGGCCCTCTGTGGGGTGCCGACTCATTTTGCTCATCCCGGATGAGACCTATATAAACCATCCTAGTAGGAGTCCTGAGAACGTCAATATGCCATATGGGCACTTCAGCAGACCTAAAAAACTCAAAAATAAAGCAGGGGAGAGGGTACGTGGTGGTGGACTTAAAATCCCTCTCATGAATAATTGCAAGCAACAATGACAGAATGTCCATGTTGAACCTAGAAACCAAAGCACCTACCAATACTGCCCTGTCCCATGTAACAATGTTGTCATCAGCGATGGGGGATAGACAGTGATAGACCAATAACCAAATAAATTTGGCTGTGAATGTAAGGTTGTCCTTCTTGATGACCCCTCTGGGATCCATCACCCAATCTGCACCCTTGCCATCCACAGAAATGTGCTGGGCTATCCACCTCTTTGTGGTCTCTATCAGCCTCAAATTACGCTGAAAATGACCCTCCTTAATTAGCTTACACCGATAGTCAAACGCGGGGGTAGGGAGCTCCCTGGTATCAATCGTGTCAGCACCGTATAAGAACCGACGAATAATAGGTAATGAGATGTCTACCCTGCGGCCACGGACTCGAAACACAATCCTGTTCAAAAATGCAGATCTGACCGACGGGCACTATAGACGGACCGTCGACCATCCCCTTGGGTTGACACTTAGACTAAAATCTAGGAACCCTCACCAAACAGGATTCTATTAAAGACAATGGACGTGCAAGACGGTTTGTTGATCAACCGATGGTCCGTAGACCATATCCGTCGTTCTAGAGTTAGGCAAATTTAGGTAATGGCTATCGACGGTCCGTAGACGGGGTCTCGTACTGTTGGTCTGACAGATTTTTTGTAAGCCATGGTTTGTACCCCAAATAACAATGTTGAAGGAAACTAAGATACATTAAGTTCATCTAGCATTTAACAAACCAATTCGTCATTTCGAGGGAATGGATTATCGCAATTTCAAACATAGATTCTAAAGGACCTTCAAACCCTAAGTAGGAAACAAATACAGTCAAAACACACTACATTTAGACTATAAACCCCCAACCCATTCACTCTCCATTATTCTAAGGGACTAGGACCTTATTTCAACGATTCAAGCATGCAATTTTGTCCCAAAGTCATCACCCACATACGTATTACAACAATTGAGCATAAAAATGAACGAGAATTCATTGAGCAGAGAAGAATGACATACCTCTGTATTGTATTGTATTGAATGGGGATATGAATTTGTATACGAAACCACACTGAACGAAACTTTGAACACCGACCCGAAGGAAGAGAGAAGTAGATGGGAATTTGGAAGAGAAAAGCTTTTGGGATTGATGGGGATTTGGGGAAGAGGGAAATCAGAATGTTTAAGGGGGAGTAAATGGGTGAGTGAGTGGAGGATTTGAAGGAAAATGGGGAGGGAAATGGCTGGGAAGGGGATTTGAAAGGGTAGGGTAACTAAAAAGTCTAAAAATTCAACATATAGCCGGTCGGGTCGAGTTGGGTAATTGGGTCTGGGAACTAACGATTCCCCGTAGATGGACCGTCGGTCAGTCGACGCTCATTCGACCTTTCCCTAACGTAGTAAAAATTAGAAATCACACCTGGGATCCATGGATACCATCGATGGTCCGTCGATGGGACGACGGTTTGTCAATTGGTCCGTCGATCAGTGCAGCAGACCAATTTCTGCAGATTTCTGGTGATTTGGTCCCTGCATTTTGAACACCCAATAAGATAATTTTTTTTTGTGTTTTCTGGACACTTTTTAGAGATGGACGCTAGTCTACTCTCTAGCCAACACTTGTAAAAGAAAGTTAAAGAAAATGCATACATGATATTAAGTAAAAACCAAAATAATGCACTAATCCTAGAAAATCAATAAAAACCTATTGTTGGCTAGAGGATACATATTGGATTGCCTACCAATCAGCACTCGATTTAACGTCGCGGCACAACACATGACTCTTGATTACTTTGAATTCATCAAGATGGTGTGACTTAACCACTTCATTCGCATTTTCCGCATGCCCTAGGTAGATTTTGATTCTTTGTCCGTTAAACTTGAACCATACACCCTTCTTTTTCTCCAACTCAACTGCACCATAAGGAAATACTTGAGTGATGAAGAGTGGACAAGTCCATTTGGACTTGAGTTTTCCCTGAAACAAGTGCAACCAAGAGTTGAACAAAAGCACAAAATTCCCAACCACAAAGTCGCGCTTCTCAATCTTTTGTCATGGTACTTCTTCATCTTTTCTTTAGAGAGGGGTGAAATTTCATATGCCTTCAACCAAACTCATAAAGCTCATATAACCCATTCAACCTCTGCTCTGCTGCTTCATTCCTCAATCCATCTTCAGTTTCTGCATTGCCTACATGGTCTTATGCTCTAACTCAACCGACAAGTGACAAGCCTTCCCATATTCAAGTTGGTATGGAGACATACCTATGGGAATATTTTATGTAGTCTAGTAGGCCCAAAGAGCATCATCAAGCCTTCTTGACCAATCTGTTCAACTCGCATTTACCGTTTTTGTCAGAATCTACTTAATTTCTCTGTTTGACACCTCAACTTTTGCACTAGTCTGAGGATGGTAAAGAGTGTCCACATTGTGGAAAACCCCACATTTCTCCAATAACCCTTTGAACAACTTGTTGCAAAAGTGGGATCCCCAATCACTAATAACGGCCCTTGGGGTGCAAAATCTGTAAAATATGTTCTTTTTCAAGAACACGGTGACACTCTTTTCTTCATTATTTGCAAGTTCTATGACCTCCACCCATTTTGACACATAATAAACCGCCACAAGAATATACTTCATCTCATGAGAACTCACAAAAGGGCCCATAAAGTCAATGACCAACACATAAAACCATTCAATTACAAGAATGAGATTTAAAGGGAGCTCTTGCCTTCTAGAAATACCTCCATCTCTTTGATATCGATCACATGCCTTGGCGAACTCATGAGCATCCAGGTGGATGGTCGGCCAATAATAGCTATATTGCAAGATTTTATGGGCAGTCCGGATACCACTATGATGACCATCCACAGACGAGGAGTGACATGCTTCCAAAACACTCAACATCTAAACTTTCGGCACACACCGACGAATAAGACCATCACCACAACTCCTATATAAATATGGCTCATCCCAAAAGAACATTTTCATATCATGCATGATATTTTTCCTTTGATGAAAAGACAAGTACGATGGGACGATATCACTAGTCAAGTAATTTGCAAAATTTGTGAACCATGGAATCAAGTCTTGAGACGCGACCAATACATGCTCATCAGGGAAAGTATCATCAATTTCAGCCTTTTCACCTAATTCTCACGTAGCTTCATCCTCTAATCTTACAAGTGATCGACAACTTGATTTTCGGTCCCTTTTCTGTTTATCACTTCAAAGTTGAACTCTTGCAACAGTAATACCCATCTAATCAACCTCGATTTCACATCCTTCTTTGCCATCAAACATCTCAAGGCATAATGATCCATATGCACTATAACTTTCGTGTGAAGCAAATAGGAGCAAAATTTTTTGAAGGCAAATACCACCATAAGTATCTCTTGTTAAGTCACAGTATAATTCTTCTGAGCTTTATTAAGGGCCTTACTGGCATAATAAATAGGGTGAAGGATTTTATCCCTTCTTTGTCCCAACACTATACCAAGAGCAACCCCAATAGAATCACACATAACCTCAAGTGGTTTGCTCCAATCCGGAGAAATAAGGCGCAGACACCAACTTCTGCTTCTAACTCTCCAAATGCTTTCAGATAGGACTCATCAAAAAAAAATTTACACTCTTTCTCAAGTAACTTGCACAGAGGATGTGCAATTTTTGAAAAATCCTTGATGAACCTCCTGTAGAAACCCTCATGCCCAATTAAACTCCTCACACCTTTTACATAGATGGGTGGAGGAAGTCTCTCTATCACCTCGACTTCAGCTTGAACAACCTCTATATCCTTCTTTTAGATGCGATGTCCCAATACAATACCCTCTTTTACTATAAAGTGACATTTTTCCCAGTTTCGCACAA
This sequence comes from Solanum habrochaites, assembly GCA_027704765.1. Classification (NCBI taxonomy): domain Eukaryota; kingdom Viridiplantae; phylum Streptophyta; class Magnoliopsida; order Solanales; family Solanaceae; genus Solanum; species Solanum habrochaites. The sequence continues at coordinate 25,861,617 of JAKWJA010002495.1, forward strand.
GGTTGTAATCTTCACATCTTTTTGAGAACTTCGGAAAAGTGATTCAAACAATGATCAAATGAGTCACAAAAAATATAAAAATCATCCATAAATACCTCAATGGTGTCCTCCACCATATCAGAGAATATGGACATCATACATCTCTTAAAAGTAGCCGGTGCATTACACAACCTGAAGGACATTCTCTTGAAAGTGAAAGTTCCATAAGGACAAGTAAAAGTGGTTTTCTCTTGATCTTCTGGTGCAATAAAGATTTGGTTGTAACATGAATAACCATAAAGAAAAAAAATACCACCCCTTTCCTGCAAGCCTATCCAACATCTGATCCATGAAGGGCATCCTTCTCAGTCCATGCATTCAATTTACGCTAATCGATACACACTCTCCATCTGGTCACCAGCCTCATTGGAACAAACTCATTTTTCTCATTAGAGACCACAGTCATTCCCTCTTTCTTAGGCACACACTGAAAAAAGGGCATAACCAACTACTATCAGCGATCAGATATATGACTCCGGCATCCAACCACTTAAAATCTCCTACTTCAATACCTCTTGAATAGGTGGTTTAAACCGTCTTTGATGCTATGTACTTGGCTTATGATTGGGCATGAGTTGGATTTTGTGTGAACAAATACCTGGTGGATTACAAATAATGTCCGCAATAGTCCAACAATGAATTGTTTGAATCACTTAAACACCGCTACAAGAAACTCAACTTGCTCCACATTCAAATCCGATGCAATGATTACCGGCAGAATGTAACTTTTTCCCAAGAAAACATACCTGAGATGAGGTGGTATAGCCTTAAGATCCAATTTTTGGGCCTCCTCAATAGATGGTTTCGCGGGTGGATATTTTTGATGTTTCATATCTAAATCTAATTTCTTTGGTTTTAACCAAAAATCACCTCGATCAAGTGCCGCAACCAATGACCCATAATCTTTGATACAATTACACTCAAAATTCATGATAACTGCCGCTAGTGCCTCAACACCAAGACGCTCTTCTATTTGTACCTCGGACGAACTCGCAACCTTGTAGGATATCGCAGATACCAATTGGATCTCACCACTCAGCCTCATGGACTGACAAATGTTGAAAGTCGCTTCTTCATTGTTCAACCAAAACTTTATCTTCCCTTTATCCATATCAACTAAGGCACGACCAATAGCAAGAAACGACCTCCCAAGAATAATAGGTACCCCAAAGTCCACGTCACAATCAAGAATCACAAAATCGACCGAAAAAATAAATGACTCCACTTTTACTAGCACATCATGGAGTGTCCCAATAGTCCTCTTTACCGTTCGATCGACCATTAGTAACTACATCGCAGTGGGATTTGGGTCACCCAAACCCAACTCTTGTTAATAGAGAGAGGCATGAGATTTATGCTTGCCCCAAGATCACATAATGCTTTAGCGAAGTGTAACAATCCGAGTGTACATGGAATAGTGAAATCACCTGAATCTACTTTCTTTAAACAAGAGACCTTGTAGCAATAGCACTACAGTGTTATATCTGATCATCATCCTCAAAACTAACCGATCTCTTCTTAGTGACATATCTTTCATGAACTTGGCCTAACCAGGCTTTTGTTCAAGAGTTTCTATCAAAGGGAAATTAATGGAAAGCTATTTAAACATTGTAATAGAACGCCCATATTTATCATCTTTGGTCTTTTTACACCTATCTTTGTGGAAATAGAGGTGGTGGTCTAGGATGTGAGTTACTTTTTTGGGTGTCTCAGCTTCTTCCCACGATTTATCTACCAACTCACCATTAACTTCCTCTACCTCATCATCTCCTCTCTTCTCATCTTCGACGCCAAACGACATAGGTGGATTTATGGTCTGCTTATCCCCTCGAGTAGTGACTGCCATACAATGTCCATTATTTTTCAGATTCTGGACAGTATTGCTAGGAATATTACCCGGTTGGTGTGTGTTCACAGTAAACGACAATTGAGCCATTTGCAACTCAAGATGCTTGATAAAGATTGCATGTGCATTTACCTTTTGCCCAATATTTGCAAAATCACCTCTCAACTCTTTGGCGTGCTCATCACTAGCATCAAACCTCCTCATCATATTTTGCAACATGTCTTCAACTCGTGCCATACTACCTCAACCATCCCTAGGAGAAACTTCTCGATTTTGAGGTGGGACATAGGACCCACTCCGATCGTTTCTGTTACCATAGTTACCCGAGTTGAAGTTGTTGTCACTGTTGTAATTGTCATCTTGAAAATAATGGCCCTATCAATTGTAATTGCCATAGTTCCGACCTTGATTTCCTTGAACTTGGCGCCAATTTTCCTGATTGGAGACTTGGGCGTTCAGCCGGAAACCCCCCGTCTGCTTATTAACTGTATAAGAATCTTCTTCATAGTAGTACTCATCAACCGGTGGTGGTGGTTTAGCCAAATAGTTCACCGCATTTACTTTTCTGCATCCCAGTGACATGTTTTAACACTAATCAAAGCTCAATTTTCATTTAAGAAATGTCTTCACGAATCTCATCTGTGGCTGGGTTGTGTGAACCTTGCACTGCAATAGTGTTTCTCCCAGTATCCAATTTCCTAGTGCTCCAAGATTTTTTTATTTCGGGAGATTCTCTCTAACTTCTCAGGTATCTCTATATAAGTACACTCCCCATAAGAACAACCTGCAATCGTATCAAGCACCGCTTTGTTATTATTATCTTGCCCTCGATAAAAGTACTCTTTCAGTGACTCATCATCAATGGGGTGGTTTGGGACACTTCTCTAGAATAAGGTGAACCTATCCCAAGAACTGCTTACTGACTCCCCTAGTAATGCCATAAATTTGTTCACCCTATCTTTGTGGTTTAGCTTCTTAGACACCGGATAGTAACGTGCTAAGAACACATAACTCAATTGGTTCCAAGTATAGATTGAGTTATAGGGACGCTCAGTAAACAATATAGCAGCCTCTCCCGTTAGTGAGAGAGGGAACACTCTTAACCCAATGATGTCCATGTCAAAGTTAGTTCTCCCTACACAACTTTTACACACCGACCTCAGTTTGGCGATGTGAGCATGTGGATCCTCAAATGGTAGCACCGAAATCAATCCTCTAGAGGTGAGCATTTGTATCAAGCTACTAGTTACCACAAAAGTATGACCATATGGTAGAGGAGGTAGGACAAGTGGACCGTCAGAGTCAGTGATGTTAACATTTCTCTTATATTACTCTTGATGTCGTGGGGCAGGAGGTTGCCTCCTCGGATTACCTTCACCATGGTTATCAACAATCACTTGATTATGAGCATCAACCAACAAGGGAAGTTGAGGGTTGATCTCATCATCGATATAAGTAGGATTATTTTGTGTATTCATTCTGCGAAGTGTACGGTTTAGTTCTTGATCAATTGAAAGTATTGGTTCTCATCGAATCCGTGTGCTTATCATACACTCAAGTTAGATATGCAAGAGACTAAAAAAAGTAAAATCAGGAAATTGTTGACTAAAAATTTGGTAATGTGCTTAAAGTTAATCTAAAAACCATTTTCCCTGGCAGCGACACCAAAATTTGATAAGATCAAATTATACTTCCATAAAGAAGTATAAATGGTCGTATCAACTAAAGAACCCAATTGCCAGGTTGAGGTCGATCCCACGATGAAAATGGTTTAGACTTAACTTCAATCTACGATTACATTTATTTAGTCAAGTCCTTTCCGAAAATAATTAATTGAATGGGGGGGGGGGGGTTGTGTAACAAAAATGTTTAATTATTTCTAAGTAAGACAAATAGCAAGTTTATAACTTTAGTGTTTATCAAGTGATGAGAGAAATTAAGGCGTAAGTGTTCCCAATAGGTTCATAATGCGGTAATCCTAGATATAACAATTCTTTCCTAGTATCTTGCATGCAAACCTAATTCCTTTGTTCGACAACTAGAGAATTTAACTCTGTACCTTGGTCTGGCTACGTGTCTCTACTTTACTAAACCTTACCTTTACCTCATATTAAACATAATTTTCAATGTATGGCTAAGTTACTACTTTGTACCAATTGAAACTTACCTATTAGATAGTGTATACTAAATGTATGTTGATAATTCTTTTCCTATCAACTACCTCCTTGGTACCGCAAGTATAAATAGGGTAAGTTCTAAAGTGTGCACTCGTTAAAATGATTTCTAAACGAAAGAATTATCAATAAATGCAACACCCTATTCTAGAATTGTTATTTACCTAGTTTTACCCTGATAATTACCCATGGTTCCCACAACCCTAGTTGTGCATTTTGTTTCCCATGCTAAAAATTACACAATTCATAATTGTCAAATAATAAATCATGTGCTTACTTTAATATGTTTGAAGAAAACATAGAAATATCACTTGAATTCACTAAAATATTGAAATAAACGATTCCGGAAAATTAAAGTGTTTCCTCAAAACCAAAGTTTTACTTCCATTAACAGAAATCTAAAGAAAAGTAAAAAGTATAACCCCAAGAACAAGGTTTTTAGTACTATTTACAATAATCAAGTCCTAAAATAAAAAGAATTTCTATTTAAGGAAAAAACATCTGACCAAAACATGTCTGCCATCGACAACCCTACTGACGGTCCATCGATGGAATGACGGACTGTCAACAACTTCTGTCTGTCCATACTTCAAACCTTTTTCAGATTCCACTTTTCAACACTTTCTGTTATCATCAACGGACCAACAACACGGTCCATAGATGACCTCCATTCCTCCATACTTAGTGGTTTCTTCAAGCTGGGTAATGGGACTACTTTCTGTTACCACCGACGGTTAGCCATGATGGTCCGTCAATGGTCGACAGACTATCGCTTCTACCGTATCCCCACACTTGATCAGATTTCCCCGATTTGATTTCAGCTACTTGGACCTTTAGTCGATGATCATCACCTATGGACCGTCACAGGGTTGATGGACCGTCGGTGGCTCTATAGGTCATCACTTCTACAGATTTCACCACAATCTTCAACGTTTTTGTTTTGAACAGTTTTCCTGCAAACATAGAGAAAAATATATTAAAACTACTACAAAAAGGCTTTAGACACACACTAATCTTATACAAAAACCATTGGAAGTACCGTAAAACCACGGTACATCAAAAGTCTTTCCAGATTCTGGAATTAGAAATCCTATATGTTCAACTGTTAGTGTTTCAATTATATATTTTTGTACAAAATGTATTTTGTGGTCATTCCTGATTATTTGCAAGCTTAAGAAATGAACCTACATCTTTGGTGAAGGATATAAAGTCCAGTTTTGCCATTTCCGATTTTAAATCTATGTTGCGACATGGAGTGCTTCTGTTGGATAGAATTAGTGTTTTGGGAGCTTAGTCATATTTGTACAGTCTAGGATTACTTGTGATGATAATCCTATTTTACATCAAATTTATTGAGCTACTAGGAATTAAAGAGGTTATTTAATTGTATTTTTAAGGTTGTACATACTCGTGAACAAGTTGATTATATTCATTTGTTGGTTGGTCTACCGTTTGAAATCTTTAAGTGGTGTTGGACTGTTTCTTGTCTAAAGAACAGAGGTTTGTGTATTAACTTTTAATTTTACTATTTTTACTCGCTTGTATATCTGAAAGATTATCCTGGTACCTTGGTTACCTCTTGCCATTTTGCATTGTCGTGTTGTTGTCATTTAAGACGTTAAAGAGTCTGTTGTAACTCACCCACTTGTACAAATTGTTTGATCACTTAGCGCTCTCGTTCGAAACTTGTCCTTATTGTGGCTGTGACTTTCTCATGATTGGCATGCCTCTTTATTTGGATCATTTTCCATCTTGTCTCTGGATTTTTAGTTCGTCTTACGTATGGAGTCTTCCATTTTAAGTACGAATTAGAAAGCCATTTTTAATATGGTTCTTGGTTCTCTTGATTATTGGACTTTGACCCTTCTTAATACAGCGCATCGATCCTTCTTGATACCTTCTCATATTTTGTGTGACTACATGATGTATATATTGCGCGAGTCTTGTTATTGAACCTCTTGGAAAATGGTGCTATGAAAATTACTGTTATTTGGTGCTTTAATTATCCAACTTGATACTCTTTATATATTATTTCAATTATGCTAGCCTTGAATTGAGAATGATAACTTGGTGAATCTGAGTTCTCCGGAAATATAGTTTTACATCACTAAGCTATATGCTTAGCGATAGTTGTTTTTATCGTAGGAAATGTTCGAGAGGACTCTTGAAGTTGGCCATTGAAAATGGATATTTTGAAAACCTTAAGGAAGATTACACATGCTAGTAGGAATATATATTTTGTATAAATCTTGGGACTTGTACATGATCTATGTGTTGTATATTTACATGATATTTTGAGGGCTGATTTTGTTATGTCACCATGGATTGTAATAAGTATGACTATATGTTTTTTATATTTTTGGGGTGTGTAAACCCAAGTCTTTTAATATGTAATATGTGAGAGGTCAATGTATACCTCAATATGTAAAAAACTTTAATTTTTTTGCATTTTAACCTATGATATGTTATGATGAATGCTAAGAGGCTTGTGTCGATGACACCGATTACATCTAGGGGGTGTTCCCACTCATGAAAAACTATGCGTTTGCATGGAATTCCCTTGTCTCTCATCTCGGATAGCAGTCCCCAATTAACTTCTAGATTTTGGAAGGAATTCCAAAGTTGGATAGGTACCAAGGTGAAATTTAGTATTACATTTAATCCACAAACGGATGGTCTGGTGGAACGAACCATCCAAACCGTGGAGGAAATTTTGAGCGCATGTGTTACGGAGTTTAAGGGTAATTGGGATTACTATCTACTATTGACTGAATTTGCCTACAATAATAACTATCATTTAAGTATTGTCATGTCACCTTTTGAGGCACTTTATAGGAGGAGATGTAGATCTCCAATCTGGTGATTTGCGGTGAGTTTTATCTAATAGGTTCCAAAGCAATCTATGAGGCTATGGAGGAAGTCTGACTTATAAGGGATCATTTCAAAGCTGCCTAATGTCGACAAAAAATCTTATATCGACAATAGAAAAAGGGACATTGAGTTTATGGTAGGTGATTGTCTTTTTGAAGATATCAACAATGAGAAGGGTGATGAGATTTGGTAACAAGAAAAAATTTACTCCCTGTATGTGGGGCTATATGAGGTTGTGAAATGCATCAGGAAAGTTTCCTATGAGTTGAAATTACCTATTGATTTGACTTCGGTGCATCCTATTTTCCATGTGTCAATGCTCAGAGGTGCATAGGTGATCCAGTGTCTATCCTTCATCTAGAAGGTTTAAAAATCGATGCTAACCTTTCCTTTAAAGAGGTTTGGATTGAGATCTTAGACCGTCAAGCGAAGAGGTTGAGGAACAAATAAGTATCTTCCGTGAAGGTTCTTTTGAAGAACGAACTAGTGGAGAATGCTACTTGGGACGCCAAGGCCGACATGAAATCTCCATTTCCTCATCTTTTCCCTCCTCTTGTAGCCACGGTTAAGGTTAGTATATTCTCCTAATTTTTTTGGTTTTGAAGGGTCTTAAGTGTGGTTTGAAACTTTTATGATTTTCCTTTCATTATGCATGATTTTTTGAAAAATCCACATTTCATATATGTCTTGAACTACATGCCTTCATACTTAATAATACTTGATTACATGTTTGGTATATTGAGTTATGTGATATTCTTGTAAAATTTCTCTAAGTGTGAAGTTATGAAATCCTGTAATTATTATTGTTGAATATGTGGAGCTATATGGAAAGGAGAAACATATTCCTCCTTGTAAAAATGTGAAAAATTGGTAGTGGTCATGGTTTTTATCTTATAAATGGTGCTTTGTTGTGTGGAGAAATGAGTTAATTTTCCTCCTTATTTATCGAATTATGTTTATGCCTCATTAGTTGTCGGCTATTAGTCTTTAGTCATGGTTACAAAAACATGTTTAATGTATCACTCGAGGACGAATGTTACCCCCGGGGGGATATTATTATACCTTAGAAATCTAGGGACCTAGGCTAGAGTCTCACCTAGTGTCTAAAGCTTTAAGACAGTGTTTCCAGGACTAAATGAAGGTAATAAAATTGAGTAGAAAGTATGAAAGCCTAAATGTCAAGGAACTACCACGATGTTCGGACACTAGTAAAAGTGACTTAGTGTGCCTTTAGGTTTTGTATGGGCTTGAGAAGACGTTTAAGGGTCAAACAGTGTAAAGAGTCCTGGGGTACACCTTAGTTCATGTTTAGGGTCGAAACGTTCAGGTATGACTCTCCAAGGACAACTCTATGGGCCCTCGAGGAGGACCCAAACATGTGACACTAACAGTTGTCAAAAGATAGTGTGCAACCACGAGGGGATCAATGAACCATCGATGGGTTCATGACTTGTCGATGTTTATCATAAGTCTATGTTTAGAATCCTCCCCTATGGCCTTTAAAAATACATCCTTTGTCCCAAACCACGTTTGAACAGTAAGGTCTGTGGTTGGGACGAGGGGGCGCCGACGGGGTCTTATTGATGGACCCTGTCTCACTTCCTCCACACGGCTTAAGGGGTGGTTAGGTAATTAATTAATTAATTAATGATTAGGGACATTTATAATTAGTTTGTTTGGTACTATTTAAGTACCCTAAGTCATTAAACTAATCTAACACCTCATAAATCCCAAAATCCAAATAGCTCCCATTTCTCTCTATTTTCTCTAATTACTCCAAGGACGCCCATTGATGAACAAGGTAAATCTTATCTAGGGCTTAAAGATGAAGTCTTTATATCACAAATATTCAAGGATTCTCAAGTCATGGAAGCTATTCACTCTTGGGACTCTTTTCCCCAAGAGGTTCTTCAAAGTTTGATTTTCAATATTCTTGAAAAGACTAGTTTTCATCCAATTTCGTGGATCTAATTTGTAAATTGAATTGTGTAGTTTTAACTTAATTATTAGTGATTATTGTGTATGTTTAAGTGTGGATTGATGTATCCCTTAAAGTTTTTCCCTAAATCTCTATAAAGACCCATGAATACTCTTCTTCTCCTAACCCTAACTTGTGAATTGGATTGATTATGATTAAGGGAGATGATAATTTTTGAATTTTTGGGTGAATATAGCATAATTGGCAGTTAGATATTTGATGAACTTTTTGGAATTCATTGATAAAACTTTCAAGATCATGAATACACTATTTATTAATGTTGGTATATTCTTGGTAATGTTATTCAATTGAAGTATAAATGATGAAGATATGAATGTATGACTAGGCTATGAACATGATGAATGTGAGATGATGATAGGTGTATGATGATGAGGGATTGGAAGTGATGCTCTAGTGCATCTTATTATTATGATTATGATGTAATGTTCTCACATTATGTTGGGTTGTGATGAAAGGAATTTCTCATCCTAGAACCTAGGAGTCATGAGCATGATTATAGAAGGGGTTGGTCTCTTAAAACCTATGTTATAAACTAATGTTAAGGATGACTTAAAGACACTTCAAAAAGGGAATTTAGCTTAGCACCGAGTGAACTAGACAATGCGAGGTGTCCCTTCTAATGAGGAAGGTAGGTTACCAAAGGTCTCATGAGGTGTAAACTACAATTCATATTTGCATAGGAGGGTTTCTAGTAACAGTCTCCTAATTCCTTAAATGTGTTCCCCCATAGGAACACTAGTGGATCCATGTAGACGCTATTATGATGTATATGTCCTACCTTGGCAAGTAGGATGCTTTCCTTTTGGTGTGAGGGGTTGACACCGAATTCCATGTTTAGATCACATGGTCTCATGTCGATTATGACAAAGTCTCCCGAAAGTAAAAAGATGCCTAATACCTAGGATGACTTGAGATGTGTGCTAGTGTTGGTGATCTAATGAGAATTTACCTATACATTGCACATGTTATTCTTTAGGGAATAATTCCCAAGATGGTTTCTTTATTTACATATGTTAGGAATAAAATGCATAATGATGATTTTATATAATTTTTGTCTCATATGAAGTTGGTTTCACTTGATATGCATGATGTGTTCTAGAATTCTATGTATGAGGTGGGATAAACTTATTATGATGTTATATGATGCAAAGGCAATTCTTATGGTCCCTTTGATGGTTTACTTTGTTTATGTGGGGTTATGGGGATTCATATAGACATTGCACTAGTTGACTTGAAGTGGGATTATGGGTAAGGTCATGTAATGTATTAATGAAATGTAGTCTAAACATAAAATGTTGATTTTGGATTTATTATGATGTACTCTTGAATATTAATATGGATATGGTTCGTTGTTTTGGTATTATGGACTTATATATGTTCTTGGAATGTGCACAAAGACTTTTAAGTAAACTTAGCATGCTTTTAAACGAAATGTCACTTTGTGCATGTTTCTAAATGTTTTACTTGGATATGTTTCCATACTTAGTACATGCGGTTTGTACTAACCCATATTCTCTTCTATTTTTATAATAATATAGGTTCGTCCATTGAAGGGTTTGAAGGAAAATTTAGTAGAATCTTGGATAGATTCCCAAGTTGGTAATTTCTCAAGTAAGAGGACGAAGCTTATAATTCTGGTTCATGCTATTTGATTATTCTAAAGACATCGTTCTATTTCCTATTAAGTTTTATTCACTTATGAGACATATTTAATGTTGTAAGGGATATTTCTTAACTCATCTACTCTTATGTTAGATTGTTGGTGTGAGACGATTGTAGAGTATTTTTTGATATATGAGAAGTCTATGTTAACTTCATATGTAAAGTTTTTAATTCTTTCATATTTTATTTAGCTATGAAATGAAAGGTCTTGTCTAAGGCCTCTTAGAGGACGAAGACGCCGATTATGTCAAGGGGGTGCTTGATACGCTCAAATTTACTTCTCAAATAAGAAGTAAAGCGGTCGCGTCAAGTAAATAACCCAACTAGTGAGGTTTGGATCGTTCCCACGAGGAAAATTGTCTAGACTTAACTTTAACTTGTTATTACTATTGTTCGGTTGATAACTTCCTTAGAAAGTAAAAACATAAAAATGTAAAAAGGGGGGTTTGTATTTCCTAATAAGTAAAAAGAACTAACGAAATTGAAAGAGACACTTAACAGTTTTGAATGTTGGGTTTTAATCAATTAATCAAAGTAACTAGGGTATACGTGTTCCCCACAGGTTCATAACTTGATAATTCTAACTATAACAATTCTTTCTTAGTATCTTGAATGCAAAGTGATATGTTATGTATTTCTAAATCCTTGGTCCGGCATCTAGAAAATCTCACTCCGCACCTTGGTCCGGCTACGTGTGTTGCTTTCCTAACCCTTATCGTTACCTCATATTAAGCATCGTATTCGATATTTGACTGAGTTATTACCTCGTACCAATCAATACTAGCCTATTAGATAGTATACACTAAATCTATGTTAATATTTCTTTTCCTATTATCTACCTCCTTGGTCCGGCAAGTAGCATTAAGTCGAGTTCTAACGTTGATCATCCGTTAAATAGACTTCTAAGAGAAAGAATTATTAATACATGCAAGACACTTTTCTAGAATTGTTATTTTAACTAGGGTTTATCTCATTATTTGCCTATGGTTCCCACAACCCTAGTTATGGAGTTTAGTTACTCATAGCCATAAACACAATATTCAAATATATTAAATAAGAATTCATGTACTTACTTCAATGAGAAAGAATAAAATCCAAAAGGTAATCACCAAAAATTACTTGTAGCAATCTCCAAAGAATCAAACACTCATAAACAAAGTCCAACAATATGATTTCTAATCTAGCAGAGTCTAACCTCCAAAACGAGGTTTTTCGAACTATTTATATAAAAAATAAAAACCTAATTAAACAAGGGTTCTAATTCCTGGAAATCTGCCAAAACGCGGCTGGGTCGACGGACCACGCGACGGACCGTCGTGGTCATGACGGATCGTCGTGGACTCCGTCGTCCCATACTTGGTGCAATTTCTTCTGCTGCTTTCTTCATTCCCCTCAATGGCAAGTGTGACGGACCGTCATAGGCACAACGGTCCGTCGAGGGTCTTGTTTCAAAAGACTTCAACTCTTGGAATCTGGGTACTGGGATCACTTCTCTGATCTTCACGACGAACCTGCAGGACGGACCGTCATAGCCATGACGGACCGTCACAAGCTTCGTAATCCCACACTTGTCAGACTTCCCCATCTTCCTTCAGCAGCTTCTCTACGCTGCCACCTACGGACCGTCACAGGCATGACGGACCGTCATAAGCTCCGTAGGTGGTCTCTTCTGCATTTCTCTCTCAAAATCTCTGCATTTGGCTTTGGACAGATTTCCTGCAAAACAAAGAGAAACTTGTATAAAAATTAGCACAAAAAGGGCTTTTGGACGCACTAAACTTAAGGAAAAAGCAATAATTATACCGTGAATCCACGGTATATCAACACCCTCAACTTAAATTCGTTGTTTGTCTTCAAGCGACACACTATGACTCACTACACAATCTTTGTTCAATAGTATTCATGTTTTATCCTTTCCAATCATTTGGCTATCAATCCCGATTAATCTCATCAAATCTATGCATGCTATCACTATTAGGCTTGAATTTTGTGGGATTCGAACATGACAATGACTCACCATGCACTAACACCTATCCTCTTCAATTTCTCACCGAGGTGCTTACAATTCTGGTATTGCAACTAATGTCCTCACTTTAGAACAAAATCCTCATTTTTCACACAATGATTTCAGTTTGAGTATAAGGATTACATTTCAACACTCGCTCTCAGAACAAAGTCACACTCATTCATACCTATTGCCATAAGCTTGCCCTTATTTTCACTGCCTTAAGTTCGCTATGCAACCCTTAGGATCACGATAGGACTTTTTTAGCTTGTAACATAGGCTCAGGGTCAGGTAGGGTACATTTTTAGGTATACGTTAGTGACTTTTTGTCCTCCTTGACATATCGGCTAAACCTTCCCTTTTTATCATCTTATTTCGCCCAGTTTCTCATACTCTTTCCCTTTGCTCAATTTTCTCTTCTTTCTTCATTTGTGTAAGTGATTTTTCTTTTTCTTTACTTTTCTTTCAACTAATTCCGAGTCACTTTACTTTTGTTCTTTCTCTCTCTTTTGTTCTTTCAACCCCACTTTCCAGAGCATTCCTCATAATAGCCACCCTCAACTCATGGCTTTGCCATGAGTCAAGGTACACAATACCCAAAGTTGGGTCAGGGCCAAAACGAAGGTTGTTTACTATATTATCCACCCTCAACTTATGCTTTTGGCATAAGCTGAGGTGCACATGTCCAAGAAGGGACCAGGGTCAACACATTGTTCCCCGAAAAGATCAGTTAGGGTGAAAAAGAAAGGTCTAATTTAAGCTCAGATTATTTGGATCAAAGAAGGATAAATTTCATTCGGTTTCTTTTATTTGGGTTAGAAATGGGCTTTCTTGAATAAGGGCCTATGATCCTTTCCTAATTGTTTGTTACAGCTTACTTTTAGCAGGACTAACCAGGCAAGTTCTAGCTCAGTACCGATATTGGACTATTCAAATTTCCTCACTCTCACTTGATATGTCATCACTATACCAGATTATTAGACACCTAGTTCGAATTAAAGACTTAGGGTAATGCAATGGTGTAACTCTATTTCACGCTTAGAGCCACACAATTGTCAGTTACTATGCCTAGTCATGCGTTATTTTTAGTTTATCAGGATATCATTTTAGCCATCATGCTATAGAATTAAACTATGTACAAAAGATATAAACATGCCGGTTCAACAGAAAAAAAATAATTAGTCTTTTGGGGAAAAAGAACTCAGGCAAGAAAACCCCAAAAGAGGATAGTGAGTTGTAGGGGTGTGCATCGGTCGGTTCGGTTTGGTTTTACATATAATCGGTTCGGTTTATCGGTTTTCGGTTTTAAAATATGCTAACCCAATAACAAACCAATAAGAAATTTTTTATCGGTTTATCGGTTTTTGATGTTATAGGTTCGGTTTCGGTTAGCCCAATAAGAAAATGTCGATCAAATAATATATAATAGTACGTTTGTTATAATTACATGTTACCAACTTACCGCCAAAACATAATAGAAAACTTTGAATGTTGATCAAATTACTAACATTCACAAACTTGCAAAAGCTATCGCCTACAATTACGAACTAGAATTAAAACTAAAATAAAATATTTCAATGAGACGATTTTGAACAGTTGCTTGATCCACCAGATAATCAACAAAGTTCTCACCAATTTCCTAACCAAAAAATCACATAGCCTGAAAAGCTAATATTGAATCTATTTATGTATTAAATTATGTATATGTAATATTGAGGAAGGGTAAAGTAGTAAATAACTATCGTCTTATTGGGTTATCGGTTTACCCAATAACCCAATAGGAAAAACCGAAACCGACCCAATAACCCAATAATTATTTTTTCTAAACCCATTAAAAACCCAATAACCCAATAACCCAATAACAATAACCCAATAAAATTTTATCGGTTCGGTTTATTGATCGGTTCGGTTTTTGCACACCCCTAGTGAGTTGGGCTACTCAGACTTCACCCTAACACTCACTTTCCATTTACCCCACCCCCAACAAAAAAGCATGCAATTGTCCCCAATGCATAAAAAAAAATCTAAAGATTAGAGGGGTAGGTGAAGCAAACCTATGGCGCATAGCGCCGTCGATCAACAAGCTGGTGGGTCTGGTTTCCCAGAACCCACATCTCTCTTCAATCTGGACACCCTTAGTGGTGTCCTCAGCAATCTGGACACCCTCAGTGATGTCCTCAGCAACAACCGCATCATCAGTAGGGCCTCCTACTGTCTCTACAGTGCAGGAGCTAGACGCCCCAGCCGCTATCTGCGATGCTCTGATTTGGTGTGCCTCCGCCTCAGCAAGTGAGGCTCTCCTCGCGGCCTCCATTTCTCGGCGCTCCTTCTTCCTTGCTCGCGCCTCATCATCTAATCGACCCCTACGCCTCTTGGCACTCTCTCTCGGGGAAGGTGGGTGAATGTCTGAAGTGGCAAACAGGGCCGCCAATACAGTGTCCTCAATAGGCTCGACAGGCTCCGGCACTCTCGCCTCTAGGATCGTGTCGATGTCTTCCCGAAGACTGTCGACTGCAGCCTGAAGAGTTGACACATCTACCGGAGGGGCTGAGCGGGCTAACACTCTCAACTCAAATGCATCTAGTCGCTGGTGAACCTCAGCAATCTTCCGCTGCATCTTCCTCTCCATATGCGCTTCAGACTCAGTAATAGACTTCTGCATACATGGCTGGATATGATGCAGAAGAGTGGCCATTTGTGCCTCCAGTTTTTGGACCCTAGCAAGTGGGACCGGTAATGGTAGAGGGGTTGTGCGAGAAGAGCTCGGGGCTGGGCTACTACCCGGGATAGACTAGACCGGGGTAGTGTCATTGGACTTCTGTGTCGCGGTGCGGGCCTGGGCCACCGTATCCTCAAGATCATCAGTAAGTGGTGGCAGCTCTGGATGGGGCCCTCGACGTGGGGACAACTCATTGGCCTGGTCTCTGATGAGGCCGACGTCAACGGTGCCTTGCGGGGTCTTCAACTGATCTATGAGCCATATGGGCACAGCTGCAGTCCTGCAAAGGGCAAAAATCATACACGGGAAGGGATAGGTAGTAGTGACCTTGAATGCCCTCTCGTGCATGACTGCCTGGAGAAGCCATGCGAAGTCGACCTCGAATCCGGATATCATCGCTGCTATCAACACTGCTCGATCCCAAGTGACGATGTTATCAGCAGCTGTGGGGGAAAGGCAGTGACGGACGAGCAACCACAAGAACTTCGCGACGAACGTGAGGTTGTCCTTCTTCATGGCCCCCTTTGGCTCAGTGACCCAATCTGCACCCTCTCCGTGGACTGATAGGTGCAGGGCCATCCACCTCTTGGTGGTCTCTCTCAGTGCCTACTCGCGCAAGAACTGGCCATCCTTCACTATCTGCCAGCGGTAGTTGAACTCGGCAGTGTGGGGAGTCCGCGTAGCATCTGTACTCTCGCCGTATAGGAACCGGCGGATAGCTGGCAGGGAAATGTCAACCTGCACACCCCAGACTCGAAACTTCTCCAGTGGGGCGTGTTTAGCGGAGCAACCCGCCTATCGATCTGTGATCGGAGAGTCGCTCCGTAGGATGCGTAGAACTCTCTGACCACTTCCTCGCTGTATCGTCCCAACTGGCGGGCTGTCCACTCTAAGCGATGCCTGTGAATAGGTTGTGGATCTCTGGCATCGATGAGAGACTCCCTGTAAGTACCCGCCACTCCAAGGTGAGTGTCCGAGTCACTAATCCTTTATCAGTCAGGAATTTGGCGTCGGAGTAAACTTGAAACTGGCCTTCGACGCACCACCGGTTTGGCTGGTCAGAGGCTGGGGTGGGGACCTGGGCTGGTGTGCCGGATGTAGAGTCTGAACTATCAGCCTCATCAGACGAGGCCGACGCTGCAGCAGTGACGGGTGCGGGGGCCTCAGCAGAGCCTGAAGCTTCCTCGGACCAGGATACTCCTAAGGAGCCAGACGCTCCTTCCTCATTTGTGGCTGACCCAGAGGGTGTGCCGGTCAGTGTGCGCTCCTCATCAGACTGGGAGGCAGTGACTATGCCGGACGCCACCTTCTTGGGTGTGGCTCTGGGGGCACGTGTAGCACGGGAAGGGGCGGAGGTGCCCGGGGGCATGTACTCAGGGTCCTTCTCATCATCAGAGCCGATGACCATGCGGGCAGACGGGGCGACAGACTTAGATCGCCCGCGTGCATAAGTTCGGTCTTGCTTGGGTGCCATAGTCGATAGTACCTGTAAAGGAGCAATATTAGTATGAGTAGTAGCAAGCAAGACAGACAAGCTCATATGACATTAAACTTTTAAAATAGTGTGTTAGTAATATTGAAACTGTATCACACGACGGGACCGATGACGGCTCGTCGTGACTACGACGGACCGTCATGAGGTCCGTCGTGTTATACTTGGTCTATGTATATATAAAGAACCCTGAAGGAGGGGTCTCTGATCATCATGACGGTCGAGCAGGATGGACCGTCGTGAGTACGACGGTCCGTCGTAAGAGTCCGTCGTAGGACACTTGGAAAATGTTGGGAGACCCTTATCAGAGGGGTCTCTGACCATCATGACGGTCGTTCAGGACGGACCGTCGTGGGTATGACGGTCCGTCGTAAGAGTCCGTCGTAGGACACTTAGAAAATGTTGGGAGACCCTTATCAGAGGGGTCTCTGACCATCATGAAGGTCAAGCAGGACGGACCGTCATGGGTATGACGGTCTATCGTAAGAGTCCGTCGTAGGACACTTAGAAAATATTGAGAGACCCATAGAAACAGGGTCTCTGACAACCAGCACGATTGTACAAGACGGACCGTCGTGAATACGAAGGTCCGTCACAGGTGTCGTTGGGGCAGGCTGCTAGGGCTTCTGGAACGGACCCTATGACGGTCCGTCGTGTGTGCGACGGTCCGTCATCGGGGTATCGTTCTGAGTGACTGGCAGAACTACAGGTACCCTAAACAACCCCGATGAACCCACATGGTCTTGTAGTGTTGTGGACCTATATTTGTCTATCCCAACTACCTAGGAAACTACCAATGCAAAATCACCTATGCCTAGGGTATCGACATGGAAAATTCGAACATTTTGAGACTAGGTTTAGACATAATCACCTCAAGGAAACAATATACGACTAAGAACTAAGCTAATACTAACTAATAAACAAAAATGCAAGATAAATGAGTATAAATTTAGAGACACATACCTTGGAAATGGAGAAAACACAAGTGGAGGATGATTCAGGAGGCAAGGTAGATACAAATAGCAGCAGCAGCACCCCTAGTATATATAATGATAAGGTTTGGGGAGATTTGTGGGAGTAATGATCAGTGGGGGAAGTGTGTGGAAGTTGAAAAGAGAGGGGAGATGATAGGAATTTGGAAGTAATGGGGTGAAATATGGAGGGGTTGGAAGTATAAACGGTCAAATTTTGAAAAGGGTCCAGCCGGGTCGGGTCGGGTAGAATTCATTAATCACGCAACGGTTCCCCGACGACGGTCCATCGTATTTGTGACAGGCCGTCGTAGGTTCCGTCGTGTGTGCCCTAATATTCAAAATGACAGAAATACGTACCTGGTGTGACGGATGCCTACGACGGTCCGTTGCATGTGCAATGGTCCGTCGTTGTATCCGTCAGTGGTTACTGCGAAGTAGTGTTCTGCAGAATTTCCTGGTGATGTGCCTACAAATTTAAAACCCATTAATATAAAAAATGCTACCATTATTAAAAAGACGATAAGTATTGGGTTGCCTCCCAACAAGCGCCTGATTTAATGTCGCGGCACGACTGGGGACACTTGATTACTCAGACTTCATCAAGATGGTACGCCTCGGTCACTTCATTCGCCGATTCAGCATGTCCGAGATAGATTTTTATGCGCTGTCCATTCACCTTGAACCGCACACCCTCCTTGGTTTCCAACTTAACTGCTCCATGAGGGAATAGTTGGGTAACCGTGTAAGGACCAGTCCATTTGGACTTGAGTTTTGCCTGGAAACAAGCGCAATCTGGAATTGAATAAAACACCAAATCCCCAACCATAACTCTCGTTTTTCATTTTGTTGTCATGGTACTTCTTCATATTTTCTTTGTATAGGGCTGAGCTTTCATAGGCTTTCAGGCAAAATTCATCAAGTTCATTCAACCCATTTAACCGTTGCTCTGCAGCTTCGCTCCAATCCATTTTTAACTTCTTCATAGCCCACATGGCTTTATGCTCTAACTCAACCAGTAGATGACAAGCTTTCCCATATACAAGTTGGTATGGAGACATACCAATGGGAGTCTTATATGCTGTCTGGTAGGCCCAAAGAGCATCATCAAGCCTCTTTGACCAATCCGTTCTACTAGCGTTCACTGTTTTGGACAATATCTGTTTGATCTCTCGATTCGACACTTCAACTTGCCCACTAGTTTGAGGGTGGTAAGGAGTGGCCACATTATGGCGAACCCCATATTTCTCCAATAACCCTTTGAATAATCTGTTGCAGAAGTGGGAGCCCCCATCACTAATAATAGCCCTTGGGTGGCCAAAACGAGAGAATATATTCTTTTTCAAAAATGCAGTGACACTCTTCCCTTCATTGTTTGCGAGTGCTATGGCTTCGACCCATTTAGATACATAATCAACTGCTACTAGAATGTACTTCATCCCATGAGAACTCACGAAAGGGCCCATAAAGTCAATACCCCACACATCAAATAACTCAATCATAAGAATGGGGTTTAGAGGGAGCTCTTGCTTTCTTGAAATACCACCATCACGTTGACATTTGTCACATGCTTTAGCAAACCCATGAGCATGTTGATGAAGAGTTGGCCAATAGTAACCACATTGCAATATCTTGTGAGCGGTTCGAATACCACTGTGATGTCCGCCAACAGGTGAAGAATGGCATGCCTCCAACACACTCAACATTTCACATTCTGGCACACAACGACGAATAAGCCCGTCGGCACAACTCCTATACAAGTATGGTTCATCCCAAAAGAACTTCTTCACATCGTACATGAACTTTTTCCTTTGATGAAAGGACAAGTCTGATGGAACAATATCACTAGCCATATAGTTCGCAAAATCTGCGAACCATGGAATCAAGTCTTGTGAAGCAGCCAATACAGGTTCATCGGGGAAAGTGTCATCAATGTCAGTCTTATCCCCTAACTCTCTCATAGCTTCATCCTCTAGACGAGACAAATGATCAGCAACTTGATTTTCAGATCCAGCACTTCAAAGTCAAATTCTTGCAGCAGTAATACCCAACGAATCAGCCTTGGTTTCGCATCCTTTTTCGCCATCAAATATCTCAATGCTGAATGGTCAGTATGCACTATAACTCTAGTACCTAGCAAATAGGAGCGAAATTTCTCAAAAGCAAACACTAGTGCTAGGAGTTCTTGCTCAGTCACTGTGTAGTTCTTCTGAGCTTCATTTAGTGCTTTACTAGCATAGTAGATGGGGTGAAGGATTTTGTTTTTCCTCTGTCCCAGTACTACACCAAGAGCTACCCCACTAGCATCGCATATTACCTTAAATGGACTGCTCCAATCTGGGGAAATAATGATAGGCGCAGATACCAATTTTTCTTTTGGTTCACCGAATGCCTTAAGAACCTGCATGCCCAAGAAAGCTTCTCACACCTTTCACAGAGATTGGTGGGGGAAGTCTCTCTATTACCTCAACTTTAGCTCGATCAACCTCTATGCCCTTTTCTGAAATGCGATGACCCAACACAATACCCTCTTTCACCATGAAATGACACTTTTCCCAGTTTAGTATCAAATTGCAGTCTTCACATCTCTTAAGAACCTCAGATAAATTGGTTAAGCACCGCTCGAATGAATCACCAACCACAGAAAAATCATCCATAAAAACCTCTATAGTATCCTCCACCATGTCAGAAAATATTGACATCATACATCTCTGAAAGGTTGCGGGTGCATTGCACAACCCAAACGGCATTCTTCTGAACGCAAAAGTCCCATATGGACAAGTGAAAGTGGTTTTCTCTTGATCTTCTGGTGTAATAGAAATCTGATTATACCCCGAATACCCATCAAGAAAACAATGCCACCCTTTTCCGGCAAGTCTATCCAACATCTGATCCATGAAGGGCATAGGAAAATGGTCTTTTTCAGTCCATGAGTTCAGTTTACGGTAATCCATACACACCCTCCATCCAGTAACCGGTCTCATTGGAACAAGTTCATTCTTTTCGTTGGGGACCACAGTCATTCCCCCTTTCTTAGGTACATACTGAACCGGGCATACCCAACTACTATCGACGA
The DNA here is from genome assembly GCA_027704765.1 of Solanum habrochaites. Classification (NCBI taxonomy): domain Eukaryota; kingdom Viridiplantae; phylum Streptophyta; class Magnoliopsida; order Solanales; family Solanaceae; genus Solanum; species Solanum habrochaites. The sequence continues at coordinate 25,882,471 of JAKWJA010002495.1, forward strand.
TTGGATAGATTACTCCAACATCCAACCACTTGATAATTTCCTTCTTCACAACCTCTTGCATAGGAGGATTCAAGCGTCTCTGGTGCTCAATACTCGGCTTATGATCAGGCATGAGTTGGATTTTATGAGAGCAAATACCAGGAGGGATTCCAATAATGTCCGCAATGGTCCACCCAATGGCTCTTTTGAACCTTTTTAGTACCTTCACCAAACTCTGAACCTGTTGTTCATCCAGGTCTGATGCAATGATTACCGGTAAAGTGTCACCATTTCCTAAGAATTCATACCTAAGATGAGGTGGGAGAGCTTTTAATTCAACTTTTGGAGCCTCCTCTATCGATGGTTTCGCGGGTGGGGACTCACGATTTTTCATATCAAGCTCAAATTTCTTCGGTTTAAACCGAACATCACCTCGGTCAAGAGCCGCGACTAATGACTCATACTCTTCAATACAATCACTATCAAAGTTCATTATTACTGCCGCTAATTCTTCTACACCTAGAGGTTATTCAATTTGAGTCTCAAATGTCTCACCCATGTTGTAGGATATAGCAGATGCCGATTGGAGCTCACCACTCTGCCTCATGGACCTACAAACATTAAAGGTCACTTCCTCATTGTTCAATTGAAATTTCATTTGCCCCTTTTCGATGTCTACTAAGGCTCTTCCCGTAGAAAGAAATGGCCTCCCAAGAATAATGGGCACTTCAAAATTGACCTCGCAATCAAGAATAACAAAATCTGCTGGAAATATGAATGACTCCACTTTTACTAGTACATCGTGGAGTATCCCTATAGGTCATTTTACTGTTCGATCAGCCATCAGTAGCCGCATCGCAGTGGTCTTTGGGTCACCCAAACTCAACTTCTTGTAAATCGAGAGGGGCATGAGATTTATGCTTGCCCCCAGATCACATAATGCTTTCGCAAAATGTAATAGCCCGATTGTACAAGGAATAGTAAATGCGCCCGGATCTTCTTTCTTTTGGACCAGAGATCTTGTAGCAATAGCACTACAATGCTGCATTCTATCATCATCATCAAAAGTGACCGATCTTTTCATTGTGACCAGATCTTTCATAAATTTGGCGTAACCGGGCATTTGTTCTAAAGCTTCTACCAAAGGGACATTGATAGAAAGTTGCTTCAACATTGTTATAAAACGCCGGTATTTACCATCCTCGGTCTTTTTCACTAATCTCTGAGGAAATGGGGGTGGTGGCCTAGGCATATGAGTTACCTTTTTAGGCACTTCAGCATCTTTTGCAGTGTTATCCTCTAATTCAGCATCAACTTCTACCACTTTATCATATTCTGTTGTCACCTTATTCTTATCAGATGGCATAGGTGGGTCAATGGTTTGCTTACCACCGCGAGTAGTAATTGCCATACAATGTCCATCATTTTTCAGATTTTGGACAGTGTGGCTAGGAAGAGTGCCCGGTTGCCGTGTGTTCACAGTTGCAGATAATTGGGCCAATTGTAACTCAAGTTGCTTAATTGATATTGCATGGGTATCAACTTTTTGCCCAATACCTGCTAAATGATTTCTCAACTCTTTATTGTGCTCATCACTAGCATCGAACCTCCTCATCATTTTATGCAACATATCCTCAACTCGCGACATACTACCTCAACCATACCTAGGAGTAACTTCTCGATTTTGAGGAGGAACATAGGGTCCATTCCTGTCATTTCTATTACCATAGTTACCCTTGTTGAAGTTGTTGTCGCGATTGTAGTTTCCATCTCTGACATAATGACCCTCATGATTGTAGTTACCATAGTTCCGACCTTGGTTCCCTTGACCTTGGCGCCAATTATCCTGATTTGAGCCTTGGGCGCTTGGTCGGAAACCCCCCATCTGTTCATTTACTGCATAGGTATCCTCCTCATAATAACACTCATCGTTTGGAGGTGGTGGTTTAGCCAAGTAGTTGACTGCATTAATCTTTTCTGCACCCCAGTGACATGTTTTAGTACCAACCCAAGCTCAGTTCTCATTTGAGCCATTTCTTCACGAATCTCATCTGTGGTTGGGTTGTGAGTGTACTGCACTGCAAAGGTGTTTCTCCCTGTATCAGATTTTCTAGTCCTCCAAGCTTTGTTATTCCGGGATATTTTTTCTAATTTTTCAGCGATCTCAGCATAAGGACATTCTCCATAGGATCCACCAGCTATAGTGTCCAATACCACTTTGTTGTTATCATCTTGTCCCTTATAGAAGTATTCTTTCAGTGACTCATCATCTATACGGTGATTTGGAACACTTCTCAAGAATGAGGTGAATCTATCCCAAGAACTACTAACTGACTCTCCTAGTAGTGCCACAAAGTTATTCACTCTGTCTTTGTGGTTTAGTTTCTTGGAGACCGGATAGTAGCGTGCTAAGAAGACATCCCTCAGTTGATTCCAAGTAAAGATGGAGTTTTATGGGAGCTCAGTGAACCAAATAACAGCCTCTCCCGTCAGTGAGAGAGGAAACACTCTGAGCCCTATTACATCTAGATCCAAATCAGGCCTCCCAACACAACTTTTACACACTACCCTTACCTTAGCTATATGGGCATGTGGATCCTCAGAAGGTAGCCCTAAAAACAAACCTCTGGCAGTGAGCATTTGCATCAGACTACTAGTTACCACAAAAGTGTGGCCTCTGGGTAGAGGAGGCAAAACCAGTGGCCCATCCGAATCTGCTATGTTATCATAGCCTCTGTAGTATGCTTGGGGCCGTGGAGCGGGATTCTGTCCCCTCTGTTGATGTTCACCCGGAGCATCGGGTAACATCTGACCATGAACATCAACCGGAGCTGGGATGTTCTGGTTTGGATCCTCATCATTGATTCCCAAATTACGATTCATGTTTCGCAGTGTACGCTCTAACTCGTGATCGTAGGGAAACAACGGTTCTCTTCCTTTCCGTGTATTTGGCATACAAGGAGGATAGTTCTGAAAAGAAATCAAAAACAATAAAACAAAGTAAAATCAAGAAAATATCAACTAAACTATAGTAATAAGTTCAAGTTAATCTAAAAGATAATTTCCCCGGCAGCGGCGCCAAAATTTGATACGCTCAAATTTACTTCTCAAATAAGAAGTAAAGCGGTCGCGTCAAGTAAATAACCCAACTAGTGAGGTTTGGATCGTTCCCACGAGGAAAATAGTCTAGACTTAACTTTAACTTGTTATTACTATTGTTCGGTTGATAACTTCCTTAGAAAGTAAAAACATAAAAATGTAAAAAGGGGGGTTTGTATTTCCTAATAAGTAAAAAGAACTAAAGAAATTGAAAGAGACACTTAACAGTTTTGAAAGTTGGGTTTTAATCAATTAATCAAAGTAACTAGGGTTTACGTGTTCCCCACAGGTTCATAACTTGATAATTCTAACTATAACAATTCTTTCCTAGTATCTTGCATGCAAAGTGATAAGTTATGTATTTCTAAATCCTTGGTCTGGCATCTAGAAAATCTCACTCCGCACCTTGGTCCGGCTACGTGTGTTGCTTTCCTAACCCTTATCGTTACCTCATATTAAGCATCGTATTCGATATTTGACTGAGTTATTACCTCGTACCAATCAATACTAGCCTATTAGATAGTATACACTAAATCTATGTTAATAATTCTTTTCCTATTATCTACCTCCTTGGTCCGGCAAGTAGCATTAAGGCGAGTTCTAACGTTGACCATCCGTTAAAAAGACTTCTAAGCGAAAGAATTATTAATACATGCAAGACACTTTTCTAGAATTGTTATTTTAGCTAGGGTTTATCTCATTATTTGCCTATGGTTCCCACAACCCTAGTTATGGAGTTTAGTTACTCGTAGCCATAAACACAATATTCAAATATATTAAATAAGAATTCATGTACTTACTTCAATGAGAAAGAATAAAATCCAAAAGGTTGCTTGATTAATCACCAAAAATTACTTGTAGCAATCTCCAAAGAATCAAACAATCATAAACAAAGTCCAACAATATGATTTCTAATCTAGCAGAGTCTAACCTCCAAAATGAGGTTTTTCGAACTATTTATATAAAAAATAAAAACCTAATTAAACAAGGGTTCTAATTCCTGGAAATCTGCCAAAATGCGGCTGGGTCGACGGACCACGCGATGGACCGTTGTGGTCATGACGGACCGTCGTGGACTCCGTCGTCCCATACTTGGTGCAATTTCTTCTGCTACTTTCTTCATTCCCCTCAACGGCAAGTGTGACGGACCGTCATAGGCACAACGGTCCGTCGAGGGTCTCGTTTCAAAAGACTTCAACTCTTGGAATCTGGGTACTGGGATCACTTCTCTGATCTTCACGACGAACCTGCATGACGGACCGTCACAAGCTTCGTAATCCCACACTTGTCAGACTTCCCCATCTTCCTTCAGCAGCTTCTCTATGATGCCACCTACGGACCGTCACAGGCATGACGGACAGTCATAAGCTCCGTAGGTGGTCTCTTCTGCATTTCTCTCTCAAAATCTCCGCATTTGGCTTTGGACAGATTTCCTGCAAAACAAAGAGAAACTTGTATAAAAATTAGCACAAAAAGGGCTTTTGGACGCACTAAACTTAAGGAAAAAGCAATAATTATACCGTGAAACCACGGTATATCAGTGCTCTCTGGTCATAACATTAATAGTCAATATCCACTTGGATCCAAGAATACACCACAAGATTACTTGTTAAGACTTACTTAATAGTCATATCTCCTTGAAGGATGTCCTTGACGATAAATCAATTCTCAAGTGATTCTATCACTTCAACTTTCAAGCATTTATAAGATAGTTTAAGTGAGTATAGGCCTTTTACCACAATTTTACCTATCAGATTTATATTGTAATTAGACTTTACTCTCAAAGCCTTAACACCTATAGTTTGTCATATTAGCTTTCCTATAAATTCCTAGTGATCAAAATCATAACTATGGGTCCTCACTTTTAACTACTTTACAACATAAAATCATCTTATGAACCTAAATTACAAGATATTCAATCACCTTATTTATTACTAGGTGATTCCATCCATAATTCACCTTAAAGGATCGATTCAATTTTTAAAATCATATTAAATTAGGTTATGTTCAATTCACGATTATGTGTCCGTAACTTTGAACAATTATTACTCATGACATTGGTTCAAGAAGATGACTCACGGATCTTCAATGTCACATCTAATGGCATCAACCTACAAATATCACATTCATCAATTCGGACTAGGGTTACAATATAAATCACAAAAAATCATCAAAACACTCTAATTAAAGCATAATTAGGTATTATCGACTTGATTGGAATCATACTCACATCCTACCAAGAACGTAAGAATAACCCTAGATAGAATTGGGTTTTTGAAATCACAATCGGGGGAATACTATGGGGGATCTATGGGTGACCTAACCCATAAATGAAGATATAAACATACCTTTATCAATTCCCTAGCACAATCCTTTAGCAATGGAACCTTTAATCTTGACCTTACCTTCAAGCCCTAGCATCTTCTTCAATGTGGTTTTCTAGAGAGAAATATATGAGAGACGAGGGATTCAGGATTTTTGATATTGGTCTTGAGTAAAGTACCTTGAAATACTTTAATTTTTTTGAATAAATCCAATATAAAAAGTCCTTATTAATAAAATAGATGATTTGGATTTTACCTAAGTGCCCCCGACTAGGTAGCCCCTTGCCAGGGGCCACGCCCCTCTTCACAGGTCATCAAGGGAACCATGACCCATGGTGGTTCCCGTGGTCCCTTGAAAAGTGGATAAACTTCAACTTTCCAAGAACCTACATGCTAAGGCATTCCCACGGGCCTTCCCACTTCTCGTGGTCATTACCATGAGTCATGAAGTGGTTTGTGGTCTCTTAGGATGTAGCTTAGCTTAAGGACCTTGCCTCCCACATGGAGAAGGGTTCTCCATGAGATCCTTCATAGGTCGTGGTCAATACCACTATCCGTGAAGGTGGCCTTGTACCCTTAGACTGATTTGCAAAGGTTGTACATCCTTGGCCCTTTGGCTTAGACTTTCCCTTTTGGCTTGGAACTTGCCCTTCCCATGCTCAACAAAACTCTAAATGGTCTTCTATTGTAACACTCCTGAAATGCCATGACTTAGAATAGATTTTAGTCTATTAAATAATTTTTAAAATTATGTTTTGAGACCTATATTAATTTAATAAAATCATTTGGAAAATTTTAGAGCCAAAACAACTAAGAAAGACCCTGACGTCCGGAAACTAGCTAATTTGAAGTAGTTGACGTCCCTATGTTTTGTGATTCTTTTGAGGTGTCAAATGAAGTACAAAAATTATAAAGTGACCTTGTATAGGTAGTATGTATTACAAAGGGTCCTTAGGGAGGACCCAAATACGGGTTGGCAGGCTGCCTGGCAGCCTGCGAGCAGGCAGAAGTAGACGCAAAGCGTGCGACGCAAGCATGACACGCAGGTCACTGACTCAAGATTTGAGAGGAAGATTCGCGACGCGAGGCCGACATGCACATCTATTCAACAAATCAAATTTTGTAAAAGTTACGGGATTTCGCCCCGCGACACGCAATTACTTCCCAGAATTGTTGAAGTCGTATTTTGGTAATTTAACTTCTTAAAACCACCAATTTAAGTGGAGGGTATTTTGGGTAATTAATAGGAAGACTATATATTGATATTAGGTCACTTTAAGACCATTTTTACTCGTTCCAAATCAGATCAAATGAAATCTCTTTCATCTCTGTCAAGAACACCCTTTTCCAAACTCCATTGAAGAACAAGAAGGTGTTAAGGAAGAAGAAAAAGACTTCAAGCTTTTCATCCAATTTTTATGGATTCTTCATCTATAAGGTATGATTTTTTCACTCTTGGGATTATTTTCCCCAAGATGTCCTTTAAAATATATGTTTTCAAGAACTTAAATTCTAGGGTTTTTACTCTATAAAACAGAATTTCTCCTAATTCTTGACTTATGATTTTCAATGAAGAGTAAGTGTTTTCTATGGTCTATTTCACACGAATTGATGATTATGTGGTCAATTATGTTTTAATTTTGTGTGAAGCGTGTTCTTATCTATTTAATAATTATGTATGATTTTCTTTACTACTTGATAATATGAAAACATAGGAATTGTAACTAAGACTAGAATGAACTCTCAAAAGACTCTTTTCCTTATTTTACATTACACATTGATCTTGTAGATGATTTGAAGAGTTGTTATTTGTTATTCTACTGAGTATTTCACTATTTAATGATTATGAATGTTTTAAGTTTAAGTTCTTGAATAAGGTTCTTGGAAGCAAGAGGTAAGTCTTCTAAAGTTGTGATTACTCTACAATGTTTATGTTATCCTATAAATCATGATGTTATGTAATAGAAGTATGTATGATGTAATTATGTTAAATTCTGGTCTATGAACATGTTAGTTGTGAGATAATGAAAAGAACATGACAAATGCACGATACGATATTCTCTTTTATTGTTTACACAAGATGACTATGTTATATAATCTCACAAACGAAGGGTTACAATGAAAGCAAATTCTCATCTAATCCTACAAAGATCTCATGATAATTTTTATACAAGGAGTTAACATACTATGACCTATGATAAGTTTATGAAAAAAAACTTAATGGTTATTCAAGGAAGGGACTTAAGCTAAGAACCAATGAACTAAATATGGGAGGTGTCCCTTTCCTAGTTGGAAGGTATGTTCACAATGACTCTTATGAGATTGAGGCTGCCATGTAATGTCGAACTATGGGTCTCTAATACATCTACTAGTTCTTGAACTATGTTGCCACCATAGGATACTAGCTAGTGGATTCACCTAGAAATCTATGTCATGTTAGGTTCTACTTTGGCCAGTAGACCACCTTATTTTGGTGTGGAGTTTTATGACACCGGATTCCATGTTTATCTCACATGGTCTGTGTTGGTTAAAGCGAATGTTCCCTCATGTAAAATGAAAGACATGCAAATGAACGTTGACTAGGGTGACTTGAGGCTACTTAGTAGAGGTAGGGCTATGGGACTCTACCTAGACATTGCACAAGTTTAATCTAAGGGAAGTCCTAGGAGATTGTTCTAATGTAATATGATAACATGAAAGGTATGATGCTTATGATACATGATGTTACTCTTCTATGATGTTGGTCATTATGATGAATATGTTATTGGGTTATATTTCTATATGAAGTGATGACTTATTATGTTACAAGTTATATGAAGTAAAGCTTTACCTATGGTCTCCTATCTTATCTACTTGGTTGTGTGGGGTTATGGGGCTTCACATGACGATTGAACTTGTAGATTGGGGATGGGATCATTGGTAAGTGTTTTGTATGTTATGTATATTTGATCTATTGAATATGAAATGTTAATTTGACTCTATGATAATATGTCTTTGATTATGATCATACTTTAAGTTGATGGAATCCTTAACTTGTATACGTTGTATGGTATGTGCCCTGAATACATTCATATGACTTAGCATGTTTTTATAGATTATAAATGATCCTTTTTCATGCATGTACTTATATGTTATGTGCATATACCCATACTTAGTACATGTGGAGTACTAACCCCATTACTTCATATTACTATAACTGTAGGCTCCGACCATTATAGTTTAAGGATGTCCATATGAAGAAGCTTGGAACTCCTTTTCCAAGTCTTAGTATGTCCTCAATTTCCGGGGATGCTATCTTTTCAATATTCCATCTTATGAAGATTTTTAGTAGTTTTCAGGAATATGCTACTTCCGGTTACGTTTTCTTGGGTTCTAATGTATTAAGGCCTATATGGGAATATTGACTATATATTGGCTAAGTCCAGATTTACACTCTTTATATGGTTTTATATATGTGAGGCATATTTTTGGAATAATGTATGTTATTATGCATGTTATGTTGAATTCTAAGTATACTTTAAATATAATGTAAAAGTTTTAATTTTTCACAATTTTTACTGATCACATGTTATGACGAATGCTAAGGGCTTGTCCGAGTCTTCTGAGAGGACGACGACGCCGGTCTCATCTGGGGTATTCGCTTCGGATGTGACAAACTAAGTATCAGAGCATGAGGCTAAATATCCTTAGGATCAATGTCTCACTAAGACACATTACATAGTATCTTGTTCATGGTTGTGAAGCGCGCCACAATTATTGTTGAGAGGCTATGTGATGACTAGGAAACTTTTCTTTTCTTGATATTAATATGTCGTGCCTTTAGAGTTTTGACACTATGTGTCATTTAGCATCTAATCCCTTTATTGTGGTTATAGGAGATCAACAAAAGAATGACAACTGTGAGAAGATTAGGAGAAAAGATTGCGATTGCGGGAGCTACTCCCCAATGTAATAAAGTTCCTCCTCTGGCGAAAGCTTCTGCAAATGATCAAGTTCCAGAGAATCCTCTAGATATGATGGACGGTGATGTTAGGGCAGCCCTGCTTCAAATGCCCTAATCCATCACCACTCAAACTCAGGCCATTACGACACAAGTTCACAGGGAGGTTGGTCCTCGAGAGAACCATCATGCTAGAACTATGGCTAGCCATTTGACAGATTTTACGAGGATGAATCCTCCTATGTTTTTTGTATATATTGTTGATGAAGACCCCCAAGACTTCCTTGATGAGGTTTACAAGATTTTGTTTTCAATGGGATTGAGTACTACTGAGAAGGCTTAGATTACTTCATATAAACTTAAGGATGTGGCTCACACATGGTACAATTAGTGGAGGAGTAGCAGGGCTTTAGGAGGTAGTCCCGTGACTTTTGAGATCTTCAAAAAGGCCTTTCTTGAGAGATTTTTCCGGAGGGAGCAAAGAGAAGATAAGGTAGAGGAGTTTATTAACCTTCGTCAAGGAGGTATGATTGTCGAGGAATACTCCTTGAAATTCATTAAGCTGTCCAAATATGCTTCCTCATTGGTTTCTAATGTTAGGGATGAAATAAGCCGTTTTGTAATGAGCGCGTCCGAAGAGATTAAAGAAGAATGTCGTGAAGCCATGCTTGATGACAATATAGATATTTCTAGGTTGATGGTTCATGCTCAACATAATGAGTATAGTCATCTAAGGAAGAAGAATAGAGAAGCTAAGAAGGCAAGTTATTTTGAAAGTGGTTCCTGTCACATGTGGTTTTACCCCCTAGAAGTACTTTTTAAGGACTAGGACTAGCCTCTTAGTTCATGTCATTACATTCATAGGTTGAAAAATGCGGAAAAATTTAAAACTTTTACTTTCTCTATTGTAGGTTTACATAGACCTCTACATACACATATATATATATATATATATATATATATATATATATATATATATATATATATATATATATATATATATATATATATCAAGTATACATAGACCTTTAATATAGGAAGGTTACATAGCCTTCTATTGCACATATAGATTAAAATATAGAAACAGTCTCAACAATTGTGTTGTCTCATACCATCTAAACGGATGTTACAATATGGGCATAGCCCTTACATCAATTCAACAAGACCATGTATAGGTCATATGAAAGTACAATATTCAATTAACAAGGAAAGGAATGATAGATTAAATAAGCTCATAACAAAGACCAAAGACAGAAGATGGCATTTCCCTCGAAATGTAAGGACCTACCCTACTTTGATGAAAGGAAAAATCAAAGCCTTCAACGATATCGCTTTCCTAACTATTCAACGACCGAAACCTAAAATGTTTGGGAAAAGGGAAGAAAATGGGTTTAGTTCTCCACATGTACTAAGTATGAGATCTTATGAACACACATAAGCAAAATATGCGAAAAGGGGACTTTTATCAAAATATGCTATTTTACCTTTTCTTGGGTTTAATGCAAAGTCAAATAAATCATACTAATCAACAAAACATGCATACTATCCTAACAAGTAACACTTATCCCAACACACTTAAAATTATGAGTTACTACAACCCTAACATCAAGGAATAATATCACAAGAATATATAAGAGTTAAACATATCATCATAAGCAATACAACTACTCACAAGTTCTTAATAAGTCAACAAGTGCAACGACCAAGCAAAGCCCCATAACCTTACTCAATCAAGTATACTCAACAAGAAAACATGACTAATGTCCAACTTTACATATCATGGAATTTAGTCTAACATTTCATATTATATTATCATGATAAACCAAGACATATTCACAAAGAAACTAATCAACATACAGTATCAACAATATGACATGGTCATCATATATACACATAAGAACATCCTCCTAAGACTCCCCTCAAGACTAACTAGTGCAATGTCTAGGTAGAGTCCCATACCCCTACCTAAACTAAGCTAGACCCCTTAGGTTATCCAAGTTAGAGTTCAAGTCCTTTAATTCATTTTACCTTTTGGGAACATCTTTCCCTAACCGACATAGACCACATGAGCTAGTGTGGAATACGGTGTCATAAAACCCTACACCGAAAGAAGGAGGACTACTTGCCAAGGTAGTACCAAAACATAAAACATAGCAACTACGTGGATCCACTAGCTAGTATTCCTATGAGGGCAACATAGTTCAAGAACTAGGAGATTTAGTTGGGATCCTCTTTATGCTCCATGTATTATGATCTCCAATCTCAATAGTGATGTAGTTCTCCTACCTTCCCTTCATGAGAAGAGACACTTCTCTATCTAGTTCGCTCGGTGCTAAGCTAGAGTCCTTTCTTGAAATGTCTATAAGCCTTTAATTACCAATCATAACTTAAGTTAGGACATAGGGTCTTACCCTTGTATAATCATCATCATCAATAGCTCAATAAGAATTTTATGGGTGTAAGTCTTTTCATCATAATTCATATAAGCGAGGTTAACACTTTAGCATTTCATAACATATTAAGGCACATTGATAGTTTTCACCATCCTTGTAGCAAATACACCTTAATCAACCTTACAACATAACCAAGATATTTCAATTCAACATCATACGGCCCTATAATCCTAGTATAAGGCATACTCCAATGTAATATCATAGCTTAATAACAATTAATCACAATTGGAAGTAAAGATAGAGATTATAAGACTTACTAAGTCTTTATCATAGTTTATCATCAAGGTCTTACCATAAACCCATAACTCAACCCAACTTGGGGAGTAACATCATACCACAATGATAATCAATAGAATAACAAGGCCAATTGCATCTCTATAACACAATTCATCTTTAGATCACAACTTGAGACAAGATATATAGGCTTATTTCACATTATAATTCATAACCTAAATCACATCTCAAGAAATAGAATTATAGGACTATAATTCATCTTAATTCACCATAATAGCACCATAGGATAGTAATATAATCAACAACCAACTCAATTGAATGATCAACATACAACATATGTCAAGATCACTACCTTGGTAAGGGGTAGAGGATCATGTTCTTCAAGTTGACAAAACTATCAACAATTATCATAAAAAAAGTTGAATTATATGTAATTCTACTCAATATAACCCTAAGAATTCACTAATAACTCAATTCATAACTTCAATTTAGTAATTATGAAACCATAAGAAAACTTAACTTTTTGAAATCCATTTCGAAGGAACCCTTTGAGGAAAGGATCTCAAAGGTGAATAGGAACCATACCTTAACGTTTCTCAACAATGTGATGAATAATACACCCTTTTCCATTCCCAAACCCTAGTTTTTGCTAGCCTTAAATGGTGAGTTCTTGTAGAGAGAGAAATAAGAGATAAGGAAGAGAGTTTATATTGAGATTTGGCTTTAGGTTAATGAAGGTTAAATGTATTTATAGAGGGGATTAATTACCTTAATTAGATTCCCTTTAATCACTAACAAACCCCTAAACCATTTAACTATTTTTTATGAAATCATTAAAATCTATTAGTGAAATTCGACCCTCACCGACGAGACCCCATCTATGGTCCGTCGGTAGGTCGACAGAGAGCCCCTCCTCCGTCCTATACTTCCGTCGTCTCTATCAAAGACTATGTAGGCGAGGCACCCTCCAATTTTTTCTAAGTATGGGATGACAGTGGCCTTGACGCCCCGTCGTCCCCTTCCGTCGAGTGTAATAGTAGCTAGGTAAATAAGGGCCTTCATAAATCTTTCTAAGTGAGGGACAACGGTGGCCTTCGACGCCCTGTCGAGCCACTTTCGGACCATCGTCTACCCCATCGATGGACACTGCCAGGCAGTGCTGCATCAAACTGTAGGGGTCCTCCTTGAGGGTCCTTGGTTTATCTTTAGGGAGTCGTACCCATAAGTTTCAATCACGAAACAACTCAAAAACCTATTAGCTACCTTTCTGTTATGCCTCGTATTTTTTTTATACGTAGTGGGCATCGTGATCTAGAAGACGTAAAGAAATATTAGGCAAGGATGTTATTTCCAAATGTGATACTAAGTATGAGTTGGCTAATGTAAGTGCCATTAACTTTAAGTGAGGGATTAATTAGTGGCTAATTTGGATTGATTTAATCCAATGGGCCCCACCACTCATAATTGGTGGCTGATTAGGATTAATTTAATCCAGTGGGCCCCACCACTCAAGGCAAAAATTAAAAAGGGATCAGATTGTGGGCTGGCCTTAGTGGACAGGTGTAGAGGGGGGCTGCCTCCACTTCATACTATTAAATGAGGTGGAGAAATCCACTCCATGCTAAATAAAGTGGTGAAATGCATTGCTGCATATCATCTTCTTCTTCACCACTTGTCTTAGGCAGCCATGGAAATGGAGAAACCAACCCTGCAACTCTTGGCCAGCAGCTGCAAATAATTTGGTTAGTAATCTCCTTGTTTGGTGTGTTAATTCTTTAGAATACCCTTGTTAATTATCCATTAATTTTAAGAAGGGGGCGTGACCAGTAGCTTAGGAAGTTTGTTTTAGTTATTGAATGTGCTAAGTATGAATGGAAACCATAATCGGATTATTAGTGGTGTCGTGTTGGTGCTTGGGCTGTTTTGATTAAAGCAAACTGCAGGAAAATTCTGTTTTGGCATTATGTATATGTTGAATGTGATTATGAGTATATACTCCAAAGGATGAATACGATAAGGTAGATGTGTTGCGAATTATAAAACGAGTTATCGCTCGGTGTGTCGTTGCTTCGCTGCTATGGTTGCCGAGACGGAACTGTTTTGGGGAGGGGGCTGTTTAATATGATTCTTTGGGTTATATGTGTTATTGGTATTGCTGTGGATAATTTGGATTGTTGTCGGATTGGGACGAGGTAAGGAAAATAGGGGAGGTGCTGCCGAATTTTTGTTAGATTATTAGCTAGCTTACAAGAAAGTAAAGCACGATGTTTATCTAATTGCGGCACGATTGTTGCTTTTTATAGATTAATAGCTTGAGCAGTAAATATTGGACGTGCGGCTCGATTATACGGTATGTAACGTTGTCCCTTCTTTCTTTGCTTGGCATGACTTTTAAAAATAAGCGAATAACGGAGAGATTTGATACTTATCTCTAGAGCGTCTAGGTGACGTATATTCTTGCTTCCACAATTATTCCTCTATATATCGGCTATGTCTAAGGCTATGATGATCTCTAATATCTATGGTAATGCTTCTTAGAGTCATTGAGATTTTACGTTTCCATATCGTATTAAAGGTTCATAATCTTGATAAAACATTAATCTTTGGTAATACTCCTTGCTGGTTCACGTTGATTGTTCTATTGAGTTATAAGAAATGATTTTAATTGCATATGGTTGCTCATAATATTCTGCTCGTGCATAGAGTAATTTATCATTTCACCGAGTCCCGGGCCGGGTAATGTTCGTGCGGAGTTTCTTGCATATGTCACCGAGTTCCTCACTAGAGGGCCGGGTATGTATATTATATATATGATTGGTGATGAGGATGGTTATGATGATGATGATGACGGAGATGACGTGATTATTATTTTGCCGAGCCCCTTACTAGGGAAGCTGGGCACTTTAAATGTTAAATATATGCATGATTTTCTCTTAAAAGGGTATATGTGTAGCGATATTTTGTTTCGACTTGCCATATTGGTATCCTGTCATCTTTACCTTATGCTTTACATACTCAGTACATTGTCCGTACTGACCCCCCTTTCCTCGGGGGGCTGCGTTTCATGCCCGCAGGTGTAGACGCACAGTTCGGTGATCCTCCCGCCTAGGATATCTACTCTGCTGATTGGGAGAGCTCCACTGTTCTGGAGCCCAGTCGTTTTGGTACATAACTTTTGTGTAGTCTTTTGCTCGTCTATGGGTATGGCGGGGCCATGTCCCGTCGAGTTTCACTAATGTACTCTTAGAGGTCTGTGGACATTATGTGGGTTGTATATATATGTTTTGGATAATGGTCTGGACATGGTTTGTTTGGGATTTCCGCTTGTACAAGGGCAGCCTTGTCGGCTGCGTACATCATTGTGTATTGTGCAGTGGCAGCCTTGTCGGCATACGTATGTTATTATGCTTTGAATAGTGGCGGCCTTGTCGGCTCGCGTATGCTGTTATGGTTGAATGGTTATGACTCCTTATGAGACAGGTCCTCTTTTATATATATGACGTTGGGGTTGGCTTGATTTGATTAAATTCCATATTGTCTTAGTTTCAGTTGGTTATACTTAGCAGGTTGTATGGGGTGTCCAAAACGGGCACTAGTCACGGCCATCGGGTTGGGTCGTGACAAAGAGTGGTATCAGAGCGGTTCTTCCTCGGAAGTGTCTACAGACCGTGTCTAGTAGAGTCTTGTTTATCGGTGTGTTGTGCACCACATCTATAAACAGGAAGCTACAGGACATTTAGGATGTCATTCTTTCTTCTTATTCTAGATCGTGCGATAGAGCTATATTAACAGGATAATCCCTCTCTAACTAATCCGTGTGTTTTCAGCTATGCCTCCAAAGAAAGCGACAGCCGCCCAGAAGGGAAAATCGGTAGCAGAAGGTACTAGTCAGACCCGGAGAGTTACTAGGGCCCGTGCCCAGTCTATGCCTGGTATTATGCTCCAGTCGGAGAGCTCTGCTACACCCCCACCGCCAGAAGAGCTTAGAGCAGCAGCAGCTCCAGTTCGGGGGACACCACCAGCCCCCGAGGCCCCAACATCTGCACCTCCAGCTCCTCAGTCAGGGGCGGAGGATAGGGCCATGAGAGATGTGGTTCAATTGTTGACTAGATTAGTGGCAGATCAGGCTCGCAGGCATGGACTAGGAGTTGATCATGCGGACAGATCTGATAGCTTAAGGGCTCGTGACTTCTTAAGTTGTAATCCTCCAGAGTTCTTTGGGTCAAGGCCCCAGGATGATCCGCAAGAGTTTATTCGTCAGATGCAGCGTACATTGAGGATAATCAAGGCTTCAGAGACCGAGTCTGTTGAGTTGGCTACGTATCGTTTGCGGGATGTAGCTATTAATTGGTATGAGTCTTGGGAGTTATCTAGGGGTGATGGTAGTCCTCCAGCGGTATGGGATGAATTTGTGAAGGCTTTCCAGGGCCACTTCCTGCCTCCAGAGATGAAGCGAGCTAGAGTCGATAGATTCTTGCGTTTGAAGCAAAATGGCAGGAGCGTTCGAGAGTATAGCCTCGAGTTTGATTCATTGGCTAGGCATGCGCCTACTATTGTGGCTGATATGGCAGACAGGGTACATCGTTATGTGATGGGATTGGATCGTTATTTGATTGACGGTTGTATGGCAGTGACTCTTCAGCCAGGTATGGACATTGCTCGGGTGCAGGCATATGCACAGGGGGTAGAGGATCGGCACCGGGGACGTCAGCCAGATAGAGATTATAATAGAGGCCAGCATAAGAGGGCTAGATCAGCAGGTTATCCTGACGAGTTTCAAAGCGGGCAGTCTCAGCAGCATGTTAGATTTTCTTCCCAGCCAGCACAGAGTGCACCCCCACGTTTCATGGGTAGGGGGTTCGATCGTATGGGATATTCGGAAGCAGGTCAGAGCTCTAGGGCGTCAGGGTCACAGATGGGCAGGGGTTTGAGCCAGTCGAGGCCACCTTTGCCTCGGTGTTCTCGTTGTGGTAAGTCCCATCCTGGGGAATGTCGTTGGGCTACAGGTGCGTGTTTTTCTTGCGGCCATCAGGGCCATTCTATGAGGGAGTGTCACCTTTGAGGTAGTGCAGGTGGTATGGCACAGCCTACAGGGTCCGTTGCTGGTTCAACTTCTTCTGTGGCTATGCGCCCTACAGGGCAGGGTATTCAGGCGCCAGCAGGCCGTGGTAGAGGACGTGGTGGAGCTTCCAGTTCTAGCGGTCCCTCAAACCGTATATATGCTTTGACTAATAGGCAAGATCAGGAGGCGTCACCTAATGTGATCACAGGTATATTATCACTATTCTCCCGAAGTGTGTATGCATTGATAGACCCAGGTTCCACCTTATCATATATATCTCCCTTTGTTGCTAGTAGGATCGGAATAGAGTCTGAGTTGATAGAACCATTTGAGGTAGCTACACCTGTAGGAGATTTTGTTATAGCTACGCGAGTATATAGGAATTGTTCAGTAGTTATATATAGTCGTCGTACCGTAGCAGATCTAATAGAGTTAAATATGATTGAGTTTGATATTATCATGGGCATGGATTGGTTGGCTTCTTGTTATGCTAATGTTGATTGCAGAGGAAAGATAGTTCGATTTCAATTTCCAGGGGAACCGATTATAGAGTGGAAGGGAAGTACAGTATCGCCGAAAGGTAAGTTCATTTCATACCTCAAGGCCGGGAAGATGGTTAGAAAAGGCTATATTTACCATCTGATTCGGGTGCATGACATAAAGGCAGAGGCACCGATTCTTCAATCAGTCCTGGTAGTTAATGAATTTCCCGATGTATTCCCCGAGGAACTTCCAGGCCTTCCTCCAGAACGGGAGATAGAGTTTACTATAGATGTACTGCCAGATACCCAGCCTATATCTATACCTCCTTATAGAATGGCACCTGCTGAGTTGAAAGAATTGAAAGAGCAATTGAGGGATTTGCTAGAAAAGGGCTTCATCAGGCCTAGTACGTCACCTTGGGGAGCACCGGTACTGTTTATGAGGAAGAAGGATGGGTCGCTGCGGATGTGCATTGATTATAGGCAGTTGAACAAAGTAACAATAAAGAACAGGTATCCCCTCCCAAGGATTGACGATCTATTTGACCAGTTGCAGGGTGCAAAGTGTTTTTCAAAGATAGACTTGCAGTCAGGTTATCATCAGGTGCGGATAAGAAAGGCAGATATTCCAAAGACGGCATTTCGGACCCGATATGGGCATTATGAGTTTAGAGTGCTGTCTTTTGGGCTGACTAATGCTCCAGCGGTGTTCATGGATTTAATGAATCGAGTATTTGAACCATTCCTTGATATGTTTGTTATTGTATTTATAGACGATATTCTGGTCTATTCACGTTCAGAAGAGGAGCATGCAGATCATTTAAGGACGGTACTTAGGGTGCTTCAGCACCAGAAGTTGTATGCTAAATTTTCTAAGTGTGAGTTCTGGTTGACTTCAGTGGCATTCTTGGGGCATATTATTGGAGCTGATGGTATTCAGGTAGACACGCAGAAGATTGAGGCAGTAAAGACTTGGCCCAGACCTACGACACCTACTGAGGTACGCAGCTTTTTGGGGTTAGCAGGATATTACAGGAGATTCGTAGAAAAGTTTGCCTCAATTTCAGCGCCTTTGACAAGGCTAACTCAAAAGGCAGCCAAGTTCCAGTGGACAGATGCTTGTGAGCGAAGCTTCCAACTATTGAAAGACAAATTGACTACAGCTCCAGTCCTAACTCTTCCGGAGGGACCAGACGGCTATGTTATTTATTGTGATGCTTCGGGTGTTGGGCTAGGATGTGTATTGATGCAGCATGGCAAAGTTATAGCCTATGCCTCCCGACAACTTAGGAAGCATGAAAAGAACTATCCTACTCACGATCTGGAGTTAGCGGTCGTGGTTCATGCCTTGAAGATATGGAGACATTATTTATATGGTGTCCATGTGGACATCTATACAGATCATAAGAGTCTCCAATATATCTTTAAACAGAAGGAGCTGAACTTACGACAGAGGCGGTGGTTAGAGTTGCTAAAGGATTATGATGTTGATATTTTATATCATCCAGGGAAAGCGAATGTTGTAGCAGATGCTCTTAGCCGTAAATCCATGGGTAGCTTGACAGATGTACAACCAGAAGGGAGGGATATGGTTCGGGAGATTCAGCGGCTATCCAGTCTTGGAGTCCGTCTAGCTAATTCGGAAGATAGTGGAGTTTTTATTCGAGAGGTTGCTGAGCCCTCAATCATAGATGAGGTAAAGAGACACCAATACAAGGACCCTATTCTGGCACAGTATAGAGATGCAGCTCTTCAAAAGGAAAAGACCCCATTTAATGTTACACCTGACGGAGTGTTACGATATGAAGGAAGATTGTGTGTACCCGATACTGCGGGGCTACGACGGCAGGTTATGGGAGAGGCACACTCTGCCCGTTATTCTATTCACCCAGGGTCAACAAAAATGTATCATGACCTCAGATGCTTATATTGGTGGGATGGCATGAAAAAGGACATAGCAGAGTTTGTTGCTCAGTGCCCAAATTGTCAACAAGTCAATATCGAACATCAAAAGCCTGGTGGATTATTACAGGAGATAGAGATCCCGACTTGGAAATGGGAGATGATTAATATGGACTTCATTACAGGCTTACCTCGCACTCAACGGAAGTATGACTCTATATGGGTTATTGTAGATAGGCTGACGAAATCGGCCCATTTTCTTCCAGTCAGGACTACTTATTCGGCTGAAGATTATGCGAGGTTATATGTCAGGGAGATAGTGAGACTTCATGGGGTTCCCACGTCCATTATATCAGACAGAGGAGCTCAATTTACAGCCAACTGTTGGAGATCGTTTCAGAAGGGATTGGGGACACAAATGAACCTTAGCACAGCATTTCACCCTCAGACTGATGGGCAGGCTGAGCGTACTATTCAGACACTAGAAGATATGTTGCGGGCATGTATTATTGACTTCAAAGGCAGCTGGGATGACCACTTGCCGCTCATTGAGTTTGCCTATAATAATAGCTACCATTCTAGTATCCAGATGGCACCGTACGAGGCCTTATATGGGAGGAAGTGCAGATCACCTATTGGTTGGTTTGATGTTGGCGAGACTAAGTTAATAGGCCCGGATGTGATTCAGCAAGCTGTTGACATGGTGAAGCTTATTCAAGAAATTATTAGCAGCCCAGAGTCGACAGAAGTCATATGCAGATATCGACGTCGAGATTTGGAGTTTCAGATTGGTGACTGGGTATTCCTGAAGGTATCACCCTGAGGGGTGTGAGAGATTCGGCAGGAAGGGAAGCTCAGTCCAGATACATTGGCCTTATCAGATTGTTCGTAGGATAGGCAAGGTTGCCTATGAGTTGGATCTACCATCTTATTTGGAGGCGGTACATCCAGTCTTCCATGTATCGATGCTACGTAAATGTATTGGTGATCGTTCTAGAGTATTCCATGTAGATGATATTCAGGTAACAGAGGAGTTTGTCATATGAGGAGAAACCCGTGCTATACTTGATAATCAGGTTAGAAGGTTACGTACTAAGGATGTGGCTTCCGTCAAAGTGTGTGGCAAAATAACAATAGGAGGAAATGACTTGGAAGCGGAAGACGAAATGAAATAAGTATCCTTACTTGTTCCCCGTACCTGCGGTAATTCAATTCTATATTGACTATATTAATAGATATGAGATTATGTAGCTGTGAGGCATCTGTAAGTTACGGAATGCAGGTTGATATGTATAACTTTTAGAGAGACCTCGCTGGAATTTGTTTTTGCAAGACTCCCACTTAACATTCGAGGACGAATGTTCCTAAGGGGGAAGGATGTTATGCCTCGTATTTTTTTTATACGTAGTGGGCATCGTGATCTAGAAGACGTAAAGAAATATTAGGCAAGGATGTTATTTCCAAATGTGATACTAAGTATGAGTTGGGCTAAGTAAGTGCCATTAACTTTAAGTGAGGGATTAATTAGTGGCTAATTTGGATTGATTTAATCCAATGGGCCCCACCACTCATAATTGGTGGCTGATTAGGATTAATTTAATCCAGTGGGCCCACCACTCAAGGCAAAAATTAAAAAGGGGTCAGATTGTGGGCTGGCCTTAGTGGACAGGTGTAGAGGGGGGCTGCCTCCACTTCATACTATTAAATGAGGTGGAGAAATCCACTCCATGCTAAATAAAGTGGTGAAATGCATTGCTGCATATCATCTTCTTCTTCACCACTTGTCTTAGGCAGCCATGGAAATGGAGAAACCAACCCTGCAACTCTTGGCCAGCAGCTGCAAATAATTTGGTTAGTAATCTCCTTGTTTGGTGTGTTGTTAATTCTTTAGAATACCCTTGTTAAATTATCCATTAATTTTAAGAAGGGGGCGTGACCAGTAGCTTAGGAAGTTTGTTTTAGTTATTGAATGTGCTAAGTATGAATGGAAACCATAATCGGATTATTAGTGGTGTCGTGTTGGTGCTTGGGCTGTTTTGATTAAAGCAAACTGCAGGAAAATTCTGTTTTGGCATTATGTATATGTTGAATGTGATTATGAGTATATACTCCAAAGGATGAATACGATAAGGTAGATGTGTTTGCGAATTATAAAACGAGTTATCACTCTGTGTGTCGTTGCTTCGCTGCTATGGTTGCCGAGACGGAACTGTTTTGGGGAGGGGGCTGTTTAATATGATTCTTTGGGTTATATGTGTTATTGGTATTGCTGTGGATAATTTGGATTGTTGTCGGATTGGGACGAGGTAAGGAAAATAGGGGAGGTGCTGCCGAATTTTCGTTAGATTATTAGCTAGCTTACAAGAAAGTAAAGCACGATGTTTATCTAATTGCGGCACGATTGTTGCTTGTTATAGATTAATAGCTTGAGCAGTAAATATTGGACGTGCGGCTCGATTATACGGTATGTAACGTTGTCCCTTCTTTCTTTGCTTGGCATGACTTTTAAAATAAGCGAATAGCGGACAGATTTGATACTTATCTCTAGAGCGTCTAGGTGACGTATATTCTTGCTTCCACAATTATTCCTCTATATATCGGCTATGTCTAAGGCTATGATGATCTCTAATATCTATGGTAATGCTTCTTAGAGTCATTGAGATTTTACGTTTCCATATCGTATTAAAGGTTCATAATCTTGATAAAACATTAATCTTTGGTAATACTCCTTGCTGGTTCACGTTGATTGTTCTATTGAGTTATATGAAATGATTTTAATTGCATATGGTTGCTCATAATATTCTGCTCGTGCATAGAGTCATTTATCATTTCACCGAGTCCCGGGCCGGGTAATGTTCGTGCGGAGTTTCTTGCATATGTCACCGAGTTCCTCACTAGAGGGCCGGGTATGTATATTATATATATGATTGGTGATGAGGATGGTTATGATGATGATGATGACGGAGATGACGTGATGATTATTTTTCCGAGCCCCTTACTAGGGAAGCTGGGCACCTTAAATGTTAAATATATGCATGATTTTCTCTTAAAAGGGTATATGTGTAGCGATATTTTGTTTCGACTTGCCATATTGGTATCCTGTCATCTTTACCTTATGCTTTACATACTCAGTACATTGTCCGTACTGACCCCCCCTTTCCTCGGGGGGCTGCGTTTCATGCCCGCAGGTGTAGACGCACAGTTCGGTGATCCTCCCGCCTAGGATATCTACTCTGCTGATTGGGAGAGCTCCACTGTTCTGGAGCCCAGTCGTTTTGGTACATAACTTTTGTGTAGTCTTTTGCTCGTCTATGGGTATGGCGGGGCCCTGTCCCGTCGAGTTTCACTAATGTACTCTTAGAGGTCTGTGGACATTATGTGGGTTGTATATATATGTTTTGGATAATGGTCTGGACATGGTTTGTTTGGGATGTCCGCTTGTACAAGGGCAGCCTTGTCGGCTGCGTACATCATTGTGTATTGTGTAGTGGCAGCCTTGTCGGCATACGTATGTTATTATGCTTTGAATAGTGGAGGCCTTGTCGGCTCGCGTATGCTGTTATGGTTGAATGGTTATGACTCCTTATGAGACAGGTCCTCTTATATATATATGACGTTGGGGTTGGCTTGATTTGATTAAATTCCATATTGTCTTAGTTTCAGTTGGTTATACTTAGCAGGTTTGTATGGGGGTGTCCAAAACGGCACTAGTCACGGCCATCGGGTTGGGTCGTGACACTTTCCACCCATTTTTTTTAAATTTCAGACTCCTAAAATTTAGTGAAAAGGCTAAGGAACACTAACATCTCTTTGAATCAACTTCCTGGACGTTTTTGGACATTTTAGTTCTTAAACCTTCTGAATGACCTATATTCATTAAAAATGGACTTAGAAACAGTGTTTAGACTTTATGACACCTATGTTAGGCTTTACTATGAGTCTTTGATTTTCAAGGTGTTACAGTTCCTCTAAGAATAAGCTTTATATGCAAGACAAGCCTAAGTTCATGATGAGGTTTTCAAATCAGGTTCCTCCTAACTTCTCCAAGAATCACAATGATAGAGGTTCTAATCCTAAACATTAAAAGGGGATAAATGTTGATCCACCAAGGAAGAGACCAACTTGTGGAAATTGTGGTAACAAACATATGGATGAATGTCTTGTTGGGACTAATAGTTGCAATGGTTGTGGGAAGGGTGGACATATGGTGAAATATTGTCCTAATGTGAGAAGCCAAGGTAAGGGGAATGGACAAACTTAGTCAAGCGGTCCTAGTTCTTAACCTCCAAAAAGGAATCGTTTCCATGCACTCAAGGCTAGGGGTGAATAAGAGAACTCTCCCGATGCTGTGACGGGTATGTTACATTTTATCTCTGTTAATGTTTATGAATTGCTTGATCAAGGTGCTACTCTCTCGTTTCTTACACCTTTAGTAGCCTGGAAGTTTTATGTACTTCCCGATGTTTTGGTTGAACCTTTTTCCGTTTGTACCCCAATGGGTGACTCTGTTGTTGCAAAAAGAGTCTATAGGAAATGTCCTATAATGTTGCCCAATATATTTATCCTTGTTGATTTGGTAGAACTTGACATGTTTGATTTTAATATCATCTTGGGTATGGATTCGTTCCATGATTGGTTTGATTCAATAGATTATAGAATAAGGGTAGTGAATTTTCAATTCCCTAATGAACCTATTCTCGAGTGGAAAAGGGGAAGTTCTATGCCAAGGGTCAAATTATTTCTTTTTTGAAGGATTGTAAGATGATAGCCAAAGGTTTTTTATAGAATGTGCTTAGGGTTAAGGAATTAGAATGTTAAACTTCTTATATTGAATCAGTTCCTATAGTTAGAGAATTCCCGGAAATATTTCCTAATGACCTTCCAAGAGTTCCTCCTGTACATGAAATTGACTTTGGCATTGATTTATTATCGGATACAAATCTCATTTCAATTCCTCCATATAGGATGGATCCGGCTGAATTGAAAGAGTTGAAGCTCCTACTCAAGGATTTACTAGTCAAGGGTTTCATTCAACCTAGTATTTCTCCATGGGGTGCTCCGGTCTTGTTTATTAAGAAGAAGGATGGGTCACTTAGATTGTGCATTGATTATAGCCAACTCAATAAGGTAACCATAAAGAACAGTATCCTCTCCATAGAATTGATGATCTATTTGATCAACTCAAAGGTTGTAGTTATTTTTCCAAGATTTACTTAAGGTCAGGATATAACAAAATTAGGGTAAGAGGTGAAGATGTTCCCAGAACCACTTTTTGAACTAGATATGGTCACTATGAATTTCTAGTGATGTATTTTATGTTAACAAATGCCCCGACGGCGTTTAGGGACCTAATGAATAGAGTTTTCTGAGATTACCTCGACTCATTTGTGATTGTGTACATTTATGATATTTTGATATACTCCAAGAATGAAGATGACCATGAGAGTCACTTGAGGTTGGCCTTGCAAGTCCTCTAGGAACACCAACTTTATGCCAAAATTAGCAAGTGGTAACTTTTGTTGAGGTCGATTGCTTTTCTTGGCCATATTATCTCCGATGATGGTGTAGAAGTTGATCCGAAGAAGACGGATGCGGTCAATATTTTCCTAGACCTTTGACATCCACAGACATAATGAGTTTCTTGGGTCTAGCAGGGTATTATAGAAGGTTTATTGATAGATTTTTGTCCATTGCTTCTTGATACGGTCAAACTTACTTCTCAAATAAGAAGTAAAGCGGTCGTATGAAGTAAAAAACCCAACTAATGAGGTTGAGATCGTTCCCACAAGGAAAATAGTTCATACTTAACTTTAATCTATTATTATTATTATTATTTAGTCAATTATTTCTTTAGAATACAAAAGACAATAAAAGGGGTTTTTTTTTTATTTCTAAATGAATGAAAATAACTCACTAAATTAAAGTAAACAACTAATAGACTCAAATATTGGAGTTTAATCAATTAATAAATGTAACTAGGGTTTAAGTGTTCCCCACATGTTCCTAACTTGATAATTCTAACTATAACAATTCTTTCCTATTATCTTGCATGCAAAGTGATAAGTTATGTATTTCTAAATCCTTGGTCCGGCATCTAGTAAATTTCACTCCGCACCTTGGTCTGGCTACATGTGTTGCTATACTAACCCTTACCTTTACCTCATATTAAGCATTGTATTCGATCTTTGACTAAGTTATTGCCTCGTACCAATCAATACTAGCCTATTAGATAGTATACACTAAATCTATGTTGATAATTCTTTTCCTATTATCTACCTCCTTGGTTCATCAAGTAGCATTAAGGCGAGTTCTAACGTTGCCTTCGTTAAAAAGACTTCTAAATGAAAGAATTATAACTACATGCAATATACTATTCTGGAATTATTATTTTAGTTAGATTTTACCTTATTATTAACCCATGGTTCCCACAACCCTAGTTATGGAGTTTAGTTACCCATAGTGATAATCACAATATTTATATATCTAATATAAGAATTCATGCACTTACTTTGATGAGAAAGAATAAAATACAGAAATTCACTTGATTATTCAACAAAATTACCAACAATCAAAAGTCTAATATCAAAGGGTCTACTATCCAAGAATCTAACATAAGAGAGTCTTACATAAGAGAGTCTAACATAAGAGAGTCTAACTACCAAAAGTCTAAATCCAAAAATGAGGTTTTTGAACTATTTATAAAAAACAAAAACCTAATAAAAGAAGGACTCTAATTGCTGAAAACATGTCAAAACGCGTCTGAGTCGACGGACCTCATGATGGATCGTCATGGTTATGACGGTCCTTCATTGTTATGACGGTCCGTCATGACCTCCGTTGTCCTATACTTCACAAATTCTTCTGTTGCTTTCTTCATTACCCTCGACGAACATGTATGATTGACCGCTCCAAGAACGACGGTCCGTTGAGGGTCTTCATTCCATAATGCTTAAACTTCTTGGAATTTGGGTACTGCGACTACTCTCTGATCATTGCGACAAACCATCAGGATGGACCATAGTGGCTATGATAGTTCGCCATGGACTTCCGTAATCCCACACTTAGGTCAGACTTCCCCATCTTCCTTCAGCAGCTTTACTACGATTTCACCTACAGACCGTCAAAAGCTCGACGGGCCGTCAAAAGCTCCGTAGGTGGTAACTTTTCTGCATTTCTTGCTCAAAAACTTCCACGTTCATCTTTAGACAGATTTCCTGCAAATAAAGAGAAACTTACATAAAAATCAATCCAAAAAGGCTTTTGGACACACACTAAACTTAAGGAAAAAGCATTAAAAATTCCATGAAACCATGATATATCAACACCCTCAACTTAAATTCGTTGTTAGTCCTCAAGCGACGCACTATGACTCACTACAAAATCTTTCTACAATAGTATCCATGTTTTAGCTGTCGCAATCAATTTTCTATCAACCCAATCAATCTCTTCATGTTTATGCATATTATCACTATTAGGCTTAAATTATGTGGAATCATACCATGACACAGACTCACAACGCATTGACACCTATCCTCTTTAATTTCTCACCGAGGTGCTAATATTTACAGTATTGCAACTAGTGTCCTCAGTTCAAAACAACATTCCCATATTTCACACAATGATTTCAGTTTGAGTATAAGGATTACTTTTCAACACTCACTCTCAGAACAAATTCACAAATCATTCATACATATTGCCATAAGCTTGCCCTTATTTTCACTGCTCTAAGTTCGCCATACAACTCTTAGGATCACGATAGGACTTTCTTAGCTTGTAATATAGGCTCAGGGTCAGGTAGGCTATATTTAGGTATGCTTTAGTGACTTTTTACCCTCCTTGACATATCGGTTAAACATACCACTTTTTTTCATTTTATTTCACCCAATTTCTCATATTCTTTAACCTTGCTATTTTCCCTTCTTTATTCATTTGTGTAAGTGACTATGTACTTTTTTTACTTCTATTTATTATATATTTTTTTTATTTCACTTTTATTTCAACTGACTTTTGAGTCACTTTACTTTTGTTCTTCTCTCTCTTTGTTCTTTCAACCCAACTTTCAAGAGCATTCCTCATAATAGCCACCCTCAACTCATAGCTTTGCCATTAGTCAAAGTACACAATACCAAAAGGTGGGTCAGGGCCATGAAAAGGTTGTTTACAACATTAGCCACCCTCAACTTATGCTTTTGGCATAAGATGAGGTGCACATGTACAAGGAGGGACTAGGGCTAACACATTATTCCCAGAAAAGACCAGTTGGGGTGAAAAAGAAAGGTCTAGTTTAAGCTCAAATAATTTCAATCAAAGAGGGATTAATTTCATTCGTTTTTTAGACTAAAAATTGGCTATATTGAACAAGGGCCTATGATGCTTTCCTAATTGTTTATTACAACTTACTTTTAGCAGGACTAACCTGGAAAGTTCTAGCTTAGTAGAAATAGTAGACTATTCAAATTTTCCTCACACTCACTTGACATCTTATTACTCTACTATATTATCAGACACCTAGTTCGAATATTAGACTTAGGGTCATGCAGTGCTGTATCTCTATGTCATGCTTAGAGCCACACATTTATCAATTACTATGCCTAGTCTTGCATCATTTTTACAACAGGATATCATTTTGTTTTAGCCATCATGATTTAGAGTTATACTATGTACACAAGATATAGACATGTCGGTTCAACAATAAAAATAATCAGTCTTTTGGGGAAAAAGAACACAGGCAAGAAAACCCCAAAGGAGTATCGTGAATTGGGATACTCAGACTTCACCCTAGAACTCACTTTCCATTTACCCCACCCCCAACAAAAATATATGCAATTGTCCCCAATGCATAAAAAAATTGAAGTACGAGAGTGGTAGGTGAAGCAAACCTGGGGCGCTAATCATCGGCGATCACCAAGCTGGTGGGTCTGGTTCCCCGGAACCTACTACCTATGTAGTATGGACACCCTCAATAGTGTCCTCATCAGAAATTGCACTATCAGTAGTGCCTCCCGCTGTCTCCAAATATCTGGAGCTAGATGCCCCATCAGCTGACTCTACAACCTCTGATTTGACGCTCCTCCTCATCAGCAAGCGAGGCTCTCATCGCATCCTCCATCTCACGGTGCTCCTTATTTCGTGCTTTAGACTCATCCTCCTCTCGACCCTTGCGCCTCTTGGCATGATCTCGAGAGGGAGTGATGGAATATCAGAAGTGGCGAATAAGGAAGCCATCACTGTGTCCTCAACAGGCTCTGCAGAAGGGGCCTCAGACTCAGGCACCCTAGCCTCTAGGATCATATCAATATCCGCTCGCAGACTCTCAACCGCAGCCTGAATGGTCAACACGTCCATAAAAGGGGATGGCCGGGCAAGCACCCACAACTGAAAAACGTGCAAGCGCTGATGAACCTCAGCGATCTTCCACTATGTGTGCTGGACCATTTTACGCTCCAAGCGCTCCTCCACCTCAGCAATAGACTTCTGCATCCAAGGCTGGATATGATGCAAAAGTATGGCCATCTGAGCCTCTAGTTTCTAGATGGTAGCAAGCGGGACCAGAGCAGGGAAAGGGGCTGAGCGAGAGGAGCTAGGGGTAGTGATACTACCTGGGATAGACTCGACCGGGGTAGTATCAGTTGTTTCGTAAGCATCTTGTGTATCTGTTCGAGCACGTGCTACCGTATCATCCAGATTTTCACCAAGTGGAGGCAACTCTTGACGGGTCCCTCTGAGTGGAACCAAATCGTACTCATCCCTGATGAGGCCGATATCGACAGTGCCCAACGGACTTTTGAGCTGATCAATGTGCCAGATGGGCACACCTGTGGACCTGCATAAGGAAAATATCATGAACGGAAAAGGGTAAGTAGTTGTGACCTTGAAAACCCTCTCGTGCATGACCGCCTGTAGAAGCCAAGCGAAGTCCACCTCAAACCCCGCTATCGTCACCGCCCTAAGAACTGCGCAATCCCATGTGACTGTATTATCAGCAGCTGTGGGGGAAAGGCAGTGACGGACAATCAACCATAAGAAGTTAGCCGTGAAGGTCAAGTTAGCCTTCTTGATGGATCCTTTCGGCTCCGTTACCCAGTCGTCACCCTCTCCATCAATATACAAGTGAAGGTCCATCCACCTCTTGGTGGTCTCTCTTAGTGATGTCTCACACAAGAATTGGCCATATTTTACAATTTGCCACCGATAATCCAACGAGGCGTTTAGAGGGATCCTGTTAGCATCAGCATCCTCACCGTATAGATATTGACAGATGGCTGGCAGGGAGATATCGACATGTATGCCGCGTACCCTGATGTGCTACAGTGGGGCCTATTTGGCGGGGTCAGTATGCCTATATATTTGTGATCTAAGAGTCGCCACATAAGAGGCGTAAAACTCTCAGACCATCTCCTCACAATAGTGGCCCAAAGAACGAGCTGTCCACTCTAGCCGATGTCTGGTGAAGAGATTGTGGATATCGGGCATGGACGGGAGACTTCCTGTAAGGACCTGCCTCTAGTGTAAGGGTACGTGTCATGATGCCTTTATCATTTAGAAACTTGGCGTCTGAATACGCTTGGTATTTCCCGTCGACACACCACCTACTAAGCTGGTCCACAACCGGGGTGAGAGCACCAGTCGGTGAGCCTGGAGTGGAATTAGGACTGTCAGCCTCATCAGACGAGGCAGACTATGCAACTTTGGCGGGTGCAGGGACTTCTGCGGACCCGGAGGCTTCCTCCGACCACGAAACTCCTAAGGAACCAGATGCTCCTTGTTCATGTGTAGATGACCCAGAAGGTGTGCCTGTCAGTGTGCGCTCCTCATCAGACAAAGAGGCAGTAACTACGCCGGACGCTACCTTTTTGGGTGTAGCTCTGGTTGCATGTGCAGCTCGTGATGGAGTGGCAGTGCGTGGGGGCACGTACTCGGGATCATGCTCATCATCAGAGCCTATAACCAGTCGGGCAGACGGGGTGACAGAATTTGAACGCCAACGTGCGTAAACTCGATCTATTTTTGGTGCCATTAGAGATAGTACATGTAAAGAATCAATATTAGAACTAGAAGGAGAAAACAAGACAAATAAAAATGACACAAAATAAATATAAGAGCAAAGCTGTAATGACATCTCAATAGTAATAGTGAAATAGGACGGACAAGGTGACGACTGTTCGTGAGTACGATAGACTGTCATGGGATCCGTCATGTCTTACTTCAACTATTTCTATGTGGAGATCCCTGAAGGAAAATCTCTGACAGTTATGAAGGATAACCAGGATGGACCGTCGTCATAATGATGGTTCGTCGTCGATGTCCATCGTGGGGCGCTTAGAAAAAGGTATGGAGACCCTTAGGAGAGGGGTCCGTGACCGTCATGACAGTTCTGGAGGATGTACCATCGAGGGTATGACAGTCCGTCATAGATGTCCGTTAGAGGACACTTAGAAAAAGTATGGAAACCTTAGGACAAGGGTCTCTAACAACCATGACGGTTGTGCAGGACGAACCGTTGAGGGTATGAAGGTCCGCCATAGATTTCCGTCAGAGGATACTTAGAAAAAGTTGGAGACCCTTAAGAGAAGGGTCTCTGACAACCAGAACGGTTGTGCTGGATGAACTGTCGCGGGTATGATGGTCCGTCTTAGATGTCCGTCAGAGGACACTTTGAAAAAGTTGGAGACCCTTAGGATAGGGCCTCTGACAACTAGAACGGTTGTGCAGGAAGGACCGTCGTTCCCATGACGGTCCGTCGCATGTGTCCATTGGTGGACACTTAGAGAAAATGAACAGTGGAGTGTCGGAACAGATCTTATGATGGTCCATCGTGGGTATGATGGTCCACCATCGGGGTTTCGTTCTGTCATACAGTGACAGAACTGAGGATGACACATTCATCCTCTATGACTCAAATGGAATACTTAATGTTAACCTATATGTTTCTAACCCCAAATACCTAGCAAACTAGCAATGCTAAAGCACCTATTTTTAAAGTTTTAACAAGGAAATTCGAGGATTCTCAATCTAGGTCAGACAAAATTTTATCAAAGACTGAATACCCACCAAAAAGAAATAGGCTAATACTAATTGAAAAACAAAAATGCAATTTAAATGGGTAGAAATCAGAGACACATACCTGAGAAGAGGAAAAAAAAAGAAAATGAGGCACTTTATTATCAAGAACAGAACCACAGCAGCAGACTCCGACAAGTAGAGAGTAGATTTAAGGAATTGGGGATTTGGGGAAGTGATCAGTTAATAGAGAAGAGAGGTAGGTAGTTGGAAGTTTGAAAGGGAGGGAAATGGGAGAAAGAGGGAAGGAAATAGGTAAAATTAAGGGGTGGGTTATTTTAAAAGTTAACAAGTTTTATAATACCCCTGTCGGGTCGGGTCGGGTCGGGTATACTGATTAATGACACAATGAGTCCCCGACGACGGTCCATCACAGTTGTTATGATCCGTCATTGGTAGTGTCGCGTGTGCCCTAATTTTGAAAATAAGTTAAAGACGTACCTGGCACGACGGATTAATACGACGTTCTGTCGCATGCGTGATGGTCCGTCAATCTATCCATCAGTTACTGTTGCAGAGAGATTTTCTACAAAATTTCCTGGTGATGTGTCTGCAAATTTAATATTCATTAGTAGAAAATGCTACCATTACTAGAAAGAAAACTACAAATATTGTGTTGCCTCCCAACCAACGCCTGATTTAACGTCGTGGCACGACTGAGGAAACATGATTACTCAACCTTCATCAAGATGGTATACCTCGATCACTTCATTCTCCGATTCAGCATGCCCAAAATAGAGTTTTATTCATTGTCCATTCACCTTAAACCGCACACACTCCTCGTTTTCCAACTCAACTTCTCCATGAGGAAATAGTTGGGTAACCAGGTAAGGGCTAGTCCATTTGGACTTGAGCTTGCCCGTAAATAAGCACGACCTATATTTGTATAAAAGTACCAAATCCCCAACCGTAAACTCTATTTTTCAGTTTTAAGGTCATGGTGCTTCTTTATATTTTCTTTGTAGGATAAACAGATACCGATTGAAGCTCATCACTCTGCCTCATGGACCTACGAATGTTGAAGGTCGCTTCTTCATTGTTCAACCAAAATTTCATCTGCCCCTTTTCCATATCAACTAAGGCTCTACCCGTAGCAAGGAATGGTCTCCCAAGAATAATAGGCACTTTAAAATCGACTTCACAATCAAGAATAACAAAATCTGCCGGAAATATGAATGACTCCACTTTTACTAGCACATCGTGGAGTATCCCTATAGCCCATTTTACCGTTCGATTGTCCATCGATAGCCGCATCGCGGTGGGCTTTGGATCACCCAAACCCAACTTCTTGTAAATCGATAGGGGCATGATATTTATGCTTGCCCCCAGATCACATAATACTTATGCAAAATGTAATGACCCAACTGTACAAGGAATAGTGAACACACCCGGATATTCTTTATTTTGTACTAGAGATCTTCTAGCAATAGCACTACAATGCTGAATTCTATCATCATCCTCAAAAGTGACTGATCTTTTCTTTGTAACCAAATCATTAGCTTGGCATAACCGGGCATTTGTTCGAAAGCTTCTACCAAAGGGACATTGATAGAAATCTGCTTCAACATTGTTATAAAACGTCGATATTTACCATCCTCGATCTTTTTCACTTATCTTTGAGGAAAGGGTGGTGGTGGTGTAGGCTTGGGAATTACCTTTTTAGACACTTCAGCATCTTTTCCAGTGTTATCTTCTACTTCGCTACTAACCTCTACCATTATCATTATCTTTTATCACCTTTTCCTCATTAGACGACATAGGTGGGTCAATGGTTTGCTTACCACCCCGAGTAGTGATTGCCATACAGTCTCCATCATTTTTCAGATTTTGGATAGTGTTGCTAGGAAGAGTGCTCGGTTGCTATGTGTTCACAGTCCCAGATAATTGGGACATTTGAAACTCAAGCTGCTTAATCGATATTGTATGTATATCGAATTTCTGCCCAATACCCGCTAAATCACTCTTTAACTCTTTAATGTTCTTATCACTAGCATCGAACCTTCTCTTCATTTTGTGCAACATATCATCCACTCGCGCCATACTATCTCCACCATCCTTAGGAGTAACTCCACGATTTTGAGGAGGGACATAGGGCACATTCCTATCATTTCTATTACCATAGTTACCCCAGTTGAATTTGTTGACCCTCACAGTTATAGTTACCATAGATTCGACCTTGGTTTCGTTGACCTTAGCGCCAATTCTCCTGAGTTAAGCCTTGGGAACTCGGTCGGAAACCCCCCTTATGCTCATTTACCGCGTAGGAATCCTCCTCATAATAACATTCATCATTTGGTAGTGGTGGTTTAGACAGGTAGTTAAGTGCATTTATCTTTTCTTCATCCCCAGTGACATGTTTTAGTACCAACCCAAGATCAGTTCTCATTTGAGCCATCTCTTCGCAAATCTCATCTGTGGCTGGGTTGTGAGTGGATTGCAATGCGAAGGTATTTCTCCCAGTATCTTAATTCCTAGTACTCCAAGTTTTATTATTACGGAAGATTCTCTCTATCTTTTCGGCAATCTCAACATAAGGACACTCCGCATAAGAACCACCCGCTGTAGTATCCAACACCACTTTATTATTATCATCCTGTCCCCGATAGAAGTATTCCTTTAGTTACTCATCATCTATGCGGTGATTGGGGACGCTTCTAAAAAATAAGTTGAATCTATTCCAAGAACTACTAACTTACTCTCCTGGTTGTGCCACAAAGTTGTTCACTCTGTCTTTGTGGTTTAGTTTCTTAGAGACCGGGTAGTAACGTGCTAAGAAAACTTCCCTTAGTTGGTTCCTAGTGAAAATTGAGTTATAAGGGAGCTAAGTGAACCAAATAGCAGCCTCTCCCATCAGTGACAGAGGAAATACTCTTAGCCCTATTACATTCCAATCAAAATTAGGCCTCCCTACACAACTTTTACACACTGCCCTTACCTTAGCTGTATGGGCATGTGGGCCCTCAGAAGGTAGCCCTAAAAACAAACCTCTAGTAGTGAGCATTTGCATCAGACTACTAGTTACCACAAAGGTGTGTCCTTGTGGTAGAGGGGGCAAGACAAGTGGCCCATCAGAGTCTCCAATATTATCATAACCTCTGTAGTATTCTTGAGGGCATGAAGCGGGCTTCTGCCCCCGTGGTTGATTTTCACCCAGATCATCGAGTAATTACTTACCATGAACATCAAACGGAGTTGGGATGTTCGGGTTTGGATTATCATCATTAATACCCAAGTTTTGATTCGTATTGCGTAATGTACGCTCTAATTCATGATCGTAGGGAAACAAGGGTTATCTTCCTCTCTGTGTATTTGGAATACAAGAAAGATAGTTCTGCAAAAATAAAAAACAGTAAAAAAAGTAAAATTAAGAAAATATCGATTAAACTATAGTAATAAGTTTAAGTTAATTAAAAAACTACTTTACTCGGCAACGGCGCCAAAATTTGATACACTCAAACTTACTTCTCAAATAAGAAGTAAAGTAGTCGTATCAAGTAAAGAACCCAAGTAATAAGGTTGGGATTGTTCTCATGAGAAAAATAGTTCAGACTTAACTTTGATCTATTATTACTATTATTTAGTCAATTATTTCCTTAGAAAACAAAAGACAATAAAAGGGTTTTCTTTTATTTGTAAATGAATGAAAATTACAAACTAAATTAAAGTAAACAACTAATAGATTCAAATATTGGAGTTTAATCAATTAATAAAAGTAACTAGGGTTTAAGTATTCCCCACAGGTTCCTATCTTCATAATTCTAACAATAAACATTTTTTCCTAGTATCTTGCATGCAAAGTGATAAGTTATGTATTTCTAAGTCCTTGGTCCAGCATCTAGAAAATTTCACTCCGCACCTTGGTCCGGCTACGTGTGTTGCTATACTAACCCTTACCTTTACCTCATATTAAGCATTGTATTCAATATTTGACTAAGTTATTACCTCGTACCAATCAACACTAGCCTATTAGATAGTATACACTAAATCTATGTTGATAATTATTTTCCTATTATCTACCTCCCTGGTCCGGCAAGTAGCATTAAGGCGAGTTCTAAAGTTGTCCATTCCTTAAAAAGACTTCTAAACTAAAGAATTATAAATAGATGCAAGACAAAGGGTGTAATTGTTATTTTAGTTAGATTTTACCTCATTATTCACCCATGGTCCCCACAACCCTAGTTATGGAGTTTAGTTACCCATAGTGAT
This sequence comes from Solanum habrochaites, assembly GCA_027704765.1. Lineage (NCBI taxonomy): Eukaryota > Viridiplantae > Streptophyta > Magnoliopsida > Solanales > Solanaceae > Solanum > Solanum habrochaites. The sequence continues at coordinate 25,918,212 of JAKWJA010002495.1, forward strand.
AATCACAATATTCATATATTTTTATTTAAGAATTCATGAACTTACTTTGATGAGAAATAATAAAATCCAGAAATTCACTTGATTAATCAACAAATTACCAACAATCAAAAGTCTAATATTAAAGAGTCTACTATCAAAGAATGTAACATAAAAGAGTCTAATATAAGAGTGTCTAACATAAGAGAGTCTAACCACAAAAAGTCCAACCACAAAAAATGAGGTTTTTCGAACTATTTATAAAAAACAAAAACCTAATAAAAGAACCAGTCTAATTGCTGAAAAATCTGTCAAAACGCGTCCGAGTCGACGGACCTCGTGACGGACTGTCATGGTTATGACGGTCCATCGTGGACTCCGTCGTCCTATACTTCACAAATTCTTCTGCTTCTTTCTTCATTACCCTCGACAAACATGTATGATGGACCGTTCCAAGCACGATGGTCTGTCGAGGGTCTTCGTTCAATAATACATAAACTACTTGGAATTTTTGTACTAGGACTAATCTCTGAATATTGTGACAAACTAGCAGGCTGGACAATCGTGGATACGACGGTCCATCATGGACATTCGTAATCCCACAATTAGGTCAGACTTCCCTATCTTCCTTTAGCAGATTCACTACGATGCCATCTATGGACCGTCACAAGCTCGACGGACTGTCACAAGCTCCGTAGGTGGTAACTCTTCTATATTTTTTGCTCAAAAACTTCCACGTTCATCTTTAGACAGATTTCCTGCAAATAAAGAGAAACTTACACAAAAATCAATACAAAAAGGCTTTTGTAACCATACTAAACTTAAGGAAAATCATTAAAAATACCTTGAAACCACGATATATCACTTCTTCTTTGACAACTTTGACCCAAAAGAAGGTTAAGTTTGAGTGGTCATATGCTCGTGAAAAAGGTTTTCAAGAGTTGAAAGATAAGCTTACCTCCACTCTGGTGTTGACCTTACCGGAGGAAATGAAGTCTTTGTAGTGTATTGTGATTCTTCCCGAGTGGGATTGTGATGTGTCCACATGCAACATGGTAAGGTGATAGCTTATGCTTCTAGATGGATTAAAGTTCAGGAGAAGAATTATCCAACTCATGACCTTGAGTTAGCTGTTGCAGTTCTTGCCTTAAAAATATGGAGACAGTACTTGTATGGTGTAACTGATGATGTATTTACTGCCCATAAAAGTATTCAATATGTGCTTACACAAAAAGAGTTAAATTTGCGACAGAGAAGATGGTTAGAATTGTTGAAGGATTATGACATGAGTGACTTTTACCATCTTAGCAAGGACAATTTGGTTGAGGATGCTATGAGTCATATGACTATGGGTAGTGCGTCTCATGTGGAAGAAGAAAAGAAATAACTTGTGAATGATGTTCATACGTTTGGTCTCTTAGGTGTGCGGTTAGAAGATTCTCCAAATTGTGGATTTATGGTCGATCATAACTCCGACTCATCATTAATGGTGGAGGTGAAATCTATGTAGCATCTTGATCCACAGTTGAATGAATTGAAGGAATCGGTACTTGGTAAGCTCAATGAGTCATTCTCCCAAGGGGGATGGTGTTCTTAGGTACCAAGGGAGATTTTGTGTACTCGATTTTCAGGATTTGAGAAATTAGATTCTAGAAGAAGCCCATGGTTCTCGCTATTCTATACATTGGGGTGCCACAAAAATGTATCATGATCCTTGAGAGCTCTATTGGTGAGATGGTTTAAAGAGGGACATAGCATAGTTTTTTGCTAAGTGTCCAAACTACTAACAACTTAAAGCTGAGCATCTTAAACCGGGTGGTTTAACCAAAATCATTGATGTTCCTACATGGAAGTGGGAAGCAATCAATATGGACTTTCTTGTTGGGTTGCCTCGAACCCAAAAACAAAATGATTATACATGAGTTGTTGTTGATAGGTTAACCAAATCTACCCATTTTAGTCCTGTTAATTTCACTTACATGGATGAAGATTATGCAAGGATATATACTAATGAGATTGTGAGTCTTCATGGGATTCCTTTGTCCATCATTTCGGATAGAGGTGCCCAATTCACTTCTCGTTTTTGGAAGGCTTATCAAAAGGGTTTAGGTACTCAAGTGAAACTTAGTGCCGCTTTTCATCCACAGACGGATAGTCAAGCAGAATGTACCATTCTGACCCTAAAAGACATGTTAAGAGCCTGTGTCATTGATTTCAAGGGAATTGGGGATTATCACTTGCCTTTGATTGAGTTCTCTTACAACAATAGCTAATATTCGAGCATATCCATTGCACAATTTGAAGATCTTTATGGTAGAAGGTGTAGATTTCTGGTTGGATGGTTGGAGGTTGGTGATTCCTCACTCCTTTGTCCAGAGATTATCTATGAGGCTATAGAGAAGGTTCAAATAATGAGATATAGATTGAAGACAACCCATAGTCGGCAAAAGTCTTATGACGACAATATAAGAATAGACCTTGAGTTTGAAATAGGTGATCATGTCTATTTGAAGATTTCTCCTATGAAAGGGGTGGTAAGATTCGGTAGAAAGGGGAAGTTAAGTCCCTTGTATGGTGGTACTTATGAGGTTTTACAACGAATTTTAAAGGATGCCTATGAGTTGAAACTACCTAGTGAACTAGTTTATGTTCATCTGGCGTTCCATGTTTCTGTGCTCAAGAAATGCGTAGGTGATCCGGTGTCTATTCTACCTATTGAAGGTTTAGGGGTTGATGATAATCTCTTCTATGAAGAGGTTCCGTTTGAGATCCTAGATCGCCAATTCAAGAAGTTGAGAAAACAAGGAGGTTGCCTCTGTAAAAGTTCTATGGAGGAACTATCTTGTTGAGGGTGCAACATGGGAGACTAAAGTCGACATGAAGTCCCGTGACCCTCATCTTTTTACTCCTTGATGTTACACATTCCTCTTAGTAAAGAAATTAATTAATAATCATGGAATTAACTTGTTCTCTAAATACTTGCATGTTTGGTAAAAGTTGTACCAACTAGAGTTTTAAGAAAATGCCTTCACACTCTATTCTTGCACTTATATAAAATATGTATGCATGTGCCTTCTTGAGATTTTTGTTTTTTGTTGTTGTCTTGAGAATAACGATAGCATGGTCACTCTTTGATACATTTTGACCCTATGATAAAGTTGAGAAGGAAACTACTCACTATGTGTTATGAATATGGAGCTCTTATTTGTTGTGTATCATGAATTGAGTGCTATGTGTAATGTTATGGTATGTGTTGTGGGAAGTTGTGATCTAATAATCCTATCAGATATGAATCATTATGATATTATGTTTTTGATTGGTTGTACTACTAGTATTGAGTCTATTCGTACCGTCCCAAAGATTTTAGTGTCATTCGGGGACGAATGTTCCTAAAGGGGAGGGATAATGTAACACTCCGAAAATGATGTGAACTAGACTAGAACTTAATACATTAAATAATGTTCAGTATGATGTTTAGAAACCTATATTAATGAAATAAACTCATTTTGAAAGGGTAAGAGCCAAAAACCATGACGTTCGGAAACTAGCTAATTTGAACTAGTTGACGTCCCTATGTTTGGTAAATGTTTTGAGTTTTAAAATGAAGTCCAAAACTTGTAAAGTGACATTTTATAGGTAGTATGTAGTACAAAGGTTCTAAACGTCCGGTAACTACACCCCAAGGACCACCCGAAGGGTCCTTTTGGAGGACCCAAACACGGCTGGGAAGGCTGCCTGGCATCCTGCGAGCAGGCAGAACTGGAGGCAAAGCGTGCGACGCGAGTGTGACACATAGGTATCTGCGTCAAGATTTGAGAGGAAGACTCCCCACTCACTTCACTTCCTCAACTCAAAATTTAATAAAAATGACGGGATTTGGCCCCGTGACGCTCAACTACTTCCCAAAATTGTTAAAGTCGTATTGTTGGTAATTTAACTTCTTATAATGATCCATTTAAGTGGAGGGTCTTTTGGGTAATTCATAGGAAGACTATATATTGATATTAGGTCTGTTTTAGACCACTTTTATCACGTCCCAAATAAGATCAAACGAAATTTCTTTCATCTCTCTCAAGAACGCTCTCTTTTCCAAACTCCATTGAAGAACAAGAAGAGCTTAAGGAAGAAGAAGAATACTTCAAGCTTTTCATCCAATTTTCATGGATTCTTCATCTATAAGGTATGAGTTTTTCACTCTTGGGATTACTTTCCCCAAGAGGTCCTTTCAAAGATATGTTTTCAAGAACTTCAATTCTAGGATTTTTACTCTACAAAATTAATTTTCTTCCTAATTCTTGATGTATGATTTTCAATGATGAGTAAGTGTTTTGTATGGTCTATTTCACACGAATTGATGAATATGTGATTATTTATGTTTGAATTTCATGTGAAGTGTGTTCTTATCTATATGATGGTTTCCTATGATTGTCTTTACTACTTGATAATATGAACGTAGGAATTGGAAGTAAGATTAGAATGAACTCTTAAATGACCCTTTCCCTCATCCTACATTAAGCATTGATCTTGTAGACGATTTGAAGAGTTTTTCTTGGTTAATTTATAGAGTATTTCACTATGTAATGATTATGAATGTTGTATGTTTTACTATGTTCTTGAATAAGGTTCTTGGAAGCAAGAGGTAAGTATTCTCAAGTTGTGATTACTCTACAATGTTTACGTTAGCCTATAAATAATGATGCTATGTTATGGAAGTATGTATGATGTTATTATGTATATATTATGGGCTATTAACATGCTAGTTGTGAGATCATGAATAAATTCAAGTTACGATATTCTTTTGTATGCTTTACATAAGATGACAATGTTATGTTAATCTCCCAAATGAATGGTTAAAATGTAAGGAAATTCTCATCTAATACTAAAGAGCTCATGATCATGTTTATACAAAGAGTTAATCTCCTATGACCTATGATAATTTTATGATAAAATAAAAGTTAAAGGTTATTTAAGAAAGGGACTTAAGCTAAGCACTTATGAACTAGATATGAGAGGTGTCCCTTCCCTAGTTGGAAGGTAGGTTCACAATGACTGTCATGAGATTGAAGCTTCCATGTAATTTCTAACAATGGGTCTCTAATACTTCTCATAGTTCTTGAAATATGTTTCCACCATAGGCTATTAGCTAGTGGATCCACCTAGAAAGCTATGTCATGTTAGGTTCTACTTTAGCCGGTAGACCACCTTCTTTTGGTGTGGGGTTTTATGACATGAAATTCCATGTTTAGCTCACATGATCTATGTTGGTTAAGCAGAATGTTCCCTCATGTAAAATTAAAAAACAAGTAAATGAATGTTAACTAGGGTCACTTGAGGATACTAATTAGTATAGGTAGGGCTATGTGACTTTGCCTAGATATTGCACAAGTTTACTCTAAAGGAAGTCCTAGGAGATTGTTCTTATGTAATGTGATAACATGAAAGGTGTGATGCTTATGATACATGATGTTGGTCATTATGATAAATATGTTATTGGGTTATATTGCTATATGAAGTGATGACTAATTATGCAACAAGTTATATGAAGCAAAGCTTTACCTATGATCTCTTATCTTATCTACTTGGTTGTGCGGGGTTATGGGGCTTCACATGACCATTGCACTTGTAAATTGGGGAGAGCATCATTTTTAAGTATTTTGTATGTTATGCAGATGTGATCTATTGAATATGAAATGTTAACATGACTCTATGATAATATGTCTTCGATTATGATCATACTTTAAATTGATGGAATCCTTAACTTGTATACGTTATATGGTGTATGCATTGAAGACATTCATATGACTTAGCATGTTTTTTTAAAGAGATGATAAATGATCCTTTTTCATGCATGTCCTTATACTTTATGTGCATTTACCCATACTTAGTACATGTGGCGTACTAACCCCATTACTTTATATTACTATAACTAAAGGTTGTAACAATTGAAGTTTAAGGAGGTCCATTCAAAGAAGATTGGAACTCTTTCTCCAATTCATGGTAGGTCGTCAATGTTCGGGGATGTTATCTTTTCAATATTCCAGCTTATGAAGATTTTTAGTAGTTTTTAGGAATATGATTCTTCCGATTATGCTTCCTTGGATTCTTTTGTATTAAGGCTTATATGGCATATTGACTATATATGTGAGGCATATTTATAGAATAATGTATGTTATTATGAATGTTAAGTATGAAGTTCAAGTATACTTCAAATAGAATGTAAAGGTTTTATTTTCCGCAATTTTTACTGATCAAATTTTTTGATGAATGCTAAGGGCTTGTATGAGTCCTTTGAGAGGACGACGATGCCAATATCATCTGGGGTATGCACTCCGGGTGTGACATCTATGTTATGAGGTTTAACACGTACCTTGACGTTCAACTTGTAAAACCCTCATTCTTAACACGTAAAGTCTCATCTACGACTCTAATCCTCAACATCACACTCTAGAACCCTAAGTATTGGATCTAGTTTAGTCTACTAGTTTCCAGGGTGTTACAAAAGATGTAACATCTCTCTAATTAAAAGAACTAGAAAGAGTTTGAATTTGAAATAGTCATTGTAGGATAGAATGAAAAATCTGAATATTTTTTAAGTTTGAGTTTTTAGTCAACCTCAAAAAACCATAACTCCTAGATCTAGAGAATTTAATTGTTTTTCTAGTCACTGTAGTAAATACATTAGAATTATATTTCAAATGCCGCCGAGTTTTCGCTATTACAAGTTTGTATGAGTGTGATATGCCCATTAAAGTTGGGTTTTTCAAATAGGGAAAGTCTGAAACTTGATTTTTGAAGGGAATTTTAGTCTTTTACTAACAATATTATTTTTAATTCATTTTTAGAATTTTAATAGCGGTATAATACGAATCAAATCATTTTAGAAAAATTAATTTTCACGCTAGCGCTTGGAGAAAAGTGAAATGAGGAGAAAGGAGAACAAAAAGTCAATTAGTCAAGAACGTTCAAGTTTGGTTATAGATTTCACCAAAGATTCAAAACATACGAGGTATGTGATATTACATACCAATGGGTTAGTTCACCCACACACCAATCATGATTTATTTTGGCGAATGTATGTTATTGACGATTGTAGAATTGAGTTCTTAATGGGGTTTTTATTGAAGTTTTATTGAGTTCTTGATTCGTTTAAATTGTTCAAGATTTGTTTATCCAAAGTTGTGATTTTATGTGTGAATTTTAATAGAATTTGTAGTATTATTAATGATATAGTTGATACTATGTTTTGGGAAAAGAACTAGGTTAAAATAGGGAGTTTAGAGATGAAAAAAGAGGGAGAAACATCGGAGTGCACTTAGACACGGGACTGGGGAGCCACCCCTCTTAGAGATCAAAGAAAGGGTCTCTAAATGTTGGAAAGTGGGGCTCCGTGCAAGCCAAAGCGCCAAAACCTAGCCCTCGAATCCAAGGGTTGGCGCCCTACACCTCTTAGAGAGCTAGAGACGCCAATTCTTTCCATTCTTCTCCCATCTGTCCTTATTAATTCACTACCAACATACCTATGTTTTCTAGTTGATTCCAACACTCTAAGGTACTTCTAAAAGTCCTGAAATCATCCATAAAAATGATATCACGAACCTTCAATAGATAATTGAATTCAAGGAAATTTAAGGGTCATGTCAAAAAGTAAAGAATAAAATCAAGCTAAGTTCATAAAGTTTTCAAAAGTCTTTCACAAATGTTATAACTTTGTTTGAAAATTTAAGTTTTGATCTAAGCAAAGAGTAAAATGTTTTGAGGTCAATTCTTCAAAAGTTATGAGGGAACTAAGCATTCCAAGTAGTTTAAAATATTTTCACATTTGAACAAGAATGGGAAACGCCAATTGCAAGAGAAATTTTAAGATAAGTTTTGAGTAATTATCTCAAAACAAAGAAAGAATTTTTTTTAAAAAACATATAAGCTAAGAATATTTTTGGAGAAGTATTGAGCAACGATATGAGGGTGTGAGTTCACAGTAACTCAAGTCTCGATAAATCATGTAGCCATCATGAATATAAAAGGGTTGTACTTTTTAGATAAATCCTTAGTGCTCTTTGGCATATACTAGTGGATCAACTTATTTTAAGATGTACTATATGAAGAAAAAGTATAGGAAAGTTTTGGAAGTATGGGAAACAATTGTATCACCACTTAGGCTCATAGTGGTAGTTGTCGATTAGAGAATCTCCCACAAAAAACTATATTAGTTTGTTATATGTGTAAAGTTGAGTTTGTTAGTGCATTTATTTAACAAATTGAGTTGTTTTTTAAAATGTTTTTTTATATATTGTTCTATTATTGTTCTTTTACACTACATTTGAGTTAAGTAAAGCAAAGTACATGTTTTTTTTTAGATTCTTTTCAAACTTACGTTATGTTTTATCATTCCCCTCGCATAGTCATACATTCGATGTACTAATGTAATTTATCCTGCATCATTTTATGATGCAAACATCAGTAACTTGGATCAACATCCAGCGTCTCATTGGTCCAAATGAGTACTCATAGTCCATTGGAAAATTTATTTTCTTTTGAAGGGATCCTTTTTACATTACTTACTGGTAATTCAGTTGTAGGATGATCGATGGTCTTGTTCCGACATCCCTATTTATTTTGTAGGCTTCATAGACGGCAACTATAGTTCTTTAGTCTTTCAATTTTAAATTTTATACATTTAAGACTTGAGTTTCCAATTTGGTCAAGTTTAATATTTCTCTAAGACATTGCATGAGTTATCTTCTGGAAAATATTTCTTGTTTTTAAGTCTTCCTCTAAGTAAGTAAGCGTTGCCAAGGGTTTGCTTAGGGCCAATAATGGTTCTCAAGTGCTAAACCTGCAAGCTCAGAGTGTGACAAACTTTGTATCAGAGCATGGAGTTCAAGAGTCATAGGGTGTGTATGGAACCGTATCAGTTAAACCTAGTTATTAGTGTGAATCACACCACAAATATAATTAGTAGGCTGCTACACTAGAAAAATATATCACTTACACTCATTTCGTACTATAAAGTTCATCTCTATAAACTCGCTTTCTAATTCGTGCTTGGAGTGTTTTTCAATTGATCATGCCTCTATGTAGAGCTGTTAAAGATCAGGAGAAACGATGAGGAGAAAGGGGTATAGAATGCACCTACAGTGCAAACCTAAGGAGAAGTCATTAATGTTGAGTTCAGGGGAGAGATTAGAATTCTAAGCCAAGCTGTGACTAACCATGTTGGGAAACAAAGAGCAAGGAGATATAGAAGAAGTGGCTGATACTTCGAGGATTCGAGATTTCTTGAGGACTAACCTTTCAAGTTCACTATTTGAAGCACTATTGAGGATCTGAAGAGTTTTGTTGAGGAACTGGAAAAGGTGTTTAAGGTTATGCATGTTGCCAATGTTGAAAGAGTAAAACTAGCTCAGTAAGAATGTTGCTAGGACTTGGTTTGACCAGATGAAGAAGAGTAGATCTAAAGGAGCACCATTATAGATTTGTGATTGTTTTGAAGAGGCTTTCTTGGGGAATTTCTTTTCCCGAGAACTGACAGAGGTCAATATACGAGAGTTTCTTACTCTTAAGAAAGATTCACTAAGTGTTTATGAGTACAACTTGAAATTAACCCAATATTCTCGATATTCTTCATAGATGGTTGTATATTTGAGGAGTAAGATGAGTATTTATATTTTGGGGATTACTCGTCTATCGAGAAAGGAAGGTACGGTTCGATGCTAAGATATGACATGAATATAGCAAGGTTGATGGTGTATGTGCAACAAGTAAAAGAAGACAAGTTGAGGGACAGGGAGGAGTTTAGAAATAAGAAAGTGAAGATAGAGAATGAGTCTCAATAGCGAAGATATAATGTGAATAAGTCTCCATTCCAACAAAATTAAAAGGGACAAACTCCATCATTTGCTAGTGCAAATTATGTTTCAATAATTTTGATTTTCTTCCTGAGAAACTCTGTGAATCCTTTTGTGTTTCTACACCTGTTGGGGAGTCTATTCTTGATGAGCGAGTATATCTTGGTTATTTCATTTCCATCAATCACAAGGGCACTATGGCTTATTTAGTTAAGTTAGATATGGTGGATTTTGATGTCATTCTTTGTATGGACTAACTTCATTCCTGTTATGCCTCCATTGATTTTAGAACTCGAGTTATCAAGCTTCAGTTAACAAATGAGCCAGTCTTAGTGTGGAAAAGCAGTTTAACAGGGCCAACATATAGTTATATTTTGTACCTTAAGGTAAGAAATTTAGTCTCTAAGGTGTGTGTCTATAACTTAGTCCAAGTTAATGATTTTAGTGTTGACATACCTTTTTTTCAGTCAGTTTTAGTTGTAAAAGAGTTTCTAGAAGTCTTTCATGATGATCTTCCTGAACTCCCTTCTAAGAGGGAAATAGACTTTGGTATAGACATTCTTCCGGACACTCGTCCAATATATATTCTTCCATATTGAATGTCTCCAACAGAGTTGAAAGATCTAAAAGAACAATTGAAATATCTCTTTGATAAGGGTTATATTCTACCACGTGTCTCAGCTTGAGGTTCTCCGGTCTTATTTGTGAAAAAAAATGATGCATACATTAGAATGTGTATATATTGCCGCTAGTTCAAAAAGTATATAATCAATAATAGTTATCCTTTTTTTGATAAATGATTATCTTTTCAATTAGCTTCAGGGTGCTACCTATTTCTCTGTGATAGACCTCAAATCTGGCTAGCATTAGATAAGAGGAAGAGAATGTGATACTGCAAAGAGAATATTCAACACGTGTAATGGTTGTTATAAATTTTTAGTTATGTCCTTTGGTTTGAACTATGTGTGTAACACGTATCAATTTCAAATAAATTGAAATGAATTTAAAATCTTAAAATAGTTATATTCGGAAAAACATAAGAAAATCAAAAAATTTGTATAAGTTAGGAAAGTCAATTTTGGTAATTATCAAATGAGCATAACTCCTCTATCAAGACGATTTTGGAGTAGTTTCTAGATATGGTTGGAAAGCATTTAGAATAACTTTTCCAACGCCGCTGAGCTTGTGCGATTTTGATATAATATGAGTGATATGCATTTCAAAAGTTGGGCTGTTGGATTAATGAATGTCCATTCATTTTTAGGAATTACTTGGGGTAAAACATAACTTTTTACAATTTAGGAAAAAGAGAATTCATGCTAGGTCTTGGAGAAGAGAGAAAAGAAGAGAAAAGAGGAGAGAAATTAAGAATCATCAATAATGCTCAAGCTTTGCGTGTGGAAATTGTGGGGGGTGATCCCTAAAAAATAAAAAGGTAGGAGAGATCACATAGTGTTTGTTTGATTCACCCACATGCTAATCTTGTTTAAATTCAAGAAATTAAAATTGCTTGAATGTTAAGAAAGTGAGTTCTTGAAGAAAATTACAGAAAATTCCTTGAGTTCTTGATGGTTGTGTTGTTGAAGTTTCTTTATTGTTTGATTAATGTTTCCAGGTGTAATTTAGGGTTAAATATATTGTATATTGATAATATTAATTATCCTAATGCTTGGGGTAAATATTCATTGATGTTTAGAGGGTTTAGAGATGAAAATGAAGGAGAAAAGTCGACAACACCTAGGTATGAGAGTAGGGGCGCCGCCCCTCCAAGAGCCCAATAGGGAAGATTCTGTACGTAGGGCCTTGGGGTGCCACGCCATCAAGAGAGCCCCACTGAACTCTCTGATGTTTGAGAGCTGGCGCCCAACGCCTCTTAGAGCACCAGGGACGCTAGTTTTCCTCATTCTTCCCCAATCTTTCTGTACTAGTCCCTATATGATGTACCTGTGTTTCCTAGTTGACTCTAACATTCGAAGGTACATTTAAAATAAAAAGGAAATTATGATCCTTGAATCCATGATTCAATTCAAGGAAAGTTAAGGTGAAAGTCAAAGAAATTAAGAGTCAAGTCTAAAAGTTAAAAAGTAAGTATAGAAAGTTCTTAGAGACCTTTCAAGAAGACTTTTTTTTTAAATGTTTTTAAATTTGTTTTAAGACATCAAGATCAATATGATTAAGAGTAAAGATAAGTAAGACAAGTTAATTTGAAGAAGTCATTCACAAATGTTTTAACTCTGTTTTTTCAAAGAAGTATATGGGGACAATGTATTTTCCAAAGAGGTTTAAAGGAAATATTTTCACATTTAAACAAGAAAGGAAATTTAGATTTCCAAAGAGAGTTTGGGCTAGTTTTATAATAACTTTTTAAATAAACCAAGTAGAGAAACTAAGATTTTCAAGATAGCTGTTAAATAAACCAAGCAGAGAAACTAAGATTTTAAAGATAGCCGTTGAGCTAAGTTTGGAGCACTAATCTTACATCACAGAAGAAGTATGGTTTAAAATATAATAACAAGTATATTTTGGGAGTAGTATTGAGCATCAGTTCAATTAACTCAATATCCATAAACCATGAAGACACAATGGGTACAAAAGGGTAACTTTTTAGATTAACCCTTTTTAGTAGACTAGTGGATCCATTAGGCAGTTCCAATATTATATCTTTTGCCGGCTATAGGATGCGCTGGCAGCGTGAGGTAGATTGCAATATCATCGATATAGATCCTATTTGATGGTTGTCGGTTAAAAAAACTATCACATAAATTATTGTATTTTATATACATGGTTTATTTGTATTTTTACATACATCTCGTAGTTAATTGTATCTATGCATACACATAGAGTTTAAAACATGTTTTAAATAAATTTTCTTTGAATTGCACTTGATTTAAAATTATTTTATATTTAGATGAGTAATTTTGTTCTATTGAGTTGATCTAGGTATGTACTTTAGTTTCTTTGAGAATATTTCTAGCCTATGTTACTTAGCATTCCAACTCACATACTCATACATTCGATGTACTGATGCAAGTTGACCTGCATCATATTATGATACAAATGCATGTATCAAGGATCGACATCTAGCGCACCGTTATCCAGTTGAGCACTCCAGAGTCAGTTGGTGAACCTTCTTGCATTACATAGTACTCCTTTTATTGTTTTTAGTATTTTCTTTATTAGTATGTTGTGGGGTTCGTCCGAACTTCCATATCAATTTTAGAGGCTTCGTAGATAGTTAGTCAAATGTTCATTCTTTGAGTCTTTTTAGTAGTATCTCTCATTGTTATGACTTGATTTTCCAGATTTGGCCAAGTTTGAATGTTTAAGTTGTTACATTCTTTTATTTCAGTTAAGCTTTGATTATGGTTTCCGTTTAGTTAAATAAGCCAGGACAAGGGTTTGCTCGAGGCCAGCAATGTTCTTCGAGTGCCAGTCCCACCTAAGGTATAGGCTCAGGGAATGACAAACTTATTATCTGAGCACTGAGTTTAGGTGTCCTAGACAGTATATGATGTTGTGTTTGCAGAGTCCTAGTTATCAGTTCAATGTGCACCACATCTATAACTAGGAGGCTACAATACTTAGGAAATAGTCTCACTTCTTTCACACTGTTTTCTTGTGGTAGAGTTTATCTCTAAAAAGTTCCCTTCTATTAGTGCTTGCACGTATTTTAGTTAACCATACCTCCACAAAGAGAAGCAAGAGGTCTTCTACCTAGGATAAATCTAGATGAACCATATTTACATAATGCACCTAAAGTGCAACCTCAAGAGAAAGTTACCAACGCTAAGTTCCATGAGACAATTAGGATGGTGAGTCAGACTGTGACTAATCAGGTTGGTCAACAAAGAGGGGATCGACAAGAAAGGGCTTACACTTTGAAGATTGGTGAATTCTTGAGGATAAATACCCTAAGTGTCACTGGTTCGAGTAATATTGAGGATCCAGAGAACTTCATTGAGGAACTGCAAAAGGTATTCGAGAAGATGCATGTTTTAGACAGTAAGTAAATTGAATTAGCTGCTTATGAACTTAAAGGTATTGCTTGAACTTTGTTTGATAAGTGGAATGAGGGTGGGGATGAAGACACACTACCTCCAAGTTGGGCTTGTTTTGAGGACGTCTTCTTGGGGTGTTTCTTTCCCTAAGAATTAATGAGGCAAAGGTACGTGAGTTCCTCACACTTAATTAGGATTCTTTAAGTGTTTATGAGTATGTATTGAAATTCACCCAACAATATCATTATGCTCTAGATATGGTTCAAGACATAAGGAATAAGATGAGTTTGTTTTTTTGTTGGATCGGACGTTCTTAAAGCAAAGAGGGTCGGGCAATAATGCTTATTGGGGAAATTGAAATTTAAAGATTAATGATATATGTGTAAGAAGTAGGAGCGGAAAATATAAGAGACAGAGAGGAATTCAAGAACAAGAGAGCTAAGGCAGGGAATGAGTTTGGGCAGTAAAAGAGTATTGTCAACCGGTCATCCTTCTAGCAGAAATAGAAGGGTCCTGCTCCATCATCTGCTAGTGGACCTACACGTACGAAAAAGGGTGAGTATTATGGTTAGACCTCCAGAGTTAAACCTGCATATTGATAGGGTAGTATGGCACAAGGGGGTAATAAGCCTCCTTCATGTGCCAAGTGTGGTGGAAACCATTACGATGTTTTTCATGAGTGCTTAAATAGTTGTTTCAAGTTTTGTCATTGTGGTCATTTCATTATAGAGTGTCCATAAAGCAATAAGGGAAATGCTAGTGGGGGTAATAGAACCCAGTCTTCATAAGGTGCTCCACCAGACAGGGATGCACTAGAGGAGCTACTTCCGATTTTGGCGGGGAACAAATCATTTGTATGGTCTCAACAATCGCCTTGAGAAAGAGGATTCACCAGATGTTGTAACTGATATGATTCAGTTTTTGACTTTACTATTTGTGCTTTTGTTGACCCATGAGGGAGTTTATCTTTTGTAGCTTCATATGTTTCTACAAACATTGATAATATTCCTAAGAAAAAACCTAGTAAACCATTCATGTTTCTACACCTATGGGTGAATTCATTCTAGCAGAGATAGTCTATTGTGATTGTCCCATTTTATTCAATCATAGGAGTACAATGTATGATTAAATTGAGTTAGACATGGTAGATTTTAATGTCATTCTTGGTATGGGCTAACTTCATCCTGCTATGACTCACTTGATTGTAGAACTCGAGTAGTCAAGTTTTAATTTGAAAATACGCCACTCTTGAAGTAGAAAAGTAGTTTAGCTGTGCTTAAGGGTTGTTTCATTTCGTACCTTACGGACACGAAGTTAGTTTCTAAGGGGTGTGTCTATCACTTAGTTCAAGTTAATGACTCAAGTGTTGATGTACCTCCTATAAAGTCAGTTCCAATAGTAAAAGTGTTTTGAGAAATCTTTCCATATGTTATTCTCGAAGTCCCTCATGAGAGACTTCGTATGGATATTCTTACAAATACTCAACCTATCTTTATTCCACCATATAGAATGGCACCCACAAAGTTGAAAGAGTTAAAAGAACAATTGAAATACATTTTATGGAAAGGATTTATTTGACTAAGTGTATCACCTTAGGGAGCTCCGGTCTTATTTGTGAGAAAGAAAGATGGTTCCTTTAGGATGCGTATAGACTACAGTTCGGTGAACAAGGGTACAATAAAAAATAATTATCCTCTTCCTAGAATTAATGATTTTTTCGACTAGCTTCAGGGTATTTCTTATTTTTCCAAGATTGATCTCAGATCAGGCTACCACCAGTTGACAGTAAGGGAATATGATATTCCAAAGACAACTTTCAGAACTAGCTATAGTCATTATGAGTTTTTGGTCGTGTCTTTTGGGTTGACCAATACACCTGCAATATTCATGAATCCGGTGAATAGAGTCTTCAAACCTTATTTAGATGTGTTTGTTATCCTTTCATTGATGACATACTAATCTATTAAAGGAATTGAGAGGATCATGCTAGTCAGCTCAGAATAGTTCTTTAGATTTTGAATGACAGAGAGTTGTATGCCAAGTTCTCTAAGTGTGAGTTTTGTCTTTAGTTTGTGGCATTATTGGATCACATAGTTTTTGGTGAGGGTATTAGAGTTGGTACCCAAAAAATCATGGTAGTGCAGAATTCTCTTAGACGCACATCTCAAACTGATATTAGTAGTTTCTTAGGTTTAGCGTGCTATTTGAAAAGGTTTGTAGAGGGGTTCTCATCTTTTTTTTCTCCTTTTAGGAAGTTGACTAAAAAATAGGGAAGTCTAAATGGCTGAAGCTTGTGAGAAAAGCTTTCAGGAGTTCAAGAAGAGGTTGGATACTTCCCCAGTTTTGATTTTACAAAACGAAACTCAAGGTTTTGTGGTGTATTGTGATGCATCTAGATTTTGTTTGGGTTGTGTGTCAATGCAGAATGACAAAGTTATAGCTTATGCCTCTGGATAGTTGAAGGTTCATGAGAATAATTATCAAACCTATGACTTAGTATTGGCTATTGTAGTATTCCCCTTAAAGATATGACGTCACTATTTGTATGGTGTTCATGTTGATGTATTCACTGATCACAAGATCCTAAAATATATGTTCACTAAAAGAGAAATTGGTTAGAATTGCTCAAGGATTATGACATAAGCATTTTTTACCCCCAGGTAAGTCTAGTGTGGTTTTTGATCCCTTAAGCAGGTTGTCCGTGGGTAGTAAAATCCATCTTCAGAAAGAGAAGAAAAAATAAGCAAAAGATGTGTACATGCTTGTATGGTTAGGAGTCCGACTAGGAGCTGAATCGTCATTACTATAAGAATTTAAAGAAAAATAAGACCAAGATCAAATTATTCTTGAGTTGAAGGCAAATGTTCAAAAGCATAGAGTATTAACTTTTGAACAAGGGGTAGATTGTGTTTGAAGATATCAAGGTAGATTATATGTACCTATGGTTGATGGACTCCAAGAGAGGGTCATGAAGGAATCTGATTGTTCTAGATATTCCATTGATCTGAGTTCCGCAAAGATTAATTGTGATTTGAGAGAGATATATTGATGGAATGGTATGAAAAAGGGCATTGCTGAATTTGTTTCCATTGCCCGAATTACCAACAAGTTGAAGTAAAACACCAAAGGCCCGGT
Organism: Solanum habrochaites; assembly: GCA_027704765.1. NCBI lineage: Eukaryota > Viridiplantae > Streptophyta > Magnoliopsida > Solanales > Solanaceae > Solanum > Solanum habrochaites. Next base: position 25,935,166 of record JAKWJA010002495.1, read on the forward strand.
GTTTGTCTCATAATATAGAACTTCTGGGATGGAAGTGGGAGATGATTGATATGGATTTCATTAGAGGGTCACCAAGGTCTCGCAAAAAACATGATTCTGGGCGTTTATTAATAGAATGACAAAATCAACCATCTTTTAGCCGATAAAGACTACCCATTGAGCACAAGATTATTCTACGTTATATATTCAAGAAGTGATAACGCTTTATGGAGTTCCGGTCTCAATTATTTCATTGACTACACAATTCTAGAAATATTCTCAGAAAGTTTTGGGTTCAAAGGTGAATTTAAGTATTGCATTTCATCTTCAGACTGAAGGGAAAGTAGAGCACACCATTCAGACCTTAGGGGATATGTTGAGGGCATGTATGATTTATTTAAAAGGAAATTGGGATGATCATCTACGTCTAATTCAGTTTGCCTACAACAAAAGTACCACTACAGAATCCAGATGGATCGTTATGAAGCTCTTTATTTGAGAAGATGAAGATCTACTATTGGATGGTTTGACGTTGGTAAAGAAGGGTTGACAGGACCTGATTTAGTTACCCAAGCTATGGAGAAGGTGAAGGTGATTCAAGATACGTTGAAAACATCGTAGAGTCGTAAAAAATCCTACAATGATGATAGGAGAAGGCTATAACAATTCAAATTATATTAATAGGTATATCTTAAAGTTTCACCCATGGTGTTATGAGGTTTGGTAAGAAGGGAAAACTCAGTCCCCGGTATATTAGACCTTATTACATAGCAAGAGAATTGGCAATGTAGCTTATGAGTTAGAGCTACAACAAAAGTTAGTAGCAGTTCATCTGGTGTTACATATCTCCATATCATATAAATGCATGAGTGATCAATATTTGATCATACCAACTGAAAATATTGGGATCAAGGATAGTGTATTTTATCAAGAGATTACTGTTCATATTCTAGATCGCCAAGTTTGCAAGTTGAGAACAAAAGAAGTAACATCAATCAAAGTCATTTGGAGTAACCAATTTGTTGAGGAAGCTACTTGGGAAGCCAAAGAGGGTATGAATAAGATATATCCACATATGTTTTAATCCGGAGAAAACACAGACCAGGGAACTAATTTTCTTCTTAGTACTGTTTGATTTAGAGTAAGCATCTTGTTTGTTGAAATTGCTTGTGGGTGTTTGAACTTGACGTTTCTACCCAAAGTCTAGTAAGAGTAATCTCATTTGAGGACGAATGTTCTCAAGGGGGAGAAATTGTAACGTTTCGCAACTAGAAACGACTAGAAAAGAGTTCAAAATTTGAAAATACAAGAAAATGTTGAAAATTTGTCTAAGGTAAGAAAGTGAGTTTTATTAAGTTTCAAAGGACCATAACTCCTAGATCATAATGAATTAGAAGTAGTTCCAGATATTATTTTAAATCCCATAGAAAAAACTTTCCAACGCCATCGAGTTTTCCCAATTTCGTTATCATATGAGTGTGTTATGTCTTTCAAAAGTTGGTCTGTTGGATTCGGGAAAGTCCAATACGGATTTGGGAAGGGAAAATTGTATTTTCCTTATCTAATTTAATTAATTAACTTTTAGGAGATAATTAGGTTAAAATAAGACATTCTCTAGTTTAGCAAAAACAGATTTCAAGTTAGGGATTGGAGAAGAGAGAAAAGAAGAGAAATGGGGAGAGAAAAATCAAGAATTGCGAAGAACGCTAAAGCTTTGCGTGTGGAATTCATTAGGGGTGATCCCTAAAAGATATGTGAGATCACATAGCGCAGCATTATTTCACCTACATGCCAAGATTGCTTAGATTCAACGAATTTAAGTTCTATGAATGTTAAGAAAGTGATTTCTTGAAGAACACTGTTGAGAATTCGTTGAGTTCTTGATGGTTGTGTTTTTGAAGGTTCTTTATTGTTTGACTCATGTTTTTGGGTGTAATTTCAGGTACAATCTATTGTATATATAGAGTACTAATTATACTAAGTGTTTGGGGAAAGAACCATGGAAGTTTAGAGGGCTTAGAGATGAAAAATGAATGAGAAAAGTCGAGACACTTGGTTAAGGAGGTTGGGGCGCCGCACCTCTCAGAATCCCACGAGAAAGTTTCTGTTCACATGGAATTGGACGCGCCTTCTAGAGAGACCCACCCATATTTCTAAAATTTAAGGTCTAGCGCCCCATGCCTCTCAATGAGCCAAGGACACCAGTTCTACACAGACTTCCTCGATATTTTTGTACTAGTTTCTGAGTGATGTACCTATGTGTCTTAGTTGATTCTAATACTCTAAGGTACATCTAATTCTAATAAAATCATCAATAAACATGATATCATGATCCTTTAATCAATATTTAAATTCAATGAAACTTAAGATCAAAGTCAAAGAAGTTAAGAGTCAAAATTAAAAGTTAAGAAGTAAGTATTGAAAGTTCCTAGAGTCCTTTCAAGAAGTCTTTTTTCAAATGCTTTTAACTTTGTTTTAAGACATAAAAATCAACTTTATTAAGATTAAAGATAATTAATATAAGTTAATTTCAAGTTTTCAAGAAGTATTTTATAAACATTTTAACTTTGTTTTAAGACATAATAGTTGAGTTTAGAAAAGAGTAAAGTTGAAGTTCTTTCTTCAAAGAAGTATATTATGTAACACTCCAGAAGTTCCATAACTTAGTCTAGAGACTCACTTTATTAAATAAACCTTAAGACAGTGTTTCTAAGATTAAACAAAGGTAATAAAATAAATTATTAAGGGTTAAACTCAAAACATCAAGAAATGACCACGACATCCGGAGACTAGTGAAAATTGAACTAATGTGCCTTTGTGTGATTCAAGGGGTTTAAAGAGTCGGATTGAAGTCAAATTTTTTGAAAAAGTTAAGAATACATACTAGAAAGTGTTTATGTTCTAAATGTCTAGGTAAGACTCCCCAAACACAACCCTAAGGGTCCTTAAGGAGGACCCTACATTTTGTCCTCAGAACTGTGAAATGGCAGTGTGCCATTGATGAAGCAAACAACGAAATGTCGATGGGACAATGGCCTGTAGATTGTTCTCGCTAATTTATACTTAGAATACTACAAAAATTTTCCCAAAGTGTAGTCTCTTACCAAAACCATGAAGACCATTAGGGTCCGTGGTTTGATGGACGCAGTATAGATGGGGTTACGTTCTTTGGAACCCCAACTTCACTACCCATTTTTGGTTGACCTAAGGGAAATTAGTTAATTTGTGAATTATTAATTAGGGTTTAATTGGTGGTTGAATTTATAAGTTTGGGACTATAAAAGGATTATAACACAAAAAATATCCTAACACCTCACAATTCCTCATACCCAATTAACTCCCAATTCTTTCTACTTTCTCTCACTACCAAAAGACCCCCATTGAAGACCAGGGTTAAAGCTTCATTAGGTATTCAATACAAAGGATTTATTATACAATTATTCAAGTATTAAGAAGGTATGGAAGCTATTTACTCTTTGGACTGCTTTCTCCAAGAGGTTCTTCAAAGTTTGGTTTTCAAAGATGTCTAAAATTTGGTTTTCATCCAATATCGTGGGTTATCTTTTAAATTGATTTAATGTTATATTCCTTTAATATATATTTATAGATTATGATTGTTTATTTGTAGATTATTGTAAATCCTTCGTTTTTGACCTAGTTTCTATTAAAAAAGCCATGAATGATCCCTTTTATGGATAGGTTGGTAGATGATTAGCGATGTTGGAATTTAATATGTTATTCCTTAATTTACTATTATATGATAATGGTGATTTGAATATTTGATGATTGTGGTGAAATTTATGCTATGATCTTATAGGAAATCCTTGGAAGGGGTTGGTATGATTTTTGAGATTACGATTTCTCTACTTCAATTATGTTGGTCTACTCTTGATGATGATAATCAATTGAAGTGTGATTTTTTGTTATACCTTGGCAAGTATAGCACCTTCTTTCAGTATAAGGTTTCATGACATTAGATTCCGTTTTTAGCTCACATGGTCTATTGTTTGTTAAGGCGAATGATCGCAAATGTAAAATGAATGTAATAAGATGAACTCTAACTAGGGTGACTTAAGGGGTTATACTTAGTGTAGGTAAGGGTATGCGACTTTACCTATGCATTGCACAAGTTTGGCTTCAAGGGAGTCCTACACTACACCATTTTAGGCCTACGACCACCCTTATTCTGGACTACACTTGTAAAGTATTGCCTAAAGTAGTTTTGGGAACGCTTTTAAAGCGTAGCCAAAATTTTTAACTTTTAGCTACAATAATTTTGGCAACACTTCAAAAGTGTACTCTTTAATAATATAAGATACACTTTATAAGTGTTGTTAAAATATGATATAATTGGCAACACCTATTTACATATATGACCACACTTCTAAAATGTCCTATTTTTATAATTGAAAAAACAACACTTTATAAGTGTTGCCTTAAAAATTTCCACTAAAATATTCTATTCCCTCCAATATTTTTAACACTCCCTCCCATTTTTATTGCCAAAAAAATTAAACATTAACAAAACATTTTGACTTCACTTTCCTCTTTCAGACTTTCCTTTTCACGTTTCTCTCTTCAGCAGAAGAATTGGCTGAAGAACTAAAGGTTCCGATACAAGCTGAAGAACTAAAGGTTCGAAGTGAAGAGATGTGAAGATAGTTGAAGAAGTAGTTTTCTTTTCTAATACAAGCTAAAGATTCGATGAACTGAGCTAAAGAGTTCAACGATTCATTGAAGAGTAAGAACGATTTCTTTAAGAGTAAGAACGATTCTGTTTTTCGAAACTTATTTGATTTTAGCTGAAGTGTTTTGATTTTTAGCTAAAGTGGTACTTCTAAATCAGTCTTTTTGTTAGTTGAAGTGTTTGATTTTTTGTTTTGTGTATAGAAGAAATGAATATTGTTGGGTTGTTGACATGATGATGAACTGAAGCTAATTAGTCTCTCCGTCACACTTTTCTCTCAAGTGTCTCACTGAAGAACACGATTTCAAAGAGATTTTGTTGGATTTGGGTTTATCAGGTAAGAAATTTCATTTTGAAATTCTAAATTTTAACTTTAGGGTTTTTATATTCTTGTGTTTTTATGCAATTTTTGGGAGTGTGACTTGTATTTTAGTTTTATCAGTTGCTTTTTGGAGTGTAGCCTCGTAAACATTTAGATTTTCCTGTTTTTTTCATGTTAATTTCTGCAGATGCTTAAGATTTTCCTTGTTCTTATTCTGATTGCTGGTACTGTTGCTTTTCCATGTTTAAGATCTTTCTTGCTATAATGTTTGTTTTAATCTGTGGTCACCGCTTTTTTTACGGTGCTCGCCTTAATCATTGTTTGTTCATTTGTTAATCACAATGATTTTGTCTTGTCTTTGTTTGATGGAACAATTTTTTTGTTTTCGACTGTATGTCTTGAAGAGCGAAGAAGTCATTTTGTTGTTTCTCTAGTGCATTTTCAAGTATAGATAGTAACTTTAGCTAATTCAGTCGTTTTGTCCATAAGGACAAAAGCGACCCTCTTACTAGCATGAGTTGGCTGCCTATTTACTTCAAATGTTCTTCTCTTTTGTGGTTTTCAATGTATCTGTCGCTAATGCCAATGTTGAGATAATTTCAGTTTAAAGTTCATGTTTAGTTTTGTGAGATTTTTATCCTTGTTTGGACAGTGGTTGAGCATGCTATTTTTGAATTTGCATCTTTATTTATTTGCCCTCGTAATTTTGTGAATCACTAATTTTGATACCTCGTGTCAAGTGAGAAGTAAGTTCCTTTCTGTTGGTATTTCCCAAATAATGATAACTCATTTAGGTGATTAAATTTCCTCTAGTTTTCATTTATTTTGTACAAGTTTCCTTAGTTGTAGTCCTTGTTTTATATTTTGAATCGTCTGTATTGTTTGCTTCTTTTGTATATCAAAAAATGAATTAAAAAATGTCCCTAAAGAGTTTGCTCACTTGTTTCCACCTCCTCCACATGTATGACCATCATAAATATCTGTATTTTATATGTACTATTTATTAAGAATATATCTAAGAAACTAACTCCATTTTTATGTACTGTTTAAGTTCTGTTTGGGATAGCATTATTTATAGTTTGGTGGGAATTTATTTATGTTTCGTAGTGTACTCTTAATAAACTGCAATTTGCTTTGCAGTGCCTTTTTTGATGTTTAGATAATTCTTTTAAGTCAATATTAACTTTGTTGCAGTATGATTCATTGCTTATGCTTCATGCTTATCTGTAAGTTTTAATGATGTAGAGCTTATTGAGTAAATTGGGTTTTGGTCAGCCAAACCAAATCTTGGTAGGGAAAACTAAATTGTGTTGTAAGTGGTGTGACCGAGTATTGGAATGAAATAGGTTCCTATTTAGTGGAAGGGACGTTAAGGATTCATTTAGGTTATCCAACTAGATTGTTGTTGTTGATGTTTTATGCTATTATGGTTTGAAACTATAGGCAGTGTCTCTTTTCACTACCCGATTTTGTGACATATCTGAGCCTAGTTGGTTGCTCAATATGTTCTAAGCATACTATCTTCTTATTTAGAAAGAAACTTCCTTATTTTGTTTATCCTTATCAACTCAATTTATATGCTTTATTATATTTATGTTTTTTTATGTTCCAAGCATTTCATATGTGATCTCGATTAATAGAAATACTTCACGAAATCTGCAATCTACAAGAATATATATTAAAAGACATGTTTTCTATAAAATTATTTTTAAACTAGTAACATTTTTATTTCAAATAGTACTTAGGTAGTACTGAAAAATATTTGTATTACATTGCAGTTGCCTAGTAAAGTAGCAATGTAAGAGTGATGTCTCACTGTTCATTAGCCTTACGAAATATCATGCTACAAATTTTATTTTTCCCCTAAAAGAAATAAAATCTCTTGTTGTCTATATAAAAATACTTTTCCTGTAGATTTTTACTTTTGCATACGGACACTTCGATCAAATTTTTTCTAAACCATGAAACCTTCTCTGCTATTTCAGGTTTTGCTGAGAGGAAACTAACATTATGTAGAGTTTACCTGTTGCACAAAGAATACAGCCTCCAAGTGAGTACCACGCCTTTGTTGAATTGCGCTTAAAGTAATAGTATATATGAACTTGATTAAATGCTCTCCAACCACTAGAATCATACTTAACGAGGTTGTAGATGCCAATGCCACCCAGGGAACAGAACCATGTAAACAAAGCAGGGCATACGAAATGCCCCATTTTACTTGTCCCATACTTCTGTACACTGAACAGAATTACAAGAAACGCAACTGATATCATCACAACTTGATCTGCAAAGACATTAGAGTATAAGAAATCTAACTGGTTAAAGGACTTCGAGTGTATCAAGATATCAAATAAGGTAGAAAGAGCAAATCATATCCATCCTATTATCTAAGTCATAGGGTAAGCCTTACACCTCAAGATACAAGGTATAAGCATTTCAACTTAGTGTTGTCAGTCGAAATTATCAGAGTTCACACAACTATGCTTTCTTTGCAAACTGGTCTGTCTAAACCTCTGCAAACAAACTTTTGCTTTGTATGGAATCTGCAATCTGCAATCTGCAGATTTGTTGTTAATGTTATATGTAACTGCTGCTTCTATATTTAAATATTTCTGTTAGTAAAGTCTATTTTCTGTAACTGCTGGATTTCTTGCCTTTCTATATTGTTGCAATCTGAACTTCTTACCTCTTCTATATAACTGCCAATATCTTATTTGTGTAGGGAAATGGAGGTGATCAAATTTGAAGTGGATGATGAAGAGTTTTTGAACTATTGTAAAAGTTTAAATACATATTTGATTTATTGTGTACACATTTAGAATATTGATGTATAAGTATGGGTATGTACACAACACATACTATATTTTGAAGTACTTTATTGGAATCTATAAATTTGAATTACTTATTAGCGCTAGAGATTATTTATTGCAATATAATATTTGAGTATTTTAATTAGAAATTGTGGCATAGGACTGTAAATTGTGTATGCACTTGAGCAAGGACAACACTTCAAAGTGTTGTCATACATTAGATAGAAAAGGCAACGCTTGATAAGTGTGGGCAATATGGTAGCAAAGGCCACGCTTCAAAGTGTAGCTGATAAGGCAACACTTATAAACGTAGCAGCAAAAGCGTGGCTTTTTTTTGGGCTACGCTTGAAAGTGTAGCTGATAAGGCAACACATTTTACTGTAGCTACAAAGTGTGGCCTTTTTGAATTTGAGGCTACGCTTAAAAGTGTTGCTTATATGGCAAAACTTCTAAGCTTAGGTACAAAGCGTGGCCTTTTTTCCTTTTGGCTACGCTTTTAAGCGTAGCTTATAAGGCTACGCTTGTAAAGTGTTGCCTAAACTCTAAGGTTTCGCTGCTTTCGGCCACACCTGGAAAAGTGTGGCTTAATGTCAAAAAGTGTGGATTTTTACCAAAGGCCACACTTTTTCATAGTTTAGGCCACACTTCTCTAGGGTGGTTGGAGACATAAAATGTTGTAGTGCTAGGTGGATGTTCTAATGCACTTATATTATGAATGAAATACATATATGTTGGCTTCATATAATGTTGTTCTTAGATGATGTTGGTTTCATTTGATGAACATGATATTGGTCTAATTTGCTATGTAAATGATGACTACACATGATAGTATATGACGTATAGGCAATAATTATGATCTCTTTTCTCGTTTACTTGATTATGTGGGGCTATGGGCTTTCACATGATCATTGCACTAGTTGGATTTGATTGGGATTGTATGTATGGGTCTTGTCTACTTCGATGATATGAACTCTAGAATATAGATTGTTGTCATGACCTTATGATGATGCAATTGTTGTATATGGATATGAGCATGTCTTAGCGGTGTTATGGGTATTGACTTGTATATGCTATTGAGTGTGCATAAAGGATTTAAAAAATGACTTAGAATGATTTTAAATAAAAGGCCCCTTTTGTGCATGATTTTAACATTTTTATTGCATATTTTTCCATATTTAGTATATCTGGTTTGTACTTATCCAATTCTTTATATTTCTCCAAATATGTAGGTTTGGTACATTGAAGAGATTTCAAGGCCATTTGCAAGGAAGACTTCGATCTTTTCCGTAGTTGTTGGTGAGTCCTCATGTCCGAGGATGATGCCTCTTTTCTAGCCTTACTAGTATTCACTATCTCTAAGACAATAGTTCTTTCCTTATCTTTGAGACTTTGTTGTAAGCCTATATGAGACATATTGTATTAGTGGAAGGAATATGCCCAAATCTTATACTTCTATGATAGATGGTTATATGTGAGTTAGACTAAAATAAATTGACTATGTTGTTAAATGAGAAGTCTATGTAAACTTCGTAAATCATAAGTCTATGTAAACTTCATATATGATTACGAGCAGTCTAAGTATACTTCATATGTACAAGTTTTTAAGTTTTCTGTATTTTTGTACCTATAATATGCAATGATGTATGCTAACGGCTAGTCTAATTCCTCTTCGAGGATGAAGATGCCGGTTTTGTCTAAGGGGTGCTCCCTAGTCGTGATTAACTTGCTATCAGATTATGATATTGAGTAAATTTTAGGATTGATGTCTCACTAAACAACATCTATGTAGAGTCTTGTTCATAATTGTGAAGCGCACCACACTTATGAATAAAAGGCTATGTGATTCTTATGAAATTCTCATCTGCTTGGTATTTCGATGTTGTGCCTCAAGATTCTTTACTCTATGTATCTCTTTCTTCTAACCCTTTTCTTGTTTTTAATAGGCTATGACTACTAGAAGGTCAGACACACAAAGATTTGAAGAGTAGATGGCAAATGCGGGAGCTCCCCCACAAGGTAACTAAGTTTCTCCACAAGGAAATCAAGCTCCTCCTCAAGAACAATATCCTCAAGGTGAACAAGGTCCGGTCAATCGTCCAGCTATTAAAGATGGACAGATAAGGTCGGCTTATAAGTTTTTCTCAAGCAATGAATACATAAGCTCAAGTCGTAGACACTCCACTCAACCTATGTCCGCTCAAGAAAATCGTAAAATTGCACCCCGTGTGAACAAAAATTCTACTACCGTGGCTTCTTGCTTGAGGGACTTCACCAGGATGAACCCTCAAATTTTCGTTGGGTTTAAGGTTAATGAAGACCCTCAAGAATTTCTTGATGAGTTCTACAAGATCTTGTATATTATGGAGGTGAGTCAAATGAGAAGGCTAAGCTAGACTCTTATCAACTCAAAGATGTGGCTCAAACTTGGTATACTAAATGGAGGGACAATAAAGCTATGAGAGCGGGTCCCATAAGTTGGAAAGTTTTTGGGAGGGAATTTCTTGATCGGTTATTTCCTAAGGGAAAAAATAGAGGGAGAAGTGGAAGAGTTCATCAACCTTCGTCTAGGAGGTATGAGTGTGCTAGAGTAATCTTTTAAATTCACGAAGTTGTGTAAGTATGCCTTTTCTTTGGTGTCCAATCCTAGAGATGGAATGAATCATTTTGTGACGGGTGTGTCCAATGATTGATATGCTCAAATTAAACTTCCCTATAAAAGTATAACGGGTCGTATCATGTAAATAACCCAACTATTAGGTTGGGTCCGGTCCTTAAGGAAAAAGGTTTAAACTTAACTTAAACATATAATTACTTCTATTTAGTCAAGTCCTTTCCCAAAAGTAGTAATTAAAGGGGGCGCTTTGTGAAACAAAAGTAATTTAATCTTGCGAAATCAAAGAAGTAGCAAGAGTGAATTGTTGGTGTTTATCAAGTTGTGAGATAAACTAGTGTGTAAGTGTTCCCCATAGGTTCATAATGCCATAATCATAGCTATAACCATTCTTCCCTAGTGTTTTGAATTTAAAGTGATAAGCTATGTATCTCTTAATCCTTGGTCCGACATTTAGTGAATTTCACCCTATACGTTGATCCGACTATGTTTGTCTAAGTTAGTAACCCTTACCTTTACTTCATATTAAGCATCATATTCGATGTATGGCTTAGTTATTACATCTCACCAATCGAAACTAGCCTATTACATAGAATCCTATTAAATCTATGTCATTAATTCTTTTCCTATTAACTACCCCCTTGGTACGACAAGTAGCAATAAGACGAGTTCTAACGCGTGCACTCATTAAAAAGACTTCTAAATGAAAGAATTATCGATGCATGTATTAACCTATTTGAGAATTGTCGTTAGTCTAGGTTTATTTAATTAATCACCCATGGTTCCCACAATTATAGTTGTGGATTTAGTTACCATTCTTAGAAGAATGCAATTCATGGTTGATAGACACTAAATCATGAACTTAGTTTGACAAATTCAAAGAAAATCCAGAAATTCAACTTAAATCCACAGAAATCACTTGAAAACCAAATCCAAAAATTTTGATTAATGCTCAAGTTGAAAAAACAAATCACCAAGACCAAACTAAGAAACTAGTAATATAATCCAACCCCAAAAACTAGGCTTTATACCCTATTTTTAAAAACAGTGTCCTATATTAAAACGAATTCAAATAAGGAAAGTTGTCCAAAAAAAATGGCTTCAATTGATGACCTCACAGATGGTCCATCGGTCAAACGAACGACTGTCGATTTCCTTTGTAAGTCAAGACTTAGCATTTTTCTCATCTTCCAACTTGCATCTTCTCAGATCCAATTGACGGACCAACAACACTGTCAATCGATTCACCTACGATCCGCCGATGCTTCGCGTCGTTCCATACTTAGCTTTTCTTCAACATCACATACTGGAATTTTCTCTGATCTTATTGACGATTCAACAGGACGGTCCATAGATCAATCAACAAACCGTCGATTGTTCCGTAGCCCCACACTTGGTCAAAATTCCTATGTTTCTTCCAGATGCCTGAACCTCAAATTGATTGTCACCATCTACTGTCCATCGATGAGACGAAAGGCCATCGATGGCTTTTGTGGGTCACTTTTGCACTAAATCTCTACATCTTTCTGCGTTTTGGTTTTGGACACCGTTCCTGCAAAATAAAGATAAAAACATATTAAATTTACTGCAAATAGGCATTAGAAATAAAATATTCTTAAGGAAAAAGCATTGTAAGTACCGTGAAACCACGATATATCAACAACCTCAACTTAAATTCGTTGTTTGTCCTGAAGTGACACACTATGACTCAACATAACACTTTGTACACATGTGTCCTCTTCTAAGCTTTTGCAATCACATGGCTATCAATCCCAACGTTTTCATTGCTTTAGTCCATGTTTTCTACTCATCGGTTTGATAAGCTTACTCATGTGGATCAGACTATGACACAGACTCAGCATGCAGTAACACCTCTTCTCTTTGCCTCTCGCCAAGGTACCAACTTTCCGATATTGCAATTAATGCCCTTACTTCAAAAGACATCCTCCTTTTTCGCATAGTGATTTTAATTTTGAGTATAAGGATCATTATTCAACACTCACTCTCAGAAAAAATTCACATCTAGTTTGTATTTGTTCCCATAGGCTTTCCCTTATTTTCACTGATTAAGTTCACCATACTAGACTCTTAGGATCAATATAGGACTTTCTTGGCTTGTAACATAGGCTTAGGGTCAGGTATGGTACATATGGTTACATTTCAGTGACTTATTTCTCTCCTTGACATTACGACTAAGCTTCCTACCTCTTTCATTAACTATTAGGCCTTACTTTTTGTTTTCTTGAAATCTTTCCATTGCTTTCTCTTTTGTGATTTGTGGAAGTGACTCTTTCTTCTTTTTCTTAATTGATCAAATTTTGCTGAGCCACTTCTTTTGATAACTCTTTCTTTTGTTTTCGACAATACTCTTCTCATACCCACTTTTCAGGTCAATCACTCATAATATACACCCTCAACTTATATCTTTGCCATGAGTCGAGGTATACATTACCTAATGTTGGATCAGGGATAAGAAGAGGTTTGTTTCTACATTAGCCACCCTCAACCTATGCTTTTGATCTAAGTTGAAGTACACATGTCAAAGAAGGGACCAAGTCCAACACATTATGCACAGGGAAGATGAGTCAGTTAAGAAAAGAAAAGTCTATTAGAGGCTCAAAATATTTGAATAACAAATGGATAACAATTTCATTTGGTTCACTTTTCTTTAGGCTAGATGTTTGCTAATTTTGACAAGGGCCTATGATCCTTTCCTAATTTTCTAACACAGATTCCTTTTGCAAGATCAACTGGGCAAGTTCTAGCTAGGTTCCAACAGGGGAAAAATCAAATTTCCTCACAATTTCTTGACACCTCATTACAATATCAGATTATCGATCACCTAGTTTGAGTGAGATTGAGGGTCATGTAGTGGGTGCATCTCTATGTCATGATTAGAGCCAACACGTTCAACATTCATTATACCTATTCATGCAAGAACTTTATTAAAATGGGATATAATAAATGTTTAGCCATCATGCTTCATATTTCACTTTAACAATCTGTGCAAATTATGACATATGCCGGTTCAACAATAAAGTAATCAATCTTTTGTTGCAAAAGAACACAGGCAAGAAAAGCACCACGACAGGATCGTGAGTTGGGCTATTCAGACTTCACCCTAGCACTCACCTTTGATTACCCCACCCCCAACAAAAAAAACATGCAATTGTCACTAGTGCATAAGACATATAAAGACAAGGTGGTAGGTGAATCAAACCTGAGGCGCATAGCCTAAAAGATCAACAAGCAAGCAGGTCCTTTCTATTAGCATTTACAATTTTTGACAGGATTTCATTTATCTCTCGATTGAACACCTCAACTTGCCCACTAGTCTGCGGATGGTACGAAGTGGACACATCATGGTGAACCCCATATTTCTCCAATAACCCTTTGAACAACTTTTTTTAAAAGTGATATCCCCCATCACAAATAATGGCCCTAGGAGTGCAAAATCTAGAGAAGATGTTCTTTTTCAAGAACACAGTGACATTATTCTCTTCAGTGTTAGCAAGTGCTATGGATTCTATCCATTTCGACACATATTCTACCGACACAAGAATATATTTCATCCCAGTAGAACTCACAAACGAGCCCATAAAATCAATTCCCCATACATCAAACAACTCAATCACTATAATGGGATTTAAAGGGAGCTCTTGCTTATTAGAAATTCCCCATCTCTTTGGTACCTATCACATGACTTGGCAAACTCATTAGAATCTTGGTGAATAGTTCGACAATAGTACCCACACTGCAAAATCTTGTAGGCACTTCGGATACCACTATGATGTCCACCCATAGGCAAGGAGTGGCATGCCTCCAAAACACTTAGCATCTCAACTTCCGGTATAACTAAGGCTCATCCCAAAAGAAATTTTTCACATCATGCATGAACTTTTTCCTTTGATGGAACAACAAATCCGATGGGACTATATCACTAGCCAGATAATTCGCAATATGGCGAACCATGGAATCAAATAATGAGAAGCAACCAATACATGATCATCAATGAAGGTATTATCAATTTCAGCACTTTCACCCAACTCTTGTATAGCTTACTCTTCCAATCTAGACATGTGATCGGCAACTTGATTTTCAGTTCCTTTTCTATCTTTCACCTCAAAATCAAACTCTTGCAATAGTATCAACCATCTAATCAACCCTGGTTCGAATAATTACTTTCCATCAAATACCTCAAAGTGGAGTTATCAGTATGCACTATGACTTTCATGCAAAGAAAATAGGAGTGGAATTTTTCTAAAGCTAATACAACCACACTAGCATCACACATCACCTAAAATGGGTGAAGGATTTTATCCCTTCTTTGTCCCAATACAACAGCAGATGCAACCCCACTAGCATCTCACATCACCTAAAATGGTTTACTCCAATTTGGGGAGATAATTATGGGTCCAGATACCAACTTCTCTTTCAACTCTCCAAACGCCTTCAAACAAGATTCATCAAAATAGAATTTACATTCCTTCTCAAATAACTTGCACAGAGGGTATGCATTTTTGAGAAATCCTTTATAAGTCACTGGTTAAAGCCCGCGTGTCCCAGAAAACTTCTAGAGATGGGTGGAAGTAGTCTCTCTATAACCTCAACTTTTCGTCGATCAACCTCTATCCCCTTCTATGAAATGTGATGACCCAATACAATACCTTGTTTAATCATAAAGTGCAATTTTTCATAGTTTAGCACAAGATTACACTCTTCACCTCTTTTGAGAACCTCAACCAAGTGACTCAAACACAGATAAAATGATTCACCAACCACTGAATAATCATCCATAAACAACTCAATAGTGTCCTCCACTATATCGGAGAATATCAACATCATACATCTCTTAAAAGTATTCGGTTCATTACACAATCCAAAGGGCATCCTCTTGAATGCTAACATCCTATAAGGGCAAGTAAAGGTAGTGTTCTCTTGATCCACCTATGCAATAGAAATTTGATTGTACCCCAAATAACCATCAATAAAACTATACCATCCTTTTCCTGCAAGTCTATCTAAAATCTAGTCCATGAAGGGCATAGGGAAATGGTCCTTCTCAGTCCATACATTCATTTTCCGGTAATTTCTACAAACTCTCCAACAAGTCACCAACCTTATCGTACAAGCTCAATCCTCTAATTTGGAAGTATTGTCATTCCCACCTTTTTGGGCACACACTTAATAGGGCATACCCAATTACTATCTACAATAGGATATATAACTCCGACATCAAACCACATAATGATCTCTTTCTTCACTACCTTTTTCATAGGTGGATTCAGACGTCTCTGGTGCTTAATACTTAGCTTGTGATCGGGCATGAGTTGGATTTTGTGTGAACAAATACTTGGTAGGGTACTTATAATGTCCTCAATAGTAAAACCAATGACTCGTTTGAACCTCTTTAACACTTTTAGCAGTCACTCTACTTGTTGAATATTAAAATCTGATGCAATGATTACCGGCAAAGTGTCATATCTTTCAAAGAATACATACCTCAGATGAGGTGGTAGTGTCTTAAGCTGTAAATTTTGAGCCTCCTCAATAGATGTTCTCACTTGTGGAGACTCGCGATGCCTCATATCTAATACCAATTTCTTTGGTTTTGCCGAAATTCACCTCATTCAAGTGCTACAACCAAAGACACATACTCTTCAATACCATCACTCTCAAAATTCATGATCACTGACACTAGCGCCTCAACACCAAGGCGCTCTTTGATTTGTACCTCAAACGAAATCTCAACCTTGTAGGATATAGTAGATACTGTTTGGAGCTCACCACTCTACTTCATGGACCTACAAATGTTGAATGTTGCTTCTTCATTATTCAACCTAAACTTAATCTAGACTTTTTCCATATCAACCAAGGCATGACCAGTAGTAAGGAACGCCCCCCCAAGAATAATAGGCACCTCAAAATAAAGCCTCACAGTGAAGAATCACAAAATCAGAAGGAAATATAAATGACTCCACCTTCATGAGCATATCGTGGAGCATCCCAATAGGCCTCTTCACTATTCAATCAGCCATTAATAACCGCATTGCAGTGGTCTTTGGGTCATTGAAACCTAATTTCTTATGAATAAAGAGAGGCATGATATTTATGCTTGCACTGAGATCACATAGTGCTTTAGAAAAATGTAACAAACCCATGGTAGATGGAATAGTGAAGGCGCCCAAATCTTCTTTCTTCTGCAAAAGAGACCTTGTAGCAATAGCACTAAATGCTGCATTTGGTCATCAAATTCAAAACATACCGATCTCTTCTTCATAACGATATCCTTCAGGAACTTGGCATACTCGGGAATTTGCTTTAAAGCTTCTACCAAAAAGATATCGATGGAAAGATATTTAAACATAGTGATAAAATGCTGGTATTTTATATCCTCAGTCTTATTCACCAATTTTTGAGAGAATGATGGTGGTGGTCTACGTATGGGGATCACTTTTTTGGGTACCTCTTCCTCTTTCAGAGCATTGTCCACAAATTCATGACTAGTTTCCACTACCTCTTCATCTTTACTGACCTCATATTTTAGCACAGATGACATAGATGGATCAATGGTTTTCTTACCTCTTTTTAGTGATCGCCATGCAATCTCTATCATTTTATGGATTTTGAATGGTGTTGCTAGGAAGAGTTCCCGGTTGTTGTGAGTTCATAGATGTGGATCATTTTGCCATTGGTAACTCAAGATGCTTGATCGAGACAGCATGAGCATCCACCGTTTGCCCGATATTAGAAAAATCACTTGTTAATTCCTTTGCATGCTCATCACTAGCATCAAACCTCCTCCTCATTTTCTGCAACATATCTTCAACTTGCTCCATACTACCTCCACCATCCCTAGGGGCAACTTCCCGAATTTGAGGTGAAACATAGGGCCCACATCGATCGTTTTTGTTACCATAGTAACCCTGATTGAAGTTTTTGTCATGATTGTAGTGTCCATCTCAAACATAATGACCCTCTCTGTTGTAATTCCCATAGTTGCAACCTTTATTTCCTTGACCTTGGCGCCAATTCTCCTGATTGGAGGCTTGGGCGTTTGGGAGGAAACCCTCGTCTGATCATTCACTTTATATGAATCCTCTTCATAATAATATTCATTCGCTTGCGGTGGTGATTAAGTTAAGTAATTCACCGCATTTACTTTATATGCACCTCTAGTGACATGTTTCGATACCAATCCAAGCTTAGTTCTCATTTGATCCATCTCTTCAAGAAGCTCATCTGTGGTCGAATTGTGTGTAGCTTTCACTCTAATGGTGTTTCTACCAGTGACCAACTTCAAAGTACTCCAAGCCTTATTGTTCCGAGAGATTTTCTCCATTTTCTCTGTTATCTCTGCGTATGTACACTCACCATAAGAACCACCCACAATAGTATCAATCACCTCCTTACTATTATCATCTTGCCCCTGATCGAAGTACTCTTTCAATGATTCATCATCATTGTGGTGGTTTGGGACACCTCTCACGTAATCTGTAATTATGTACCAAGAGCTACTCACTGAATCCCTAGATAGTGCCACAAAGTCGTTCAATCTATCTTTGTGGTTGAGCTTTTCGGAAGCTGGGGCAGTACCGTGCTAGGAACACATCTCTCAACTGATCCCAAATATAGATAGAATTATAGGACAACTTAGTGAACCATATTGCAGCCTCTCTAGTCAGTGAGAGAGGGAACACTCTTAACTTGATGACTTCCAGTCCAAGTCTGGCCTCCCTACACAAATCTTGCACACCGACCTCTGTTTTGTGATTTGAGCATGTGTATCCTCAGATGGTATCCCTGATAAAAAACCTCAGGCGGTGAGCATCTTCATCAAGATACTAGTTACCATGAATGTGTGACCCTACGGTAGAGGAGGTAGGACAAGAGGCTCATCAGAATCACTGATGATAATGTTGACCCTATAGAACTCTTGAGGGCGTGGTATAGGAGGTAACCTCCTCAAAGCATCATCTCCTGGGTTTTCCACAATCACTTGGTTATGAGCATCAACCGGTGGAGGAAGCTGATGGTTGATCCCATCACCTATATTAGTGGGTTTCTAGGAATTATTCATTCTGCGAAGTGTTTGGTTCAGTTCGGGATCGAATGGATGTATTTTGGTTCTCCTTGGCTCCGTGTAGTTGGGATACACTAGAGCTAGACCTGAAAGAAACAAAAACAAAACAAAAAAAGTAAAATTAGGAAATTGTTGACTAAAATTCAGTAATGTTATAAAAGTTACTCTAAAAGCCACTTTCCCTAGCAGCGGCGCCAAAATTTGATACGCTTAAATTGCAGTTTCCTAAAGAGGTATAACTGGCCGTGTCAAGTAACAAACCCAACTATTAGTTTGGGGTCGATCCCACGAGGAAAATGGTTTAGACTTAACTTCGATATACAATTACTTTTATTTAGTCAAGTCCTTTCTGAAAACTAGTAATTAAAAGGGGGGGGGGGTGGTTGTTAAACAAAAATATTGTAATATTGAGAGAAAAAAAGTAGCAAGAGTGAATTATTGTTGTGAGAGAAACTAGGATGTAAGTGTTCCCATAGGTTCATAACGTCGTAATCCTATCACTAACAATTCTTCCCTAGTGTTTTGCATGCAAAGTGATAAGTTATGTATCTGTAAATCTTTGGTCCGACATTTACAAAATTTCACCCCGTACCTTTTTTGGCTACGTGTGTCTAAGTTACTAACCCTTACCTTTACTTAATTGAAAATCATATTAGATGTATGACATAGTTATTACATCGGACAAATTGAAACTAGCCTATTAGATAGTATCCCACTAAATCTATGTCAATAATTCTTTTCCTATTATCTACCCCTTTGGTCCAGCTAGTTCTAACGTGTGCTTTCGTTAAAAAGACTTCTAAATGAAAGAATTATCGATACATGCAATAACCTTTGAGAATTGTTATTAATATAGGTTTATTTTGTTAATCACCCATGGTTCCCACAACCCTAGTTCTTGATTTAGTTAACCATTCTTTGAAAAACATAATTCATGGTTGATACATGTTAAATCCTGAACTTAGTTTAACAAATTTGAAGAAAATCCATAAATTCAACTTAAATCCACAAAATAACTTGAAAACCAAATTTGGAAATTTTGATTAATGCTCAAGTTGAAAAAAAAAATTCCAAGAACAAAACTAAGAAACTAGTAATACAATCCAACCCAAAACGAGGTTTCACACCCCATTTATAAAAACAGGGTCCATCTATCCAAGAGCTTAGCATTAATTTCATCTTCCAACTTTCATGTCCTCTGATCCAATCGACGTACCAACAACAAGGTCCATAGATTCATCAATGGTCCGTCGATGCTTATCGTCATCCCATTCTTAACTTTTCTTCAACTTCGGGTACATGGACTTTCTCTATTCAGATCGATGATTTAATAGGATGGTTCGTCGATCAATCAACGAGCCATCGATTCTTCCGTAGCCCCACACTTAGTCAAAAATCCCCGAGTTGCTTCCAGATGCTTGAAACTCCAATCGACGGTCACCATATATGGTCCGTCGATGAGACGATAATGGCCTTCGTGGGTCACTTCCGCACTAAATCTCCACAGCCTTCTTTGTTTTGGTTTTGGACACCTTTCATGCAAAACAAAGATAAAAAAATATTAAAATTACTACAAAAAGGCTTTACACACACAACAATCTTAAGGAAAAAGTATTGAAAGTATCATGAAAGGATGATACATCAATGATCATGTGGAAGAGTGTCGTTCGACAATGCTTCATGACAACATGGGCATTTCTTGTTTGATGGTGCATGCTCAACAAGTTGAGGAGAGTAGGCTTAAGAGGAATATTTGGATCCTAGGAAGAGAAGGTCTTATGAAGGAGGTACATTTAAGGGTAAGTTGGAAATTCAAGAATAGCCTAAGTTCAAGAAGGGGATATCCAACCAAGTGCCTTCTAATTTCCCCAATGCTCGTAATGATAGGGTTTCTAACCCTAGACCCCAAAAGGAAAGAAGTGGTGATTAACCAAATTAGAAACCTACTTGTACCAAATGTGGTAAGGAACACACTGTTGAATATTTTGTTGGGACAAATAATTTTTTTTGTTGCAGAGAGAGTGGCCATAAAGTGAGAAATTGTCCTATGATCAAGTCTTAGGGGAGTGAGAGTAGCCAAGAACAAGCAAACGGTCCTAGTTCTAATGATCCTAAAAAGAACCACTTCTGTGCTCTCTGCTCTAGGGGTGATCAAGAGGATTCTCTCTATGTTGTCATAGTTATGTTACAAGTATTTTCCATTAATTTTTATGGTTTAATATATCCTAATCCTACTTTATCTTTTGTAATTCTTTTAGTGGACATGAAGTTTGATGTGTTAGCCGATGTCTTAATTGAACCTTTTTTGGTTACTACCCCGGTGGGTGACTGCGTTGTTGCTAAAAGAGTCTTTAGAATTTGTACCATATTATTTTCCAATAGATTTACATTGGTCGATTTGCTAGAACTTGATTTGTTTGACTTTGATGTCATACTTGGGATGGAGTGATTATATGCTTGTTTTGCTTCTATTGATTGTAGAACAAAGGTAGTTTGTAAAACCCTCAACATGAACTAAGGTATCTAGAGTCTCACATGTGCCTTCAAAGGTTAATAATATGTTCATTAAGTGTTCTAGAGTTTTAATAGTTGATTTGAAGTGGTTTGGATGTCAAACATCCATGAACGACCAAGACGTTCAAAAGTTTATCTTTTGATATACTAGTATGTTATAGTGAGCCGTTGTATGTTTTATGTGTTGTTTGGGGTCTCAATTGATAGGTAAGGACCCTAACTTGTATATGAGCGTATTTAGGTTTGAAAATTCTGGTCAAGACTACCCAAGCACCACGCAAAGGGTCGTTGAGGAGGACTCAAAGGCTTGCCAAGGATTGACTTGGCAATGTCCAAACTACACCGATGAAATGACGCCCCATGCTTTGATTGGCGCCACATCGATTGGGTGCGTTGATTCACACTTATATGTGTGATATCAGCCCCCAAAATTTGAGCCTCAGTCACCATCGATGGACGTGAAGTACAACGCCATTATTCCAACGACGGTCCGTCAGTCTAGACATCGTTTGATGTTGCAGTTCTGTCTGCTGCACGCTGCTTTGCAAGGGCTGAATCGGGAAATTTAGACCACCTCCTAATTAAAATATGGACGGTTATTTTAGGTATATTTAGGTATTTTAAGTAACTTTATAAGCCTAAACTCCAATTTAGAATTTCACTCTTTCAAATTAAACCTCCCTCCGAAATATGAAACCCCAAAACCTCCATTGGTGACCAAGCTCACGAAAAGCCCATGGAGATGGATTTCAAGTGCATTATTCTCCAATTTTCGTGGCTTATCATGTAGATGGTATGATAACCCTTCATCCTTAGTTAATCTTCAATCTAAGGAGTTATTTCAATGGTTTTTCAAACATGATTCTTAAGTCAAAAATCCTATCTTTCAATCTAGACACGAGTTCATTGGTAAAGTTATTTATAAAGAATTCTAATGGTGAATATGTTATTAATCAATGGTTTTAACATGATTTTCAATATAAATCCATGAAGAACCCATGGCCTAATTAACCTCTAAATTATGATGTAATATGGGTCTTGTGATCTTGATTTGATGATTATTAGATTATGCTTAGATTATATTGAATTTCTTAGTTCTATATTCCTTTATTTCAATTGATTATAAATTGTTGAGAATTGATAAAGATGATCATAACTGGGAGAGTTGGCATGTGTTAACCTATTTTCCTCTACTAAGCATAGTATGAATAATAAATTGTATTACTTGGTATGATCAACTTTTGGTTGAGGTGTTTACATTCTTGTACATCTTTATATGTTATGATCATGGACTTGAAGGCAATTGTTGTAATGTGAATTGTGATTATTATGATCACAAGTATGAAGGTCTTATGTTGTCTTCCATTCCAGTATCATGATCTAGGGGTATTTATGATATTATGTATATGTGATGATCATGTTAGGGTTAGGTATGGTCTACATGACTAAATGTGATAAATACTTTTGAACAATGACCTCTACCTATATTGAACCCTATATGAATATGTGATCTTATGCATGTTAACAGTATTCTATTATAACATTGAATATGCTCTTATATCCTATGATGTAATGTGGGTGTGTGACCTAGGTTCCCTAGATGTTCTATTTATACGTTGATCATGACTTGAGGTGTACATTGTATATGTTTTATGATCCTTGGAGTGTGGCTTCCTAAATAGCTAGGCGGTTTCTCTTATGTGATCATGGTGACCAATATGAACACACACACTCATGCATAACTATGAGTAGGTTAGATTCTTGATGACTAAGGAAAAGATAGTTCTCCTACGCATCAATAGCTATCTCTATGCATGTAAAGTATATGGTTGATGAAGTTATGAACAGGTGTTCCTAGAGGTGTTTATGTGAAGGTAGATCTCACATGTAAAAGCACATACCCATGAATGAATGAGTGGTAGTATTATGTAAAATTACATTCTCACATAATGTAGGTTCTATGGTGAAATTCCATTCTCATCCTAGAAACATGTGAGCTATATGATGTATGTAGAAGAAAGTCCCTAAATCCTACTTTATGAACTTATTTAAAATAAAGGATTAAAGGTATTAAAAAATGAGGTTAAGCTTACCACCGAGTGGATATTTAAAATGAGGAAATGACCCTCCCACTAATGCAATAGGTTGGGTTTCTAGAAGTAATCTTACTATCCCTTAACTACGTCTCCCCATAGGATATATCTAGTGGATCCATGAGCAACTGTGGTTTTACGGTACTTTTAATTCTTTTTCCTTAAGATTGGTGTGTGTCTAGAGCCTTTTTGTAGAAGTTGTAATATGTTTTTATCTTTGTTTTGCAGGAAAAGTTTCCTAAATCAAAACACAGAAGGTAGCTGAGATTTAGTGTAGAAGTGACCCACGAAGGCCATCAACGGACTGTCGTCTCATCGATGGACCGTAGATGGTGAATATAGATTAAAAGTTCAAGCATCTAGAGAACTCTAGGAAATATGACCAAGTATTGAGCTACAGAAGAATCGACGGTTCATCGATTGATTGACGAATCATCCTTTTAAATCGTCAATCTGATCAGAGAATATCCCTGTACTCGAAGTTGAAGAAAAACTAAGTATGGAGCGACTAATGGAATCGATAGACCGTAGGTGAATCGACGGACCGTGGTGTTGTTCCATCGATTGTATTAGAGAATATGCTAGTTGAAGGCTGAAACAAGATGCTAAGTTTGGACTTAGGAAGGCAGTCGACGGTCTGTCGTTTCATCGACGAACCATCTGTGGGAGTCGTCGATTGAAGCCACGTTTTTGGACAACTTTCCTTATTTGAATTCTTTTTATTTAAGGACAATTTTTTCTATTAATAGGGTGTAAAACCTCATTTTTTTATTCTATTACTATTTTTCTTAGTTTGTTCTTGGAGATTTGATTTTGCAACTTTCGCATTAATTCAAATTTTCAAATTTGGTTTTCATGTGATTTTTGTGGTATCAAGTTGAATTTCTGGAGTTTCTTCGAATTGTTCAAAGAAAGTTCACGATTTATTTTTTATTAACCATGAATTGTGTTCTTCTATGCATGGGTAAATAAATCCACAACTAGGGTTGAGGAAACCATGGGTGATTAACAAATTAAACCTAGCTTATAACAATTCCCAAATAGGTTATTGCATGGATAGATAATTCTTTCACTTAGAATTCTTTTTAATGAGTGAACGTGTAAGAACTTGCCTTATTTCTACTTGCTGGACAAAGGAGGCAGTTAATAGGAACAGAATTATCAACATAGATTTAGGAGGATATTATCTAATAGGATAGTCTCAATTGGTGTGAAGTAATAACTAAGTCACACATCAAATACGATGCTTAATATGAAGTAAAAGTAAGGGTTAGTAACTTAGAAACAAATAGAGGACCAAGGTACGGGGTGATATTCTCTAAATGTCGTACCAAAGACTTAGAGATACCTAACTTATCACTTTGAATGCAAAACACTAGGGAAGAATTTTTATTGCTAGGGATACGACGTTATGAATTTATGGGGAACACTTGCACCGTAGTTTCTCTCAAAACTTGATAAACACCAAAGATTTATTCCTGTTACTTAGTTTACTTAATAATATTACAAGACTTTTGTTTCACAAAATCCCCTTTTAATTTCCTATTTTAAGAAGGACTTGACTAAATAGAGGTAATCGTAGATTGAAGTTAAGTCTAAACTATTTTTCTCGTGGGATCGACCCCAACCTAATTTGAGCGTATCAATCTTCCTAGATAGCTATTATGTATGCTTCTACCTTGGCAAGTAAAATTCCTTTTTTTATATGTGGGGTGATACGACACCGAATTCTATGTAGCTCATATGGTCTACGTCGGTTACAACTAAGCATCCCTAAAGTTAAGAAATGAACTAATATAAGAATTAAAAATAATTGTCATGATTACTTGAAAGACTTAGTGTAGGTGGGACTATGAACCCTACTTATACATTGCACAAGGACTCTAAGGGAAATCATGACGAGGTTTCTTCATTAGATATGGATTATGGTTCATTTATGTCAAACAGTAATGCATATGAAGATTGAATTTAATTATTTAAAGTATGAATTATGATGATGCATGTGAATTAGACTTATGGCTTCTAAATGAGTTTGCTTGGTTATGTGGGGTTATGGGACTCCATGTGTACATTGCACAAGTAATCTTGTGAATGGGTTGTGAGGGTCGTTTACCTATGATATGAATAATGTGACTTAGGACTAAGATGTAATGAATGAAATAGTTCCTATGTGACCTTTGATGAACTATATCGGTCTTATGTCTATGGTTAAATGCATGTGTTGTATGTTATATAATGTGATGTGCCTAAGTTTAGGGTGAGTTACTAGGATGACTTGGTATGAGTAGTAGTATGTGATGCTAGTTGTACATTGTAGTAGTGAGATTTGGAGGTTGTCTTAGGTAATGGTTATTATGTGAATCTTATGTCCTATGATGGGCTTATGGCTTATGATTATATGTGATTCAGTTGATGAAACACATTTAGGAGAGGCCATCTTAGGTGACCTCAATGTAAAAAATTGTACTAAAGTACACTTGAGGATTGCTTAAGGAAAGAAGTTAAAGTAAAAGATAAGTAATGTGTTCTATGTAATGAATGTGTCTCAAAGTGTGTTAAGTGGCCTTATTTGTAGCATGAAGAGTATCCATAACGATTTTATGCATATGAACTATGTTTTGGTTGTTGTTCCAATGTTCATGAAGTTCACCAAAAGACATGATGCATGATTTATAACTGAATGTCCTCTTTAAATGTATGTTTTTGAATGGTTGCTATACTTGGTAAATTCTTGTAATAATACCATTCTTCTTCATGTTTTTACAAAAGTTGTAGGTGGTGATGGCTAGAGGATGTCGTCTAAGTGAAAAGCTTGGATAGATCTCCCAAGTTCAAGGATTGGGATCCTTATAATTCCTGGATTTCCTATGTCAAGTTCTTGTTCAAGTTATGTAATAGCTTAGATATTATTTTACGTTACTAAGGAATGTGTCCCTATTATACTCTATTGAGTTGTCTATTAAGATGACAAACGATACTTAGCATTTAAGTATGTATTATGATATATATATATATATATATAGTCCTAGCATTTGATTTGCTATAAAAATTTCAAATTTTTTGCTATTTTTTTGATTATGCGATGAATGAATGTTAATAAGATTGTCCAAGACCTCCGAGAGGTCGACGATGCCGGTAACATCTAGGGTGTACTTCTCAGTCGTTACATAGTTAAGTTCCAACTTCCTTATGAACCTGTCTTAGAATAGAAGGGGGAAATTGAATCCATAGAGGTCGAATTAATTCGTGTCTTAAGGCTTGTAAGATAATTTCCAAGGGATGTCTCAATCATGTTGTGAGGTTCAAGAACCTAGAATTCGATACTCCTCCAATAAAGTCAGTCCCCGTAGTGATGGATTTTTCAGAAGTTTTTCCTGATGATTTACCTGAAATTCCTCCTTAATGGGAAATAGATTTCAGCATAGATTTGTTGTCGGATACAAAATCCATATGCATTCCTCCTAACGGATGGATCTAGCCAAGTTGAAAGAGTTTAATGCTCAACTACAGGATTGACATGACAAGGGTTTTATACATCCAAGCATTTCCTGATGGGGTGCTCCAATATTATTTGTGAAAAAGAAAGATGGATCTTTAGGAAGTGTATTGACTACTGACAATTTAACAAGATCACCATAAAGAATAAGTATCCTCTCCCTAGGATTGATGATTTATTTGATCAATTCCAAGGAGTGAGTTACTTTTTGTATTTTTATTTGAGGTCGTGATATCACTAACTTAGGGTGAGAGGTAAAGACATACCTAAAATGGCTTTTCGAACTAGGTACGGTTATTATTAATTCGTAGTCTTTTTTTTTGGTCTAACTAATGCACTGAGAAATTTTATGGACCTTCTGAATAGAGTGTTCTAGATTTATCTTGATTATTCTTTAATTGTCTTCATTGATGATATCTTGGTATATTCTAAGAGTGAGGATGAGCATATGGACCATTTGAGGGTTGTATTTGAAATCCTCAAGGAAAATAAAGTGTTTGCTAAAGATAGTAAGTGTGGATTTTTTTTGATATTAGTTATTTATATTGGTCACATTATCTCAAGTGAAGATGTAGAGGTCGATACGAAGAAAACACAAGCTGTTAAGAATTGGCCTAGACCTTTGACTACAACTGATATTAAAAGTTTCTTGGTTTTTCCGGGTATTATAGGAGATATTTTGATGGGTTTTCATCTATTGCTTCTCCTTTTAAAACCTTAACCCAAAAAAGAAGTTCTGTTTGAGTGGACGGAATCTTGTGAAAGAAGCTTCCAAGAATTGAAAGATAAGCTTACCTCCATTCCTGCGTTAACTTTACCAGAGGGTACCAAGGTATTTGTAGTGTATTATGACTCTTTTCAAGTAGGATGGGTTGTATCCTCATGCAACATGGTAAGGTGATAGCATATGCCTCTAGGCAACTCAAGATGCATGAGAAGAACTATCAAACTCATGACCATGAATTAGCGTTCGTAGTGTTTTCTTTGAAAATATGGAGACATTACCAGTATGGTGTCCATGTGGATGTATTTATCGAGCACAAAATTCTTCAACAAATTTTCACACAAAAGGAGTTGATTCTCTAACAAAAAAGGTAGTTGGAACTCTTGAAGTATTACGACATGAGTGTCCTATACCTCCCCGACAAGGACAATGTGGTTGCGGATGCTTTGAGTCAAATTATTATGGGTAGTGTGGCTCATGTTCATAGACTGTCCCGGTTGGGCGTTCGATTAGAAGATTCTCCAAAAAGGGGGGTTTCACGGTTCATCATAACTTTGAGTCATCTTTAGTGGTTGAGGTGAAGTCTAAGCAACATATTGATCCTTTATTGATGGAGTTAAAGGAATAGGTTCTTAACAATTTCAATGTGTCATTCTCCCAAGGGTTGATGGGGTACTTAGGTACTAATATAGATTGTATGTACTGGATGTAGACGACTTGAGAAGACAAGTTTTGGAAGAAGCTAAAGGTTCCCCATATTCCATTCATTTAGGTGCCACCAAAATGTATCGTGACTTTTGAGAGATTTATTGGTGGGACAATTTGAAGAGGGATATAACGAAGTTTGTGGCTAAATATCCTAATTGTCAATAAGTCAAGGCCTAGCATCAAAGACCATGAGCTTTAACTCATGTGATGGGCGTCCGTACTTGGAAGTAGGAAAATATTAATATGGATTTCATAGTAAGTTTCCCTCAGACACTTGGGCAAAATGAGTCCATATGGGTTATTTATGATAGATTGACGAAATCTTCCCACTTTATTCCCATCAAATCTACTTATTCTACGGAGGAATATGATAGGTTGTACCTTAATAATATTGTGAGTTTGAATGGGATCCCTTTATCCATCATCTCGGATAGAGGTGCCCAATTCACTTCTCCTTTTTGGAGGTCTTTGCAAAAGGATCTAGGTAATCAAGTTAAACATAGAACCGATTTTAATCATCAAATGGATGGTGAAGAGGAATTCACAATCCAAATCATATAACATATGTGAAGAGCCTGTTTTATCGACTGCAAGGGTAATTGGGTCGATCACCTACCTTTGATAGAGTTATGCAGCAATAATAGCTACTATTCTATTATTACTATGACACCTTTTGAAGGACTTTATGGTACGATATGTAGGTCTCCAATTGGGAGCTTTTAGGTAGGTCAGTTTTAACTTCTTAGTTCCAAGATAGTCTATGGGGATACTGAAAATGTTTGAAAAATAAGGGATATGTTGAACACAATCTATAGTCAGAAAAATTCTTATGCGGACAATAGAAGAAGAGACCTTAAGTTTGAAATAGATGATTGGGTCTACTAAAAGATTTCACCGATGAAAAGGGTGGTGAGGTTTGGCAAAAGGGGAAGCGTAGTCCCCGTTATAAGGGTCCTTATAAGATGTGGAAACGGTTTGTAAAAGTTGCTTATGAGTTCAAAGGAACAAGTAAATTGGCCTCAATTTGTCCGATATTTCGTGTATCTATGATCAATAAATGTATAGGCGACCCGATGTTCATTTCCCTATTTATAGGTTCGGGGTGAATGAAAACCTTTCTTATGAAGAGGTTCTAGTTGAGACCCTAGATCGTCAAGTCAAAAAGTTGAGGAACAAAAAGGTTGCCTCAGAAAAAAGATCTATGGAGAAACCATATAGTGGAGGGTGTAATATGGGAGATCGAGGCCAACATAAAGTCCCTTGTGTGTACCTTGCACTTACGTGTCTTATGTGTATTTGTCTTCATGATATGGTAGTAAGAATATCTGATGTTGTGTTAAAAGAATAAATTGCATGGTAACTGTAAATGTTCTTGTTGAGCTCATGTTTATATTGATAAGTTAGTTTCTCATTATGTGTTATGAAATGTTGAGCTTTTATATGTTATGAATTTTCAATTGAGTTGCTTTGTGAAATGTCATGACTTTGTGTTGAATGGACTTGTGAATTACTCCTATGAGCTTTGACTCATGATGATTTCATGTTGTTTTTGTTGTTGTTGGTTGGGATGCTAGTATTTAGTCTCTTTCTCTCCCTATAAAAAGAATTTGCTGTCATTCGAGGAAGAATGTTCCTAAGGAGTGGATAATTTAACACTCCGAAAGTTTCATGACATAGTAGAGAGCCTCACTTGATGATGTATGATTTAAAACATTTCTTCTAAGCTTAAACAAAGGTAACAAACTCAATTAGGAATGGATAGAGTCAAAACATGAAGAAACGACCATGACGTCCGAATACTAGTGAAAATTGAGCTACTTTTCCTTGGTTTGTTTCAAGGTGTTTAAAGAGTCGGATTGAAGTCAATTAAGTTAAAAGTTTTAGAATAAAAATTAGAACACGCTTATGGTCAAAACGTCTGGGTACGACTCCCCAAATATCACCCTAAGGGTCCTTGTGGAGGACCCTCAATTTTGTCCTCAAAACTATAATATGGTAGTGTACCATCGAGGAAGCAAAGGATGAGCTGTCAATGGAACAACGGACCATCGATGGTGCTTGTTGATTGATACTTAGAATTCTCCCAAAATGTTCCCAAGGTGTAGTCTCTGAACAATACCACGAATATGAGTATAGTCCGTGGTTTGGTCGAAACGCCGTACACGGGGTTCCGTCGTTTTGAACCCCACTTTATTGCCGAATTTCGGTTGATTTATGGTTAATTATTTAATTAGTTAATTAATTAGCTTTCAAGTGGTGGTTAAATTAGTTAGTTGGGGACTATAAAAGGATAATAACACACTAGATTAACCTAACACCTCATAATTCCCTAAACCCAATTAGCTGCCACTTCTCTCTACTTTCTCTCACTAACCAAAGACCCCCATTGAAGACCAAGGTTCAAACTTCATTATGGATTCAATACAAAGGAATTCTTCGACAATTCATCAAGGATTAACAAAGTATGAAAGCTTTTAACTCTTGGGACTGTTTTCCCCAAGATGTTCTTCAAAGTTTAATTTCAAAGATGTCTAAAATTATTGTTTTCATCACTTTTGTGGGTTATTTTTCAAATGAATTTAATTTTATATTCCTTTGGTTTATTTTGATAGATTAAGATTGTATATTAGTAGATTATTTGAGTTCCTTATTATTTGACTTAATTTCTATAATAGAGCCATGAATGATCCTTTTTCCCTAACCCTAACTATGAATTAGGTTGATAGAGGATTAGGGATGTTGGAATTGAATAAGTTATTGCTTAATTTACTATTATATGATAATGGTGATTGTAATATTGGATGAATGTGTTGAAATTGAGGGTAAGATCTTGAAGGAGATCCTTTGAAGTCATTGTTATGACTTATGAGATATGATTTCTCTAGTTCAGTTATGTAGGTCTATTCTTGATGATGAAATTCATGAAACCGGATTCAATGTTTAGCTCACATGGTCTATTGTAGGTAAACGAAAATCTTTCAAAAAGTAAAATGAATAAATGAAAGTAACAAGATGAACTCTAAATCGGGTGACTTAAGGGGTTCTACTTAGTGTAGGTAAGGGTATGAGACTTTACCTATGTATTGCACATGTTGGCCTTGAGGGTAGTCCTAGGAGGATGTTCTTGTGAACTTATGTCATCAATGAAATGCATATATGTTGGCTTTATATAATGTTGCTCTTATGTGATATTGATTTTATTTGATGAACATGATATTGGTCTAAATTGCTATATAAATGATGATCACACATGATATGATGTTATATGAAGTATAGAATTTAATTATGGTCTCTGATCCAGTTTCCTTGATTATGTTGTATTACGTGGCTTTACATCAGCATTGCACTAGTTGACTTGGATTGGGATTGTGAGTAAGGGTCTTGTATTTTTTGATGATATGAACTCTAGAACAAAAAATGTTGTCATGACTTTATGATGATGGTATTCTTGTATATAGATATGAACATATCTTAGGGGTGTTTTGGTTATTGACATGTTTATGCTCTTAAGTGTGCATAAAGGATTTCAAATATGAGTATGATTTTAAATAAAAGGTTGCTTTTTTTGTTCATGATTTTAATGGATTTTATTGCTAATGTTTCCATAATTAGTACATGCGATTTGTAATAACCGATACTCTTTATATTTATAAAAATATGTAGGTTTGGGCCGTTTAAGAGCTTTTATGGCAATTTCAAAGAATACTTGGATCTTTTTCCATGTTTTTGGTGAGTGCTCAAGTCTGAGGATGATGCCACTTTTCTAGCCTTACTAATATTGACTATGTCTAAGACAATTGTTCTTTACTTATCTTTGAGTCTTTGTTGTAAGACTATATTAGGCATATTGTAATAGTGTAAGGGATATACCCAAATCTGATTCTTCTATGATAGATAGTTATGTGTGAGACAATATTAAGCTACTTAAATTAATTGACTATATTGATACATGAGAATCTATGTAAACTTCATATATGATAACCGGAAGTCTAACTATACTTCATAAGTAAAAGTTTTTAAATTTTTTGCACTTTTATACCTGTGATATGCAATGATGTATGATAAAGGATAGTCTAATGCTTCTTCGAGGCCGGAGACTCCAGTTACCTCTAGGAGGTGCTCCTCGGTCGTTACGTTTGGGGACTATATATTCCCTAAGAGGTTTAAAGGAAATGTTTTCACATTTAAACAAGAATGGAAATTGAGATTTCCAATGAGTCTTTGAGCTATGTTCTAAGCATTAATCAAAAATCATAGAAGATGAATGGTTTAAAAACATAACATCCAATATATTTTGGGAGAAGTATAGACACCATAAGAAGAAAAGGGTCATAACTTTTAGAAAAACCCTTTTCATAGTAGACTAGTGGATCCATTAGGTAGTTCAAGTCTTATACCTTTGGATGGGTATAGAATGTGTTGGAAGCATGCGGTAGATTGATGTACCATCTCTATAGCTATGAGATGGTTGTCGGTTAGATAAACTCCCACCAAAGTAACTGTATTTTTATATACACTATTTATTTGTATTTTTACATATATCTCATAGTTAATTGCATCTATGCATACACATATAATTTACAACATGTTCTTTAACAGTTTTTCTATATATTGCACTTGTTTTCAAACTACTTTATATTGAAATGAGTCAGTTATATGGAAATGAATTGAGCGCTATAAGTTCTTCAGTTTCTTTCAAACTCTTTCTAATCTATGTTATTTAGCATTCCAACTAGCATACTCGTACAATCAATGTACTGATTCTAGTTGTCTTGCATCATATTATGATGTAGAGAGAGGTAACGAGGATCGACATCCATCACACTATTGATCCAGTTAAGCACCCCAGACTCAGTTAATGAGATTCCTTGCATTTAGGACAACTCCATTTACTGTTTTTCAGTATTTCTTTATTAGATTTTTGTGGGGTCTATCAAAAAGTCCATCTCAATTTTAGAAACCTCATAGATAGGTATTCAAATGTTAGTTCTTTGAATTTTTTTAGTATTATCTCTCATTGTTAATACTTGGGTTTCCAGATTTGACCATGTTTGAATGTTTAAATTAATACATTTTTTATGATCAGTTAGGATTGACTATTGTCTTCTACTGAGTTAAGTAAGATATGCCAAGGGTCCACTCGAGGAAAACAATGATCTTAAAATGCTTGTGTCGCCTAGGGTATAGGCTCGAGGCGTGATAATGTGCCTGTAGCATTCATGAACCTTTTGAATAAAGTGTTAAAGCCTCATTTAGATCATGTTATTCATCTCGCAATAGTTCTCCAAACGCTAAAAGATATATACTTATATTCCAATTTATCTAAGTGTGAGTTTTGCTTGAGTTTGTGCCGTTCTCAGGACATATTGTGTATGGAGAGGGAATTAAAGTTGTTACTCAGAAAATAGAGGTATTGTTGAATTGGCCTATACCCACATCTCAAATTGATACCAGGAGTTTCTTGGGGTTGGCTGACTATTATAGAAGGTTTGTAGAGGGATTCTCATCTATTTCACCCCCTTTGACCAAGCTAACTTAGAAAACAACAAAGTTTCAACAGTCTGAATCTTGTGAGAGAAAATTTTAGGAATTGAAAAAGATGTTTACTACTGCCAAAATATTGACTTAACCAGAAAGTACTCACGGTTTTCTCATATTTTGTGATGCGTCTAAAGTTGATTTGGTTTGTGTGTTAATTCATAATGACAAGGTTATATATTATGCCTTGAGATAGTTGAATGTTAATGAGAAGAACTACCCAACCCATAATCAAGAGTTGGTTTCATCGTATTTTCCTTGAAAATATGGTGTCATTATCTTTAAGTTGTTCATGTGGATATGTTCACCAATCACAATAATATTTTATATGTGTTCATTCAGAAAGAGCTTAATCTTAGACAAAAGTGGGCGTTATATTTACTCAGATTATGACATGAATATTATTTACCATCTAGGTAAGGCTAATATTGTTGTTGATGCCTTGAGAACGTTGTCTATGGGTAGTACTGCCAATTTTTAAGAAGATAATAAAGAACTAACAAAATATGTCCATAGACTTGCTGTCCTAGGAGTTTGCCTAATGGATTTCATAAAAAGAGTAGTAGTGGTGATGAATGAGGCTTAATCATCATTAGCATCAAAAGTACAAGAGAAGAAAAAACAAAGACCCTATTTTGATTTAATTAAAGGCAAATTTTCATAAGCAAAAGATTATGACTTTTGAACAAAGGGGAGGATTCTCATAGGTCCAGATATTTCATAATCCAGGTTCCACAAAAATATATCGTTATTTGATAGAAATTTATTGGTGGAGTAGTATGAATAAGGGCATTTAAAATTTCGTTGCTAAGTGTCTGAATTTCTAACAAGTTTAAGTAGAATATAAAAGGTTCGATGGTATAGATGACAATATAGAACTTTAGGAATG
Source organism: Solanum habrochaites (assembly GCA_027704765.1). Lineage (NCBI taxonomy): Eukaryota > Viridiplantae > Streptophyta > Magnoliopsida > Solanales > Solanaceae > Solanum > Solanum habrochaites. Next base: position 25,969,620 of record JAKWJA010002495.1, read on the forward strand.
GAAGTTTGAGATTATCAATATGGATGTCACGACCCGAATTCTGGAATCCAAATCGCAACATGCATCTTTAACCTCTCAAAGGTCGCAGACATGCCTCATCATGAATTCATCACATTCATATGTTTAATTTTAGCGAAAATTTTAAAAGTTTTATGAGTATGAAGTTTACATAGAATTATATAGTTAATACTTAATTGCATCAAATACTAAGCTCAACGTAAATGAAACAATCATCTATCATAAGAATCAATTCAAAATAGAATATGAATATATCATAAATATGTTTGCCAAAAGCGACCTTATTACAAAAAGCTTCAAAATAAAATGTGAAGGAAACGCTTGGGACAACATCCACTAGCTATGTCTATATTTAACGCTAGAGTAAGTTGTAGCAACCTCGAAATCAAGAATACCTAAAGATGGTCTTGAGAAATGCTGAAGTCCAAACAGCTGCAAGTGTCGTCAATCTATCTTATGACATGCACCTATAAAAATTATAAATTGTATAGGGTTAGTAAACCACATGTACTAAGTATTGGTGTATGCGCACATACACATAAATCTATGCATGATCAAGGAAGGCTCTTCCTAAACAACATGCCATTTCTTGAAAGTGACATCACTACACTTTCCTAATTCGTTTGTTGTAAATTGTGGTATGAATATAATGTATTTTAATGCATTCAAAGCACACAACTCATTTTCTATATTATTACAATACCTTAGTATCATCAACATAATTTTAGAACAACTCGGGTGATATTTTTAGATTTTGATCATGCAAAACATGAGAGCTCGGTTTGGGGACTTAGTTTATTTTTAATTCTTTTTCATCTTGTTGTTGTGTAGTTCAATAATTCCTTTGGTCCTATGTTCTACTTATAAGTTAAAAGATTCATTGTAGTCCCATACTCACAATGAATCGATGTAAGTAATCCAAGGACTAAGGAATGATTTCACTATCTTACAATAAGACATTCATTATTTTATATATTCATTAAAATCTCATAAGATAGTCTCTATTGTCTATGCCAAATATTTCATTACTTTCATGTTAGAGAAGTTATGAGGTATTAAGTTAACATTATGTTTCTACTTCCCTTTATTGGCATCATATAAGAAGTCAATATATGACAATCTTATTTGGCTTTGCCCATTATTTGCCGAAACTTCATGAGTGTGATATTGGAACTTGAGATTCTTAAGCTCTTCATAATTGCTCACTTTGAACATACGTTCCATCATCATCATCATTCTCACTTTCATAGTGACATCATTAGGAATAAAATCATGTGAGCTTAACATGAAATCTAGTGTGTCCCCCACTAAAAAGAGGTGATATACTGTATAAAACGAATCTTATACCATGTGATCTACTCATGGAATCCGGTGTCTTTCCCATACTGAAAAGGGGTGATCCCCATCTAAGGCGAATTCATCTCAAGTGTTCACTCCACACCAAAAAGGAGTCACTCACACCTATAGTGAACCAAAAACATATCTTGAGAATTAACCTACATAGATCATGTGAGCTAAACATAAAATCTTGTGTCTGTCCCACACCGAAAAGGGGTAGAATCACCGGCCAAGGTGAAACCATACATGCCTAGCTCGCATAAGTGGAAACCACTAGCTAATCCTATGTGTTCTAGACATAGTTCGAAGACTAGGGACTACTTATCTACCTCGGTGGTAGCCTAATCTCATGAGACTTACACGTGCAAACACAACTCATAACTAGTCTATTGGTGTTGTGCTCACTTCAATTATCTTCTTTATCTTTTAGAGTTGACTCAGGAATTATGGAAGCCTGCTTCTAGATTGTTGTTTACTTACTTTATTTATTATTCTTCATCCTTACTTTATATTGATGAAATGTGAATTGTCCTTAGATATCATCCTTTGATGTTAATGAGATTAGTATCACACATTTTAACACCTTCATACCTGAGTATACTTTTAACATAGTAGCTCAGGTGTAAGTGAGAGTTGTCTCACGTCCTTTAATACCCCATTCTGGTCACTTAATTAAATTTTAACCCCTTTAATAATGTTATAACTCACGTTACGTACTTACTTTAGTGTAGTAGATTCATATCATTGTTTATGGACGATGAGCACTTCATTCAATGAGTTTCATGGGTTCATATGTCATTCTTTTAGATCATGTCGTGAGTTGTCCCAATGAGTGGCATGCCCTTGGTTATGGATTCATTGTATTAGCTTAGAAGTGCTCATATTTTTTTTGATACTCTAACTACGCAAGATTGACATATGATTAGTATTGGCCTATACGCTTTTGTAATGGATTGCATAATCATATTTATTTGCATATGCCAATTTTACGTGTGCTCATATTTAAACTTAATATGTATGAACCACTAGCAAATCTTTTACTAAATTAATTTAAATATGATAGTCATTTACATGCATCCCTTTTGAAAAAGTAATTTTAGCCATTTCATTGACATAAGATAGGTATTTCATTCAAGATGTGATTTCATGTAGATCTTTTAAGCCAACCTTATAACATAACTTTAGGAATAATGTTTTTAAACATCTTGGAAAGCATAATATTATAATTTAACGAACACAATATCCTCAAAAAGTCTCATTATTAGTAAGTATGCACAACTGACCGTAATCATCTTTATACATAATATTTTCGGACACATCTTAACATAATATCATATTTTTAACCAACCTTAGTTCAGGACTTTAAGGTAACGTTTTAGGACATATTGGACAGAATCATATTAATATTTGATGACTTTATCATCTTCGTAGCGTTATAAAACAACAAGTCAACATTCGGACACACACACATCAACACTTGACATTTACAGACGAAACTAACATATCATTGGTTCTGAATTCACGTTCCAAACATTAGCTTCATACAATTATAAGTTCGTACGTTCATTTGACATTCATCATTAAAGGAAAATAAACTTTAAGATCAGCCAGCACCACATACCAACAACATAATCTCTAACCTATTCAACATTACACCGTAACAAGATACTAGGGAAGGGAAGTTCGACAATAACGACGGGAATAACAAGATACTAGGGAAGGGAAGTTCGACAATAACGACGGGAATAACACTAGTTTTCAAAAACTTTTGAATCGTTCGAAATAAAAATCTCTTGGAGAATAGTTCCAGTAGAGAAACACATACCTTATGTAGAACTTAATCTACGAAGACCACCTTGAATGAAACCTTGAAGAAACCATGAAATCGATAAATTTTCTACCTTGTTTTTGTGTCGCCTAATCTATGAGTTTGAACGTGATTGTAAGTCTTAGGAACTGATATTTACTGATTCAACTTAGAGTTTAATAAGTTAATTAAATAAATAAATTAACTAATTACTAAAAAGCCCCTCCTTGATTTACTAGAACTAGGAAAACACAATACTTGGTTAAATCTGTATTTTTTCCTAGGATTTTCATTTTGGACATTTAAATTAATTAACTAACTGTACAATTTAATTCATTAATGAACCTAGTGTAATTAATGAAGTTCCCCTAAATCTTTGGAATAAAAATTAACCCTTTTGGACCATCCTAGGTTAAGTACTAGGATGTTTCTTGATTTGTACTAGGTTAGTGAAAGAATTTTAGTTTGAACCCTTTAATTTAATTAAGTAAATGTATAATTTAATTAATTAAGTGACGTAGGATAATTAATAAAGTTCCCTTATGTCATTATAAACATAACTAATCCTTTGGACAATCCTAGGTTAGGTACTAGTTTGTCTTTTTTTTTGTCTTAACCGAAATTGGCAAATTGCTTTGTGATTTCGGTTTCACCCTTTTAAATTAATTAATTATGCTGATAAATTAATTAATTAAGTAGCCTATATTAATTATTTAAGCATTCCTAAGTTCTTAGGACCATAAAAAACGTTTTGGACAATCCTAGTCTTAACCGAAATCTGGAAATTAATTTGGGTTTTTTCTTTTAAATTAATTAATTAGGATTATAAATTAAATAAATAAGTAGACTAGGATAATTAATAAAGTATCCCTAAGTTGTTAGGACCATAACCAACCTTTTGGACCATGCTAGGTTAGGTAGTAGGTGGTCTCTTTAACTAGTTACTAGGTTAGTGCCACCCGGTTAAGTCTTAGGTTGTCGGGTGCACTAATAGTTTATTTCGTTTGGTACTAGGTTATATATCTATTTAAGGCTGTAGGTTAAAATATAGAATTGGTTAGAAAGTTAGGCCCCACATGGAGGGACCCGTCCACACATGCTGCCCCTTAACTACCCTAACCGAATTCGGCTAGGGTGGTCCCCATCTATGGCCGATTCCCACATGCTTTGCCTCTGTGCTTGCTCATGGGTTAGTTGTAATTTCCTAACTAACTATTATTGATGTACTATTTGGAATAATTACTTATTGTCCCAAGGACCCTTTCTGCTTGAAAAAGCAAAAGGAGCCTATTGGGAAAAAGTAAAGACCACACTCCACAATTCTGGCTCTCAGAAAGAGTACCCTCGCCATGTCCTTGGGCACTGCTTAATTTACATGATCATTTCAAATAATCATGTGCTATGGTACTAGGCTTGACACTTGGATGCCTAGCACCAATTGTGTTAGTATTACGAAACATCATTTTAATCTTAGGGTCTTCCTTGCGGGTACATTTCTTAAACAAGCTCATTAATACTTAGAAAATTTTTCTAATACCCTTTAAGACAATATTTTCTACTATAACCAATATTTTGCTTATTTGGGTATTATATAGAAATTGACTAATACTCTTTAGCCAATCTTCTATACTCTGCCCAACATATCTCAATATTGGGCATTGGAATGCCTATGTATCTCCAATACGCATTCTTAAAGACCTATTGGGCTCTTCACTAGGCAAGTAATTTTCTGGAATGTTACACTATCCCCCCCCCCTTAGAAACATTCGTCCCCGAATGACACTACACATCGTTTAAAACAAAGAAGATGATTTTCGAAAGTTACTTTATCATGCTTAAACTTTTCTCTTTTGTTGACATCTGATTCACACTTATTTGGATGATGCATAACATTCAAGTTTATCGGGAGCTTCATATTTGAGATTGAGGAACTTCCTTCTAAATCACACATAACTTGATGCACATCACAACTCATGCAACAAATAAAATTACGTCTATGCTATACAAAACAACAACATAATGAACGCATGAACTTATTTTATATCATTTACTGCAAGTATAACATGCATGATTATTGACTAATAATACCAAATCGACTAATGCACTAAAATCTCACCGTTCCTTAAACAAAATCAGGTCTAGAAAGAATATATGTAACCTCAAGAATTGAGCAAGTGAGGGTTACGAGATCTCATATCGGCCTCGGCCTCCCATGTTCCTCCCTCAACAAGGTGGTTCCCGTGTAATACTCTTACGGATGCAACCTCCTTGTTTATCAACCATTTCACTTGCCGATTTTAAATTTCAACATGAACCTCTTCGTAAGAAAGGTTCTAGTACACTCCTACCCCCTAAGATAACATCTTGTTGGCCTTAAGATTTGAAACAATTTGGCTTGTTGGATTTTAACCACGCTCTTTCCATCTCAACTCAAACTCAATTGGAAACTTAAACCTTACTACCCTTTTTTTATCGCCTATTGTATCATAACACTTTTGAAGCAAATTCATACCTTATCCATAGCCTTTAGTTGATATGCAGCCAAATTAGCCTTATCCTCTTCATTAGTATTCATAACAGGCTTTTAGAACTTACCATGCATTCACCTCCATGCAAACAGCCACACTCACAACACGTCTTTCGTTCATGCTGGGCATTTCCATTATGGCCCCTTCTTGAGAAGACAAAATTTTGAGTCTGGCACCTTGATCATTCGGCCATAATAATTCTTGTGTGTATTCTTGTACGCGTTCACACAACAAGAAAGTTAGATAATTAGAATGACACAAAGTGTCAAAGCTCTAGATAGTACTACAAAGAGTAGAAGAAAGGGAAATTCCTAAAATTATATAGTCTCTAAGTCATGATTGTGGCGCGCTTCACAACCATAAGATAGAAACTACGTAACGTGGTTGTTTTGAGCTTTAGTTCCTTGGTAATTTAACTTCATGTTGTAATACCAATTTTCAAATGACTCGGATTCTGGAATCCAAATCGCAACCGGCGTCTTTTACCTCTTAGAGGTTGTAGGTTATTCTCATCTTGAATTCGTCACATTCATATGGTTAATTTTAGAGGAAATTTTAAAACTTTTATAAGTATGATGTCTATGTAGAGATCATATAGTAAACACTTAATTGCATTATATACTAAGCTCAACATAAATGAAACAACCATCTATCATTAGAATCAATTCGAAATAGAATATGAATATATCATATATACGTTTGCCAAAAACGGCCTTTTTACCAAAAGCTTCGAAATAAAATGTGAATGAAATGCTAGGGACAAAATCTACAAACTATGTCGATATCTAACGCTAGATTAAGCTGTAGAATCCTCGAAATAAATAGGACCTACAAAATGATCTGGAAAAATGCTGAAGTCCGAACCGCTGCAAATGTCGTCAATCTGTCGTTTGACCTGCACCTATAAAAATTTAAATTGTTTAGGGTTCGTACACCAGTTGTACGAAGTATGGGTGTATGAACACATACACATAAAGCTATACATGATCAAGGAAGTCTCTTCCTAAACAACATGTTATTGCTGGAAAGTGACATCACTACACTTTCCTAATTCATTTGTTGTTAATTGTGGTATAAATATGATGTATTTTAATGCATTAAATGCACACAAATCATTTTATATATATTTACAATACTTTAGTATTATATATTTTAGAACAACCCGGGCGACGTTTTGAGATTTTGATCATGCCAAACCCAAGAGCTCCTTTTTGGGGACTTAGTTTATTTTTCCGTCTTTTTCTTGTTGTTGTTGCGCAGTTCAATAATTCCTTTGGTCCTATGTTCTACTTACAAGTGCAACGATTCATTGTAGTCCCATACCCACAATGAATTGATGTAAGTAATCCAAAGACTAAGGAATGATTTCACTATAATACAATGAGTCATCCATTACTTTATATATTCATTAACATCGCGTAAGCCAGTCTCTATTGTCTATGCCACATATTTCATTACTTTCATGTTACAGAAGTTATGAGGTATTTAGTTAACATTATGTTTCCACTTCTTTTTATTGGCATCATATAAGAAGTAATTATAAGCCAATCTTATTTGGCTTTGCCCATTATTTGCTGAAACTTCATGAATGTGATATTGGCACTTTAAATTCTTAAGCTCTTCATAATTGCTCACTTTGAGCATATGTTCCATCATCATCATCATTCTCACTTTCATAGTGACATCATTAGGAATAAAGTCATACGAGCGTAATATGAAATCTAGTGTCTCCCCCACTGAAAAGAGGTGATATACCATTTAAAATGAATCTTATACCATGTGATATTCTCATGGAATCTGGTGTCTGTCCCACATTGAAAAAGGGTAATCCCTGGCTAAGGCTAATCCATCTCAAGTGTTCACTCAACATCGAAAAGGAGTGGCTCACGGCTATAGTGAACCAAGAACATATCATGAGAATTAACCGACATAGATCATGTGAGATAACATTATATCCTTTGTCTTCCCCACACCGAATAGGGGTGGAATCAATGGCCAAGGTGAAACCGTACATTCCTAGCTCGCTTAGGTAGAAACCACTAGCTAATTTCTATGTTTACTAGACATAGTTCGAAGACTAGAGACTTAAAGATACTACTTATCCACCTCGGTGGTAGCCTCGTCTCATGAGACTAACACGTTCAAGCACATGCTCATAACTAGTCTATCGGTGTTGTGCTCACTTTTATTAGCTTCTTTATCTTTTAGAGTTGACTCAAGCATTATGGAAGCTTTCTTCTAGATTGAGATTTACTTACTCTATTGATGACTGTCATCCTTACTTTACATTGATGAAATGTGAATTTTCCTTACATATCATCCTTGGTGTTAATGAGACTAGTCTCACACATTCTAACACCTTCATACGTGAGTATTCTTTCAACATAGTAGCTTAGGTTTCCTTTAAAACCCCATTCTGCTCACTTACTTAATTTAGACCCCTTTAATATCTTATGACTCACGTTACTTACTTACTTTAGTGTAATAGATTCATATCATCGTTTATGGACTATGAGCACTTTATTCATTGAGTTTCATGAGTTCATATGTCATTCTTTTGAGCATGTTGGGAGTTGTCCTAATGAGTGGCATGCCCTTGGTTATGGGTTCATTGAATTAGTTTAGAACTGCTTATATTATCATTTGATACTCTAAATACACAAGATTCACATATGATTAGTAATGGGCTATGCGCTTTTGGAAAGGATTGCATAATCATTTTTATTGGCATGTGCCAATTTTACGTGTGCTTATAATTAAACATAATATGTATGAACCATTAGCCAATCGTTTACTCATTTAATCATAAATTTATAGCCATTTGCATGCATTCCTTTTGACAAAGTACTTTTAGCAGTTTCATTGACATAAGATAGGTATTTCATTCAAGATGTGATTTCATGGAGATCTTTTAAGCCAACATTATAAAATAACTTTAGGCATAACATTTTTAAACATCTTGGACAGCATAATATGATCATTTAACGAACACAACATTATCAACAAGTCGCATTAATAGTAAGTATGCATAACAGACCGTAATCATCTTCATACATAATATTTTCGGACACATCTTAACATAATATCATTCTTTTAACCAATCTTAGTTCATGACATTTAGGTAACGTTTTTAAGAAATATTGGACAACATCATATTAACAATTGATTACTTTAGCATCTTAATAACGTTACAAAACATCAAGTCAATATTTGGACACACACACATCAACACTTGACATTTACGGATGAAGCTGACATATCATCGGTTCTTAATTCACGTCGGAAACATTAGCTTCATACGATTATAAGTGTTCATTCAATATTCATCATTCAAGGACAATACACGAAAATATCATCCAGAACCACATACCAACAACATGATCTTTAACCTATTCAACATTAAATCGTAAAGGATACTAAACAAGGGAAGTTAGACAAGAACGATGGGAATAACCCTAGTTTTCAAGATCTTATGAATAGTTCAGAAGAAAATTCTCTTGGAGGAACAATTCCAGGAGAGAAACCCATACCTTATGTCTAACATAATCTACAAAGACCACCTTGAACGAAATCTTGAAGAAATATTGAAATCGCCCTAGAGAAATCGATAAATTTTATGCGTTTTTATTTCCTTCATTGTTTACTGATTTTGCGTCGCTTTTTATATGAGTTTGAAGGTTATTATAAGACTTATTAACTGATATTGAATGATTCAACAAAGGTTTTAATAAGTTAATCAAATAATTTAATTAACTAATTAGTAAAAAGCCACTCCTAGATTGACTAGAACTAGGAAACTTGGTCAAATCTGAAAATTTTCCTAAGAATTTGGTTTTCCCCTTAACATTTATTAATTTAATGTGTAATTTAATTAATTAAGGGACCTATGGTAATTAATAAAGTGACTCTAAATCATTGGATGATAAATTAACCCATTTGTACCATCCTAGGTTAAGTACTAGGATGTTTCTTGAGTTGTAATAGGTTAGTGTAAGAATTTCAGTTTGAACACTTCATTTAATTAATTAAATCACTATTTTAAATAATTAAGTTACCTAGGGTAATTAATAAACTACCCTCAAGTTGGTATATCCATAACTAATCCTTTGGACCATCCTAGGTTAGGTACTAGGTTTTCTTTTTCTTGTCTTAATCGAAATCTTGAAATTGCTTTGTTATTTTGATTTTATCCTTTTAAATTAATTAATTATGATAATAAATTAATTAAGTAGAATAGTGTAATTACTAATGTATCCCTAAGTTGTTAGGACCATAACCAACCTTTTTGACAATCCTAGGTTAGGTACTAGAATATCTATTTCTTGTCTTAACCGAAATCTGAAAATTGTTTTGTCATTTCTGTTTTTTCCTTTTAAATAAATTTATTAAGATTATAAATTAATTAATTAAGTATCCTAGGGTATTTACTAAAGTATACCTATGTTTTTAGGAGCATAATCAACCTTTTGGACAATCCTAGGTTAGTTACTAGGTTGTCTCTTTAACTTGTTACTAGGTTAGTGCCACCCAGTTAAGTCGTAGGTTGTCGGGTGCACTAATTAGTTTCTTTCATTTGGTCCTAATTTAGTTAGATATTTACTGCAGTAGGTTCGAGTCTATAATTGGTTAGGAAGTTAGGACCCACATGGAGGGACCCGTCCACACATGCTGCCCCTTAACTACCTAATCTGAATTCGGTTAGGGTGTTCCCCTCCTATGGTTGATTCCCACATTATTTTCCCATGTGCTTGCACATGGTTTAGTTTTAATTTCCTAACTAACTATTCTTGATGTCCTATTTGGAATAATGACTTATTGTCCCAAGGACCCTCACCATGTCCTTGGACACTACTTAATTTACATGATCATTTTAAATGATCATGTGCTATGGTAGAAGGCTTGACATTTGGATGCCTAGCAACTATTGTGTTAGTATTACACAACATGACTTTTAGCTTAGGGTCTTCTTTGTATGTATATTTCTTAAACAAGCTCATTAATAATTAGAAAATTTGGCTAACACCCTTTAAGCCTATATTTTATACTATACCCAATATTTTGCTTATTTGGGTATTAGATAGAAATTGGCTAATACTCCTTAGCTGATTTTCTATACGATGCCCAATATTTCTCAATATTGGGCATTGGAATGCCTATGTATCCCCAATACGCATTCTTAAAGACCTATTGGGCTATTCACTAGACATGTAATTTTTCGGAATGTTACAATGGACTTCATAACAGGATCACTTGGGTCTCGTAGGAAACATGATTCTATTTGGGTGATTGTTGATAGTATGATAAAATCATCCCACTTTTTGCCGGTTAAGACTACCCATCGACAGATAATTATGCTATGTTGTATATTCAAGAGGTGGTTTTAAATCATGGGGTGCTAGTTTTGGCTATTTCAGACAGGGGTGCATAATTTAATGCATATTTTGTGGAAGTCTTTTCAAAAAGGTTTAGGTTCAAAGATGAACTTAAGTGCTTTTTTCCATCTTCAGACAAATTGTCCAGAAGAGCGTACTATTCATACCTTAGAGGATATTTTAAGGGCTTGTATTATTAATTTCATAGTCAATTGGTATGATCATGTACCTCTAATTGATTGTTTACGACAATAGTTATCACCCTAACATCGAAATGGCTCATTATAGATCTCTTTATGGGAGAATATGCATATCTCATGTTGAATGGTTTGAATTTGATGAATCTTGGTTGATAGTACCATAGTTAGTTCATCAATATGTGGAGAAAGTGAAAGTCATTCAAGAAGGGCTGAAAACGACGCATATATTGAAAAAGTGAAATTCATTCAAGGAACGCTGAATATGGCGCAAAGTCATCAGAAATCCTACACTGATATTAGGAGATATTAGGAGAAGGGAGTTTGAGTTTGAAGTATATGATTGGGCATACTTGAATGATTAACCCATAAAGGGTGTTGTGAAATTTATTGAGAAGGAAAATCTTAGTCCCCGGTTATTTGCCTTTACGGAAAATCCTAGAGGATTGACGATGTAGCTGATGAGTTAGAGCTATCACAAGTTAACAAAGGTTCATTCGATATTTCATACTTTAAGTTAAAGAAATGCATGGGAGATCCGTCACCTATCATACCAACTAATGATTTTGGTATCAAAGATAGTTTATCTTATGAGGATATTCTAGTTCAGATTCTAGATCATCATGTTCGCAAGTTTAGGACAATGGAAGTAGCATCGGTCAAAGTTCTTTGGCAAAATCAGTTTTTTAAGGAAACCACTTGTGAAGCCGAGGAAGATATGTAGAAGAGATTTCCACATCTCTATTAAACCGGAGAAATTCTTGATCAATGTTCTAGTTCTCTTCTAAGTACTCTTTATTTTATAAGTTCGCATGTTCTATTTACGTTGCTTGTTGGGTGTTTGAGATGAATGTTAGATGTTACTCTCTGATCCTGGTATGATAAATATCATTCAGGATGAATTTTCCAAGGGGGAGATATTGTAACATCTTCCTAAATCAAAGAACTAGAAAGAGTTAGAAATGGAAATAGTCATCATTTGAAAGAATAAAAAACTACAAATTCATTGCATTTGAGTTTTTTGATCAACTTCAAACAACCGTACCTCCTAGATTAGAATGATAAAGGTGTTATTCTAGGCACCGTAGGAACAATTTTGGAATTATTTTTCCAAGGCTGCTGATTTTGCGCGATTTCGAGTTCATAGGAGTATGATATGCACATTTAAGGTTGGGTTATTCAAATAGGAAAAGTTTAAAACAAGATTTCGGAAGGGTGTTGTAGTCTTTTAGTTACCCTATTATTTTCATTTGTTTTAAGAGTTTATATGGGGTATAATTAGAATTAGATCACTTTAGAAAAGTTGAAATTCATGCTACAGGTTGGAGAAAAGATAAGAGATGAGAAAGGATAAAGAAAAGTCAACATTGGTTAGGAACGTTGACATTTGGCTGTGCATTTCTCCAAGGATTCAAATCTTACGAGCTATGTGAGATTACATTGCATTGGGTTAGCTCATTCATGTTCCAATCATGATTTATTTTAGCAAATTTATGTTTTGGAAGGCTGTACAATTGAGTTCTAAATGGGTTTTATTGAATTTCTATAGATTTCTTGATTCGTTGAAATTGTTGAAGAGTTGTTGATCCAAATTCGCGATTTTAGGTTAAATTCGAATAGAATACTGCATATATTGATAGTATATTTGAATATAAGTGCTTCGGGAATGAACTAAGTTGAAATAGGGTGTTTACCCTCTCAGATCCCCAAGGGGTCTCCGAATGTTGAGCTCTGGAACGCCACACCAACAAGAGTGCCCAACCCAGCCCCTAAATTTCAAGAGATGGCACCTCGCACCTTTCAAAGCGCCAGGGACGCAAGTTCTTCCCATTCTTCCCCCATATTTCTGTATGAGTTCCTTAGCAACGTACCTATATTTTTAAATTGATTCCAACACTCTAATGTACATTCAAATATCGTTAAATCATACATAAACATTTAATTATGAACCTTGAATCCATAATTAATTCAAGGAAAGTTAAGGGTAAGTCTAGAAGTTAAGAATCAATTCAAGAGAAGTTCATAAAGTTTTCAAAAGTCGTTCACAAATGTTTTAACTTTGTTTTAAGCGTAAACGTTTGAGTTAAAAAAACAGTACAGAGTTGAGCTCTTTATTCAAATGTTTTAAGGGAACTAAGTATTCCCAAGTGTTTAAAATGTTTTCACATTTGAAGAAGAAAGGGAAACACCGATTTCCAAGGAAGCTTTTAAGTTACATATTGAACAATTATCTCAGACTAAAGAAACACTTTTGTTTAAAAACATATGAGCTAAGTATATATTTTTGAAAATTATTATGCACCGGTATGGGGATGCGAGTTTCAAATGACTCAAGCCTCCATAAACCATGTAGCCATTATAGGTAGAAAATGATCATAATTTTTAGATGAGTTCTTAATATTTTGTAGCATAGACTACTGGATTCACTAAGTTAAGATGTCCTATATGACTGCTAAGTATAGGACCGTTCTTGCAGCGTGAGCAAGATGTATCACTACATAGGCTCATAGTGGTGGTTATCAATTAGAGAATCGCCCACATAAACTATATAACTTTATTATATGAGTAAAGTTGAGTTTCTTATTGAATTTTTTTTAACAAATTGAGTTGTTATTTACTATTTTAAATGCTTTATAAATATTGCATTATTATTGTTCTTTTACACTACATTTGAGTTCAGTTATTCATGAGTCAAGTAAATCCAGAGTAAGTGTTTCTTTCAGATTCTTTTCAAGCTTACGTTATGTTTTAGCCTTCTTCTCGTATACTCATACATTCAATGTATTGATTTCATTTGGCCTGCATTATTTTATGATGCAGACATAGGTAAACAAGATCAACATCCAGCGCCTCGTCGATCTAGTTGAGAACTTAGAGTCAGTTGATGAGAATTTTGCTTTACCGAGGGCTCCTTCTTATATTACTTACTAGCATTTAAGATTTTAGGATATTAGGGGTCTTGTCCCGACATACTTTTTTGTTTTAGCGGATTCATCGACGAGTAGCTATAGTTCTTTAGTCTTTTCATCTTCAGTTGTATATGTTTAAGTCTCGAATAGACAATTTACCTAAATTGAATATTTCTCTAAGATATTCCATGAGTTATCATTTGGATACTATTTCTTGTGTTAATTTTTTCCACTGGGTAAGTAAATCGGACCAACAGTTCTCTAGGGGTGAATAATGATTATCAAGTGAAAGTCCTTCCAGGGTATAGGCTCAGGGTGTGAAACAAGAACTCATTCTGAGACATGATGAACCCCTCTTCTGATGGATGGTTTGTCCATTACCTCGTGAAAGTGGGACGAAATAGACATGATCTTTGTCTCTGGATTGTCTACGAAGAGACTGATATACCGTGGTTTCACAGTATAATTAATACTTTTTCCTTAAGTTTAGTGTGTCTGAAAGCCTTTTTATGCTAATTTTGATATAAGTTTTTCTTTGTTTTGCAGGAAATCTGTCCAAAGCCAAATACGGAGATTTTGAGTGAAAAAAAGAAGAAAAGACCACCTACGGAGATTATGACGGTCCGTCGTGCCTGTGACGGTCCGTAGGTGGCAGCGTAGTGTAGCTGCTGAAGGAAATGGGGAAGTCTGCAAAAGTGTGGGATTACGAAGCTTGTGATGGTCCATCATTGCTATGACGGTCCGTCCTGCAGGTTCGTCGTGAAGATCAGAGAAGTGATCCCAGTACCCAGACTCCGAGAGTTGATTTATTTTGGAACGAAGACCCTCGATGGACCGTTGTGCCTATGACGGTCCGTCATACTTGCCGTTTAGGGGAATGAAGAAAGAAGCAGAAAAAATTGCACCAAGTATGGGAATATGGAGTCCACGACGGTCCATAGCGTGGTCCGTCGACCCAACCGCGTTTTGGCAGATTTCCAGCAATTAGAATTCGTGTCTTATTAGGTTTTTGTTTTGTTATAAATAGTTCGAAAAACCTCATTTTTGAGGTTAGACAACAGATATTTAGACAGCTGATAGTTAGATTCTTAGATTGTGAAAACTCCGTATTGGTAAACATTATATTGTAAGATTATTGATAATCATTAGACTTTTTGTGAGATTATTGATTACTTTGAGAATTCTTGCAAGTGATTTTTTGTGATTAATCAAGCAACCTTTTGGATTTTATTCTTTCTTATTGAAGTAAGTACATGAATTCTTATTTAATATATTTGAATATTGTGTTTATGGCTATGAGTAACTAAACTCTATAACTAGGGTTGTGGGAACCATAGACAAATAATGAGATAAACCCTAGCTAAAATAACAATTCTAGAATAGTGTCTTGCATGTATTAATAATTCTTTCGCTTAGAAGTATTTTTAACGGCTGATCAACGTTAGAACTCGCCTTAATGCTACTTGCCGGACAAAGGAGGTAGATAATAGGAAAAGAATTATTAACATAGATTTAGTGTATACTATCTAATAGGCTAGTATTGATTGGTACGAGGTAATAACTTAGTCAAATATCGAATACGATGCTTAATATGAGGTAAAGATAAGGGTTAGGAAAGCAACACACGTAGCCGGACCAAATTGCGGAGTGAGATTTTCTAGATGCCGGACCAAGGATTTAGAAATACATAACTTATCACTTTGCATGCGAGATACTAGGAAATAATTGTTATAGTTAGAATTATCAAGTTATGAACCTGTGGGGAACATGTAAACCCTAGTTACTTTGATTAATTGATTAAAATCCAACTTTCAAAACTGCTAAGTGTCTCTTTCAAATTCGTTAAGTTACTTTTACTCATTTAGAGATATAAACCCCTCTTTTTATGTTTTTAATTTCTAAGGAAGTCTTCAACCGAACAATAGTAATAACAAGTTGAAGTTAAGTCTAGACTATTTTCCTCGTGGGAACGATCCCAACCTCACTAGTTGGGTTATTAACTTGACACGACCACTTTATTTCTTATTTAAGAAGTAAGTTTGAGCGTATCAAATTTTGGCGCCGCTTCCGGGGAATACATCTTTTAGATTAACTTGAACCTATTACTATAGTTTAGTTGATATTTTCTTGATTTTACTTTGTTTTATTGTTTTTGATTTCTTTTCAGAACTATCCTCCTTGTATGCCAAATACACGGAGAGAAAGAGAAACATTGTTTCCCTACGATCTTGAGTTAGAGCGTACACTACGCAATATGAATCAAAATTTGTGAATAAATGAAGATGATCCAAACTTGAACATCCCAGTTCCGGTTGATGTTCATGGTCAGATGTTACCCGATGCTCCGGGTGAACATCAACAGAGGGGACAAAATCCTGTTCCACGGCCCCAAGCATACTACAGAGGGTATGATAACATAGCAGACTCGGATGGGCCACTTGTCTTGCCCCCTCTACCGACAGGCCACACCTTTGTGGTAACTAGTAGCCTGATGCAAATGATCACTGCCAGAGGTTTGTTTTCAGGGCTACCTTCTGAGGATCCACATGCCCATATAGCTAAGGTAAGGGTAGTGTGTAAAAGTTGTGTGGGAAGGCCTTGATTTGAATTTAGATGTAATAGGTCTCAGAGTGTTTCTTCTCTCACTGACGGGAGAGGCTGCTATTTGGTTAACTGAGCTCCCATACAACTCCATCTTTACTTGGAATCAACTAAGGGATGTCTTCTTAGCACGCTACTATCCGGTCTCCAAGAAACTAAACCACAAAGAAAGAGTGAATAACTTTGTTGCACTACCAGGAGATTCAGTTAGTAGTTCTTGGGATAGATTCACCTCATTCTTGAGAAGTGTTCCAAATCATCGTATAGATGATGAGTCACTGAAAGAATACTTCTATCGGGGACAGGATGATAACAACAAAGTGGTGTTGGACACTATGGGTCATTACATTTTGCGAAAGCATTATGTGATTCAGGGGCAAGCATAAATATCATGCCCCTCTCAATTTACAAGAAGTTGGGTTTGGGAGATCCAAAACCCACTTCGATGCGGCTATTGATGGCCGACTGGACAGTGAAAAGGCCTATAGGGATACTCCATGATGTGATAGTAAAAGTGGAATCATTCTTCTTTCCGGCTGATTTTGTTATTCTTGATTGTTAGGTCAATTTTGAAGTGCCTATTATTCTTGGGAGGCCATTCCTTGCTACAGGTAGAGCCTTAGTTTATATGGAGAAGGGACAGATGACTTTTCAGTTGAATAATGAAGAAGCGACCTTCAACATTTGTAAGACCATGAGGCAGAGTGGTGAGCTCCAATCGGTATCTGCCATAGCCCACAAAGAAAAGACGAAGAAGGAGACTGAATAGAAAAACTCAAAACAAGAGTTTAAGGTTGGGGATTTGGTGCTTGTAGACAGTTCAGGGGTGCCTTGTCTTCCGGGCAAGCTCAAGTCCAAATGGACAGGCCCTTATTTGATTACCCAAGTATTCTCTCATGGAGCAGTTGAGTTAAAATCCAAGGAAGGAGTGCAGTTTAAGAGGAATAGAGATAGAATAAAACTCTATTTTGGGCATAAAGCATCGGGGAATAAAGTAATAAGGCGCTTGTTTGGAGGCAACCCAATTCTTGTCGTTTTTTTAGTAAGGATAGCATTTTTCTACTAATGGGTTTTCAAATTCGCAGGCACATCACCAGGAAATTCTGCAAAAAACTACTCCGCAGCAGCCACTGACGGATACATCGACGGACCGTTGCGCATGTGATGGACCATCGTATGCATCTATCATCCAGGTACATTTTTCTGCTACGTTGAAATTATGGCACACATGACGGAACCTACGACGGGTCATCACAACTTTGACGGACCGTCGTCGGGGAACCGTCACGTGATTAATGAATTATACCCGACCCGACCTAGCTGGACCCTTTTTCTAAATCTGACCGTTTAAACCCCCTAACCCCTCATTTTCACCCCATTCATTCCTTCTTCCTCTCATCTCCCCTCTTTTTTTAACTTCCACATTTCCCCCTCACAGATCATTGTCCCAAAAATCCTCCTAAGCCTTATCATTATCATCTACTAGTCGGAGCTGCTGTTGTAGGTGTCTACCTTGCCAACTAAGTCATTATCCATTCGCTTTTTCTCCATTTCCAAGGTATGTGTCTGGAAATTTATACTCATTTATCTTGCATTTTTGTTTAGTAGTTAGTATTAGCTTAGTTCTTAGTCGTATATTGTTTCCTTTATATTATTATGTCTAAAACTAGGCTCAAAATGTTCGAATTTACCATGTTTACCACCCTAGACATAGGTGCTTTTGCATTGTTAGTTTCCTAGGTAGTTGGGTTAGACACATGTAGGTCCAAAACACTAAAAGGTTGATGTGGGTTCATCGGGGTTGCTTAGGGTACCTTCAGTTCTGTCACTGCCATTTAGAACGAGACCAGATGACGGACCGTCGTAGACACGACGGACCGTCGTAGGGTCCGTTGCACAAGCCCTAGCACCCCTGTCCTACCGGACACATGCGACGGACCGTCGTCTTCACGACGGTCCGTCCTGCACAACCGTTCTGGTTGTCAAAGACCCTGTTTCTAAGGGTCTCTCATTTTTTCCAAGTGTCATTCCACGGACACGTGTGACGGACCGTCATACCCACGACGGTCCGTCCTGCACGATCGTCATGATGGTCAGAGACCCCTCTACTAAAAGTCTCCCAAAAATTTCTAAGTGTCCTACGACGGACCGTCGTAACCACGACGGTCCGTCCTGCACAACCTTCATGATGGTCAGAGACCCCTCCTTCAGGGTTCTTTATATATACATAGACTAAGTACAACACGACGGACCTCTTGAAAGTCCGTCATAGCCACGACGAGCCGTCATTGGCCCATCGTGTGATACAATTTCCATATACTGACACACTATTTTCAATGTTTTATTTCGTATGGGCTTGCCTGTCTTGTTTGCCACTACTCATACTAATATTGATCCTTTACAGGTACTATATATTATGGAACCTAAGCAAGACCGCACCTACGCACGCGGGCGATCGAAGTCTGTCGCTCCGTCTGCTCGTATGGTCATCGGTTCTGATGATGAGCGTGACCCTGAGTACGTGCCCCCAGGCACTTTCGCCCCTTCCCGTGCTGCACGGGCCCCTAGAGCTACACCCAAGACGTTAGCATCTGGCGTAGTCACTGCCTCCCAGTCTGATGAGGAGCGCACACTGACCGGCACACCCTCTGAGTCGGCCACAAATGAGGAAGGAGCGTCTGACTCCTTAGGAGTATCATGGTCCGAGGAAGCTTCTGGCTCTGCAGAGGTTCCCGCACCCGCCACTGCTGCAGTGTCGGCCTCGTCTGATGAGGCTGACAGTTCAAACTCTACATCTGGCGCACCAGCTCAGGTCCCCACCCCAGCCGCTGACCAGCCAAACCGGTGGTGTGTCGACGGCCAGTTTCAAGTTTACTCCGACGCCAAGTTCCTGACTGATAAAGGAGTAATGACTCGAACACTCAGCTTGGAGCGGCGGGTACTTACAAGGAGTCTCCCTACGATGCCGGAGATCCATAACCTCTTCACCAGACATCGCTTAGAGTGGACAGCACGTCTTTTGGGATGATACAACGAGGAAATGGTCCGAGAGTTCTACGCATCCTACGTAGCGACTCCCCAATCATAGATCGACATGCGGGCTGCTCCCGCTAAACTGGCCCCATTGGAGCATGTTCGAGTCCGGGGCATGCAGGTTGACATTTCCCTACCAGCCATCCGCCGGTTCCTATACGGTGAGAGTGCAGATGCTACTCATACCCCCATCACTGTCGAGTTTGACTACCGCTGGCAGATAGTGAAGGATGGACAGTTCTTGCGAGAGCCAGCACTGAGAGAGACCACCAAGAGGTGGATGGCCCTGCACCTATCAGTAGATGGAGAGGGTGTCGATTGGGTCACTGAGCCGAAGGGGGCCATCAAGAAGGCCAACCTCACGTTCGTAGCAAAGTTCTTATGGCTGCTCGTCCGTCACTGCCTTTCCCCCACAGCTGCTGATAACATAGTTACCTGGGATCGAGCAGTGTTGATGGCGGCGATGATAGCTAGCTTCGAGGTGGACCTCACATGGCTTCTCCAGGCAGTCATGCACGAGAGGGCATTCAAGGTCAGTACTACCTACCCCTTCCCGTGTATGATCTTTTCCCTTTGCAGGTCCGCAGGTGTACCCATATGGAACGTAGATCAGCTTAAGACCCCGCAGGGCACTGTGGACGTCGGCCTCATCAGAGACGAGGCCAATGAGTTGGCTCCACGCAGAGTGCCCCGTCCTGAGATGCCCCCACTTGCTGATGATCTTGTAGATACGGTAGCCCAGGCCCGCACAGCTACACAGGCGTCCACTGACACTACCCGGTCGAGTCTATCCCGGGTAGTAGCACAGCCCCGAGCTCCTCTCGCACAGCCCCTCTACCGTTACTGGTCCAACTTTCTAGGGTCCAGAAACTAGAGGCACAAATGGCCACCCTTTTGCGCCATATTCAGCCGTGGATGCAGAAGTCGATTACCCAGTCTAAAGCACGTCTAGAGAGGAAGATGCAGCAGTTTACTGAGCGGAAGATTGTTGAGGTCAACCAGCGTCTGGACCCCTTTGAGTTGAAAGTGTTATCCCGACCAGCCCCTCCGATGGAGGTGTCGACTCTTCAAACTGCAGTCGACAGTCTTCGTGCGGACATCGACACGATCCTAGAGGCAAGGGTGCCGGAGTCTGAGGCCCCTCCTGTCGATCCTACTGAGGACACGGTGTTGGCGGCCCTTTTTGCTACTCCTGACATTCCACCACCTCCCCCTCGAGAGAGTGCCAAGAGGCGTAGGGGTCGAGCAGAGGATAAGGCGCGAGCAAGGAAGAAGGAGCTCCGAGAGATGGAGGCTGCGAGGATATCCTCACTTCCTGACGAGGCGGCGCACCAGATGAGAGCGTCAGAGTTAGCGGCTGGGGCGTCTAGCTCCCGCACTGTAGATATCGCTGGCGGCACTACTGATGGTGAGTCTGTTGCTGAGGACATCACTGAGGGTGTCCAGATTGCAGCGGACGTGGGTTCTGGGGAACCGGACCCACCATCTTGCTGATCGACGGCGCTTTGCGCCACAGGTTTGCTTCACCTACCACTCTAGTATTTACATTTTTATGCATTGGGGACAATTGCATGCTTTTTTTTTGGGGGTGGGGTAAATGGATAGTGAGTGTTAGGGTGAAGTCTGAGTAGCCCAATTCACTATCCTCTTTTGGGGTTTTCTTGCCTGTGTTCTTTTTCCCTAAAAGACTGATTACTTTTTCTGTTGAACCGGCATGTTTATATCTTTTGTACATAGTTTAATTCTAGAGCATGATGGCTAAAATGATATCCTGATAAACTGGAAAATAATGCATGACTAGGCATAGTAACTGATAATTGTGTGGCTCTAAGCATGAAATAGAGTTACACCATTTGCATTACCCTAAGTCTTAAATTTGAACTAGGTGCCTGACAATTTGGTATAGTGATGAGATGTCAAGTGAGTGTGAAGAGAATTTGAATAGTCCAATATTGGTACTTAGCTAGAACTTGCCTGGTTAGTCCTGCTGAAAGTAAGCTGTAATAGACAATTAGGAAAGGATCATAGGCCCTTTTTCAACAAAGCCCATTTCTAGCCTAAATAAAAGAAACCAAATGAAATTTTATCCTTCTTTGATCCAAATAATCTGAGCTTAAATTAGACCTTTATTTTTCACCCCAACTGATCTTTTCTGGGAACAAAGTGTTGGTCATAGTACATCCTTGGACATGTGCACCTAAGCTTATGCCAAAAGCATAAGTTGAGCGTGGCTAATGCATGAATAACCTTCGTTATGGCCCTGACCCAATTTTGGGTATTGTGTACCTTGACTCATGGCAAAGACATGAGTTGAGGGTGGCTATTATGAGGAATGCTCTGGAAAGTGAGGTTGAAAGAACAAAAGAAAGACAAAGAACAAAAGTAAAGTGACTCAAAATTAGTTGAAAGAAAAGTAAAGAAGAAGAAAAATATACAAGAATTACAAACAAGAAAAGAAGAGAGTCGCTTACACAAATGAAGGAAGAAGAGAAAATTGAGCAAAGGGAAAGAATATGTGAAAATGGGCGAGATAAAATGATAGAAAAGGGAAGGTTTAGCCGATATGTCAAGGAGGGCAAAAAGTCACTAAAGTATACCTAAAAATATACCCTACCTGACCCTGAGCCTATGTTACAAGCTAAAAAAAGTCCTATCGTGATCCTAAGGGCTGTATAGAGAACTTAAGGCAGTGAAAATAACGGCAAGCTTATGGCAATAGGTATGAATGAGTGTTACTTTGTTCTGAGAGCGACTGTTGAAATATAATCCTTATACTCAAACTGAAATCATTGTGTGAAAAATGAGGATTTTGTTCTAAAGTGAGGACATTAGTTGCAATACCAGAATTGTTAGCATCTCAGTGAGAAATTGAAGAGGATAGGTGTTAATGCATGGTGAGTTTGTGTCGTGTTCTGATACCACAAAAATTTAAGCATAATAGTTATAGCATGCATAGATTTGATGAGATTAATCGGGATTGATAGCCAAATGATTGCAAAGGATAAAACATGGATACTATTGTACAAGGATTGTGTAGTACGTCATAGTGCGTCGCTTAAGGACAAACAACGAATTTAAGTTGAGGGTGTTGATATACATGCCTATGAGTCAATAATTATGAAATGTTGATTGGTGGTATGGCATTGTAGGATGTGCATAACGATTTGTAAGAGAAAATGCATATTTTATAAAAAGTATTTTTTAGCATGATCTAATCATATATGTGAATGTGATTTCATACTTAATACAAGTGGCCTACTAACCCCATTTTCTTCCTTTTTCCCCAACATTTTTAGGTTCTGGTCGTTGAAGTATTTTGGTAAGGTTACTTGAAGAATACTTAGATCCTTTGATCATCCAAGTAGGGTAGGTCCTCATTTTTCGAGGGCGATGCCGATATCGAGCTTATGTTGTTATTTTAGTTCTAAGACTCTTATATTCTATCTCCTTTCATTTAAGTACGGATTGTATAAAGCCTATATGTGTCTCACTTTACATTGTTGTATGGGCTATGCTCAAATAGCTAATCTAGTTAGATGGTTATGAGATGAGACAATGATTGAGACTATATTCTATCTTATATATGTGTATGTGCAATAAAAGTAGATGGCTATGTAACCTTTCTATACGAAGAGTCTATGTATACTTGATATATATGCATAATTATGTGTATGTAGAGGTCTATGTAAATCTCCCAAGTACAAATAATAAAAGTTTTAAATTTTTTCTCTAAATTTGAGTTATGAATGTGATGATATAAACTAAGAGGCTAGTCTTAGTCCTTAAAGAGGATGACGATGCTGGTTACGTTTAGGGGGTAAATACGGATGTGAAAAACTTTGTACCGGGGCATGAGGTAGAATCTCTTTGACTCTATGTCTCTTACAACCATATCTATATAATTTTGTGTTTATATTGTGAAGCACACCGCACTTATGGATGGGAACCTACATGATGCTTAGGAAACTCTCCTTTTCTTGGAAATCTTATATCATGACATTAGAGTATATTTTGGGGTATGTTTTTGCGTCTAATCCTATTGTTGTTGTTATAGGAAGAACGAATACCAGAAGGAACGCGACATATACTTAAAGAGTAAATAGCCAATACAGGAGCTCTTCCCCATGGTGATAAAGTTCCTCCAATTGAAGAAGATGCTAATACGAAACGAGCTCCGATAAATTATGTATCCTTGATGGATGGAGATATAATGGTTTAACTCATCAATTGTCTCAATCCTCCATTTCTCAAGCGCAAACTATGACGGCTCAAGACAACCGGGTGCTTGTACCCCGTCCTCATCAACAATTCACTACTATGGCTACTCATCTAAGGGACTTCACTTAAATGAACCCTTCAACCTTTTACGGATCTAAGGTTGAGGAAGACCCCCAAGAGTTCATCGATGATCTTTATAAGATACTTTTTTCTATGGGGTTGTCCACGAGTGAAAAGGCCGAGTTTTCCACTTATAAACTCAAGGACATGGCTCAAGCATAGTTTGTGCAACAGAGTGATAATAGGCCATTGAGGGTTGGTCCGTTGACTTGGGATCTTATAGAAGGGTTTTATAGATAGGCTCTTTCTTAGGGAGATAAGGGAGGCTAAACTGGTGGAGTTCATCAACCTTCGCCAAGGATTTAAGAGTTTGTTGTTGCAAAAAGAGTGTATAGAAATTGCCCTATAATGTTTCCCAATATAGTTTCTTTTGTTGAATTAGTAGAACTAGATATTCTTGATTTTTATGTTATATTGGGTATGGATTGGTTCCATGCTTGCTTTGCTACTATTAATTATAGGACAAGGGTGGTGAGGTTTATCTTTCCAAATGAACCCATAGTTGAGTGGAAAGGGGGAAACTCTATTCCTAGAGGTTGTATTATCTCTTGTCTAAAAGCATGAAAAATGATCTCTAAAGGTTTTCTATACCATATTGTAAGAGTCCAAGATCTAGACTCCTAAAATTTCTCACATTGAGTTGGTCCCCATAGTGAGTGAATTTCCAGAGGTTTTTCCGAATGACGTTCTCGGTATTCCACCTGAATAGAAAATTGATTTTTGTATTGATTTGCTACGGATACGAATCCCATTTCAATTCCTCCTTATCGGATGACTTCGGACAAATTGAAAGAATTGAAGGTAGAACTCAAGGATTTACTAGACAAGGGTTTTATAACGCCTAGTATTTCTCCATGTGGTGCTCCAATTTTTTTGCAAAGAAAAAGAATGGGTCCTTGAGAATGTGTATTGATTGCCGTCAACTCAACAAGGTTACTATTAAGAATAAGTATCCTCTCCCTCGGATTGATGACTTCTTTGATCAACTCCAAGGGGCAAGCTACTTTTAAAAAATTAAGAGGTGAGGATGTACCAAAGACGACATTTTGGACTACGTATGCGCACTATGACTTCTCGGTATTATCTTTCGGTCTCACTAATGCTCTGGCGGTGTTTATGGACCTAATGAATTGGGTGTTTTGAAGTTACCTAGATTCATTTGTCATTGTGTTCCTTGACGATATCTTGGTGTATTTGAAAAATGAGAGTGATCACATTGGTCATTTGAGGGTGGTATTGCAAACCCTTAAGGAACATCAACTGTTTGCCAAGTATAGCAAGTGTTATTTTTTGTTAAGGTCGGTTAAATATCTAGGTCATTTCATTTCTAGTATGGAAGTTGAGGTTGATCCAAAGAAAATGGAGGCGGTGAGAAATCAGCCTAGACCTTTGACTCTAACTTACATTAGGAGTTTCTTGCGTTTCTCGGGTTATTATCGGAGGTTCATGGATGGTTTTGCGTCCATTGCATCTCCTTTGACTACTTTGACCCAAAAGTGTATGAAATTTAAGTGGTTGGAGGCATGTGAGAAAAGTTTCCAATTGTTCAAAATATAGGCTCAATTCCACTCTAGTGTTGACTTTATAGGAGGGTACAAAGTGTTTTGTTGTGTATTGTGACGCATCCCGAGTTTGTTCGGGGTGTGTGCTTATGCAACATGGGAAAGTGATAGCCTATTCCTCTAGGCAATTTAAGCTACATGAGCGAACCATCAAACTTGTGACTTTGAATTAGAGGCCATGGTGTTTGCCTTGAAAATATGGAGGCATTACTTGTATGGGGTTGATGTTGATGTCTTTACCAACCATTAGAGTATCCAATATGTGTTCACCCAAAAGGAGTTGAATCTCCGACAAAAAGGTGGTTAGAATTGTATAAAGATTATGATATGAGTGTCCTCTATAACCTTGGTAAGGCTAATGTTGTTGTGGATGCCCTATAGTCGTATGACTATGGATAGTGTATCCCACGTTGATGAAGATAAGCAAGACCTAGTGAAGGATGTAAATAGGTTGGCAAGGTTGGGGATGAGGTTTGAAGATTTTTCACTGGGTGGTTTCACGGTTCATAATAACTCTGAGTCATCATTAGTAGTTGAGGTGAAATCCAAACAACACCTTGAAAAATCATTGATGGAGTTCAAAGAATCTGTCCTTGGCAAGCTTATCAATACATTCTCCCTGGGGGGATGGTATTTTAATGTACCAAGGGAGACTATGTGTTCCCAATGAAGATGGGTTGAAGTACTGAATCCTTAAAGAAGCCCATGGGTCCCTCTACTCAATACATCCAGGTTCGAGGAA
The DNA here is from genome assembly GCA_027704765.1 of Solanum habrochaites. Lineage (NCBI taxonomy): Eukaryota > Viridiplantae > Streptophyta > Magnoliopsida > Solanales > Solanaceae > Solanum > Solanum habrochaites. The sequence goes on from JAKWJA010002495.1 coordinate 25,996,065, forward strand.
AATGTATCATGAACTTAGAGTAGTATATTGGTGGGAAGGTTTGAAGAAGCACATAGCGGAGTTTGTTGCTAGATGTAAAAGCTGAACATCAAAAGTCGGGTGGCTTACTAAAAGAAATCAAAGTTCCTACTTTGAAGTGCGAAGACATTAATATGGATTTCGTAGTGGGTTTACCTTGGACTCAAAAGTCATATGATTCTATATGGGTAGTTGTGGATAGCTTGACCATGTCCGCTCAATTTATTCCCGTCAAGTCTACTTATTTGCTAGAAGATTATGCTAGGATCTTTATAGATCAGATTATGTGTCGTCGTGGTATCCCGTTATCTATCATATTGTATCGGGGTACACAATTCACATCTAGGCTTTGGAGGTCATTCCAAAAAGGGTTGGGTACTAAGGTGAAGTTAAGTACCGCTTTTCATCCTCAAACGGATGGTCAAGTGGAAGGTACTATCCTAACCATTGAGGATATGCGTAGGGCATGTATTATTGATTTTAAGGAAAGTTGGGTTAAGAATTTTCCTTTGATTGAGTTTACCTATAATAATAGTTTTGATTCATCTGTTTCCATGGCTCCCTATGAAGCCTTGTATGGTAGGATATGTAGGCCTCCTATTGAGTACTTTGAAGTGGGATAGCCTTTGTTTCTTGGTCTCAATTTGATTTATAAGACTTTAGAGAAAGTTCGTATCATAAGTAACCTGTTGCAAACGGCCTATAGTTAGCAAAAGTCTTATGTCGATCATAGGAGAAGGGATTTGGAGTTTGAAGAAAGGGATAACGTTTATTTGAAAATTTCACCACTGAAATGTGTGGTAAGATTTTGCTAGAAACATAAGTTGAGTCCTCGTTATGTGGGTCCTTATGAAATCTTGTAAAGAGTTGCTAAGGTTGTTTACGAATCAAAACATCTTTTTGAATTGGCTTTGGTACATCCGATTTTCCATATTGCTATGTTTAAAAAGTGTGTTGGTGATCCCGAGTCTATTCTTCCTATTGAGGGTCTTGGTGTGAATGATAACCTCTCTTATGAGGAAGTTCCGGTTCCAATTCCTCTTAGGCAATTCAAGAAGTTGAGGAATAAAGAGGTGGTTTCCGTAAAAGTGTTATCGAAAAATAACATAGTTGAGGGTGCAACATGGAAGGCCGAGGACGACCCGAAGTCCTATTACCTTCATCTTTTTGATAATTAAGGTTAGTCATTCTTTTATTAATATAAATATGACTAGAAATAGAAGTTTCTTGATTTCTGGTGAAGTGTTGTAAAAATGTGTATTTTGAATTACATTACACTAAGTTACAGTAAATTTGGCGCATAAAACTTGAAATATTGCCTTTTGGTTTGTTCGAGTTATGTTATGCATTTTGTCATGGTGAGTCTTAGTTAAAAGTTATGTAACCTATTGATATGTTGAAATTTGTGTTAATGGACTCATGTAATGTATGTTAAGCTGATGTATGTTGTGAGAAGGAAATGCCTCATGATGAAGTGTTTGATCCTTATGTGTGGTATTTGAGGTTTTGAAATTGGCTTGTTAAAATGTTATGATTGATGTTGTTTTGATATTGTTGATTGGTTCGGCTGCTAGTTTTGAGTCTATCCCTTCCTTCAAAAGAATTTTAGTGTCATTTGGGGACAAATGTTCCTAAAGGGGGGGGGGGATAATGTAACTTTTCAAAAATTCAAAACTTGTCGTAGAGCCTAACATAGGTGTTTTGAGGTCTAAGAACTGTTTTAATACCTACTCTAATGAATATAAGTGATTTAGGAGGTTTAGAAACCAAAATGTCCAAGAACGTCCACAACTTTTAGAAACTAGTGCTAAGAAGTGGTACCGTGCCTTAGCCTACTTGACTAGCTTTAACAAGTCGGAAATTCATGAAATTACATGTAAGGGTGTATGACATGTGTTTAACTTAATTCATAGCTTAAACATCCGAGTATGACTCCCCAAGGACAAACCGAGGGCTTTTGAGGAGGACCCTAGCACGTATGAGGCAACACTGCCTAGGCAGTGCGAAACCAAGAGAAGGCAACGACGACTCGTCTGTAGATCGACGGGGCGTCGATTCACACCATTGTACCACACTTAGACATTTTATTGGAGGCCCTCTCCTGCACAGTCTCCGACAATAAAGACAGTTGTGAAGCACGGAAAGGCATAGTGACCGTCGACTTACAAACGGACAATCAATCAGAGTCTCGTTTGTGAGGAACAAAAGTTCTTGCACATTTTTAAGTCGGTTTCATTTAACTAGTTAGGGATTTAGGTGATCAATTAGGGGATTAGGGGTTTAAGGGGATATAATTTATTTAATTAAGACCCAATTTAAAGACCACCAACTCTCATTAGCCAAAAAAACAACTTACAAAAGAAACTCTCTCCTTCTCTCTTCTTTCTCTCTCTTTTTGAAGACACCATTGAAGACAATCTGGGGAGATTTTGGGGTTTGGAAAGGGACGATTTCACCACCAAATCTTCATCAAACGTTGAGGTATGGGGTATAATTCACCTTTGAGACTTCTTTCCTCAAAGGGTTCCTACAAAGTATTTCAAAGAGATAGGTTTTCAAGTGGGTTTCATCCAATTATAGATTTGATGTTATGAACTAAGTTTTTTAGGGTTTATTTATGATATAATGAGTATATTACCATGTATTTTAACTTTATTATGGTAATTTGTGATTTCAATCTAAATAGAAGAACATGATCCTTACCCCTTAACCCTAGGTTTGATCTTTATGTGAATTAGGTTGGGATTGATTCAATTGACTTGATTATTTGATAAATAATTATAAGATGATGTTGTTACACTATTCATAAACAAATTAGGATGATTTTTTGCTTTTCATAATAGATCTTTAGAAGTGATCTAGGTTATGAGAATTGACCTAAGTATTTTGTCCTATGCTTTGATTCAGTATTTAATTATGGTGTAGTGACTCTTCTTGTCTGTTATCATGTTGATTATGAATTATGATGTGGTGAATATAAATTGAATTGGATTGAGAGTTAATGGTAAGGCCCAAATTATGGACTATGAAGGAGACTTGGTAAGTCTTATGATCTCTATATTTACTTCCAATTGTGGATAAGTCATGATGTTATATTTTAGTAAGCCTTGTAATGGGATTGATAGGATGGAATGATGCTGAATTGAAATGTCTTGACTATGCTCTGAGGTTGATTAAGATTTATGTCTTATTAGAATGGGGATGACAATCAATGTGCATTATTATGACATGAAATGCTAATGTGCTAACCTCACTTATATGAATTGTAATAAAAGGACTGATGCAATTCTTATTGAGATATTGATGATGATGATGATTATACAATGGGCAGACCCTATTATCTAAACTAATCTATGATTGATAATTAAAGAATTAAAGACATTTCAAAAAGGGAATCTAGCTTAATATGGAGTAAACTAGAGTGAGGAGTGTCCCTTCCCACATAGGGAAGGTAGGAGCACTAAAAGTACTCTTGAGATTGGAGACAACAATTCATGGAGCATATAGAGTGTCCAAACTATATCTCCTAGTTCTTGAACTATGTTTCCCCCCATAGGAATACTACCTAGTGGATCCGCGTAGTTGCTATGTTTTATGTTTTAGTACTACCTTGGCAAGTAGTTCGCCTTCTTTCGGTGTAGGGTTTTATGACAACGGAATCCGCACTAGCTCATGCGGTCTATGTCAGTTATGGAAAGATGTTCCTAAAAGGTAAAATGAATTAAAGTATTGATTTCTAACAAGGACAACCTAAGGGGTTTAGCTTACTCTAGGTAGGGGTATGGGATCCTACCTAAGAATATCACTAGTTAGCCTTTGGAGGAGTTTTACGAGGATGCTCTTATGTATGTTTATGCTTATGATTATATATGGCATATATACGATGAACTTTCACATTGTTGATACGATATGTTGTTTAGTTCACTTATGAGTATGTGTTGGGTTATATTGTTAAAGTAAGATGAAATGTACATCTTAACATCATGTAATGTGAAGTAGGGTGTTAGTCATGGTTCTTGTTGGGTTTCTTGATTGAGTAAGGATTCTTGGGTAATTGTCTTTATCCCGAACCATGTTCCTATATGGGATGTATCCAAGTTCTACCATTAGCAAGTAGAACACCCTCTATCGGAGTAGGTTACAACAACAGATTCCTTGATTAGCTACCATGGTCTATGTCAATTATTGCGTATTCTCATCATATGGGATACCTACTAGTATTGGAATATTTCTATGAAGTTTAGGTAGTGGTATGGGACGCTATCTAGACATTGCATAGTTAGGCTTTGTCGATTTTAGTAAGTGAGTCCCTAGGTATTTTCCAAGACAATTATTTGAAATGTCCTTATATGATGAATCTATCTTAATGAACTAATGAAGATGATGACTTATGTTGGAAAGTATGTAAAATAATAAGTACTAACCTAGATTAGTTAAGGGTTTATTGGTTAAGGTATTAAGGGGGCATAGGAATGGTCACTTCATGTCTTATCTAGGGAAGTCCTAGTAATGACTCTATATATGGAAAGTAACTTGAATAAGTAGACATGATCGAAACTTAGGTGGTCCTAAGGTTTATTTAGGTAAGCTTGGAGAGGGTGTGTAGACGGTCTCTTCTTGATTTACTTAAGTAAGTCTTTTGATAACTTTTAGGAGAAGAATGTCATATTATATATATATGTTATGTTATGAAATGACAATTAGTCTATCTTAGGTAGTATAAAGGATCCCTTAGGTGTGTATGATGGGATTAAATGGTTGGTATCTTCACAACTCACTCAACTGAACCTTAGAATCACCTTTGGTAGGAGGATCTCATGTTTATGTGGTTGGTGTATTGTAAGTGAGTCTTAGGATAGCCTTTAGTGAGAGGGTTGTATGCTGAATGAGTTCACTATAATGTTGGGTTTAGTTCATTGTAAAATGACTTGTTTATTGTAATGTTCCTTAATAAGTAATAAAATGCTTATGTCATATCTTATATGTTGCTAAGGTGTTAAATATTGTTCTTATTCTTATGATATGATGTTTTAATAAAAAAAAGAATGTTTCTCCAAAATGTCCATTCTCATGATTTTATGCATTAATCCATACTTAGTACAAGTGTTTGTACTAATTCTATATATTTTGTTCTATCTAAAAGTGTCGGTGGAAGGTGAGAAAGTGTCTATAAGGAAATCTTGGAATCTAGTTATCGTTCAAGCAAAGTCGAAGTATGTCCTCACTTTACTCAAAAGCATAATCGTATTTAAAGTTATTTTAATTTAAATTATTGTAATAGAGTAAGTATCTCTATATTCGTATTGTATGGGCCGTGTCCAAAGTTATTTTTATTCTAAGATTGGCATATGTTGAGACTTATTGTTTTCTATGATTTTTCATATGAAAGATGTTTTAAGATATTTCTTGTGAAATATTTGAATTTTGCACTACTTTTCATACATGTTGTATGCAATGAATGATGTAAAAAGGCTTGTACAAGACCTCCGAGATGTCTACTATGCCGTGTTTCGAATCAAATGCCCTAACATCTAGGGGGTACTCTCGGGTCGTAATAGTTGCATAGGCAGATTAAGTCTCCTTTGGTGCTTGATACTAGGCTTGTGATCCAACATGAGTTTGATTTTATGAGAACAAATGCCAGGAGGAATCCCAATAGTGTTTTCTATAGTCCACCTAATAGCTCGCTTGAACCTCACCTCTCAATAAAGAAACAAATGCCTCAACTTTCTCCTCACTCTAATTGGACGCAATGTTAACCTGTAAAATACCATCTCTCCCCAAGAATACATACCTCAAATGCGATGGTAGATCCTTAAGATCTAATTTGGGAGACTCTTCAACGCATGGTTTTGCGAGTGGAGAGTCGCGATTATGCATATCTAGCTTCAATCTCTCTAGTTTATAATGAATTTCAAACCTATAAAGTGCGGCGACGAATTCATCTTAGTCTACAACACTAACACCTTCAAAATTCATCATTATCGCCATAAGTGCATCGATTCCCGACCTCTCTTCAATATCAACATCAACCTCACTCTAAAATATGATTCATGGCAGACACTGAATTGATATCATTTTTGTGCTTCATTGACCTACGAATATTACAAGTTACCTCTTCACTATCCATTTAAAACTTCAACTGCTCCTTCTCAAAATTGATCAAGGTGCACCCAGTAGTAAGAAATGGTCTCCCAAGGATGATGAGAACCTCAAAATCAACCTCAAAATCTAGTATCACAAAATCCTCCAGAAAAATAAACGACTCCACATTCACAAGTACATCTTGGAGAAAACTAATGGGCTTCTTCTTTGTTCTATCGACTAAGAGAAGTTGCATCGCAATTGGTTTTGGAGACCCTAAACCCAACTTCTTGTAAATTGACAATGACATCTAATATATACTAGTACCCAACTAACATAACACATCAGCAAAACGCAATAGCCCAATAGTACAAGTAATAGTGTAAACACCAGGATCCTCCGTCTTCTGCATAAGCGACCTAGTAGCAATTATACTACAATGTTTCATCCTTTTGTCATCTTCAAAAATAACAGTGCTCTTCTTAGACACAAGATTATTTATAAATTTTACATACCTAGATATTTACTCCAAAGCCTCTAACAACGGAACATTGATAGAAAACTATTTCAAAATAGTCATCAACCTGTGTTATTTCCGTCCTTAATTTTTCTGTACTAGGCTTTGTAGGAATGGAGGTGGAGGTCTAGGCATGTGAACAACTTTTTTAGTTATCTCTACTTTCTTCTCTATAGCTCTTGTACTCTGGTGTAACCTCTATCTCATCATCATCTTTCTTAACTATAATTTCAACCTCAGACAACAAATGTGTATCAATGGTTTGTTTACCCCCTTGACTAGTGACTTCTATACAATTCCCATAATTCTTCATATTCTTGATGGTGTTGCTTCGAAGTGTTCTAGGATGATGTGGGTTGATTGTAGTGGACAACTGATTCATCTTCTGCTAAAGTTGTTTGATGAACATTGTATGAGCATCAAATTTTTGACCGATTACATGATAGTTATTTATCATCTTCTTCACATTCTTATTAGTCGAATCAAACCTCTTCATTCTTCTTCTTCCAATTTTATGGAGGAAGGTAAGGTCCAACCCTAACATTCCATTTGCCATAGTGGTTTTTAATAATGTAGTTAAACTTAATCTAAAGACTTCATTCCCCGGCAGTGGCGCCAAAATATGATATGATCAAATTACACCTTCATGTAGAAGTGTAAGCAATTGTTGCCAAATAAGGAACCGAACTCGTAGATTGAGGTCGATCCCACAAGAAATATGGTTTCATACTTAAACTTAATTAATTACTATATCGCTTTAGCAAACTTATTTCCAAGAGATGTAAGTAGGGGGGGGGGAGGTTTGGGTAACAAATAGCTGATTGATTGTTAATTAACAATTGAGAGAATAACTTAACTAGTATCAATGAAAGAGAGAAACTAGGGTATGTGTGTTCCCCATAGGCTCATAATGCGGTAATCCTAGTAACAGTAATCACACCTCCTAGTGTATCATATGCAAAGTGACAAGTCATGTATCCCTAAGTGCTTGGTCCGTAAGATAAAGAATTTCACCCCACCGCTCGGTCCGAATACATTTGTATGATTTACTAACCCTCACTTTTACCTCATATTATTAGACATCACATCATTGTATGACTTAGTTTCAAGTCCATGCCAATTGAAATTATACTATTAGATAATATCACACTAAATCTCTATTGATAATTCTAATGCTATTAACTACCTTCTTGGTCGGACAAGTAGCAACAAGGTGAGTTATAACATTTTTTAAAAAAGACTTCTAATGAAAGGATTATCAATGTATGCATCAATATTATTCAACAATTACTTATTTTTTATTCATATGTTGTTAATTACTCATTGGTCCATAAATTATCAACAAGGAGAGTTCTAACGTTGGCCACCAATAAAAAAGACTTCTAAACAAAAAAAATATCAATGCATGCGTCAACACTAGTCAAGAATTACTCATTTCTTATTTATATATTGTTAATCACTCATAGTTCCCAGAAATCTAGTTGTGGATTTAGTTACTCATGCTTGAAAGAACACATTTTCATGCTTTTAGAAAAAGAAATCATCCAGTTACATATTAGAGCAGAAGAAACCCAAAATCTAAAATTTAACTGCAAAGTTAAAATCTTCAAAATGAACTTAAAAAATTAAATTGCTAAAGTTGCAAAGTTTATTTTTTCTCCCATTGGGATAGTTTTCTTAAATTTTCACCATACAAGTATTTATTCAACAAGAGAATAACAATTATAGAATTAAAACAATAATGTATAACCCCCTCCCCCCACCCAAATGATGTTTACATACCCTATTTATAGAAAAATCTTGTCTTAAACAAAAAGGGAATGAAATAAAGATATAAACTTCTTGACGCTGCTTTAATCGACAGAATTGTTCTACGAAATATGGATCGACCTAAGTATCACTCTTTTCTTCAACCTAAGTAAACACCCCCATCACAAACTTATTCATTCTAGACCTAGAGTTTGCTAGAAAAGTTGGGGCATATTTAGAGATGGGTGAACTTGGGAGAGTATTCATTCACACTCATTCCCCTTGACGAAGGTTCATGAATTCCACTAACTTCTTATCTCTCAATACTAAAGGGAAAAAGGTATTAAGAACGACTGTCTTAAACAATTTCCAATATATTGGGTCAGCCCTTATGGGTTTCTCATCCCTCCATTGCTCATACCACAATTGTGTCACATTTTTTAGTTGGTAGGAGGCTAGTTTTGCATTTTCCCTAGAAGTTACTTCCATAGAATCCACCACTTTAAAAACCTCATCAATTAAGACACGTGGATACTTTTCCACCTTATTTCCATGAAAAGTAGAAGGATTCATCCTCATAAAATATCGAACTCTGGAAGCACGAGTACTTGGATTGGCGTTCACTTGGGGTCCAACTCCTCTATTAGCATGGGTCGTCATGGCTTGAATTTTTGTAGTGATGACTTGATCTTGAGTCATCATAAGTTGAGTCAAATTTTTGAAAGTAGGCCTTATCTCCACATTAGATATGGTCCCTTCTTCATTGGGATCTTATGGACCTTAGGGCGCTAGAGGGGGAACCTCCTCAATCATACAATCTTCTGGATCACTGCTCGCAGTAGCCTCTCCCGTATTCACCATTAGGCACGAATTCAAGAATATCAATGATGTGTAACATCTATCGTCCTATATCATCTAACTCATAGATGAGTCGCGACTCACACCAATCAACAAGATTCTACCAGATGTGGCTTGTGAGATATTGGACCCTGATACTATCTCCATAACCTTATGCTCTAATATCAAGTTTGTTATAACCAAAAAGTACCCCCTAAAAGTAACATGACGTACTTAACCTCTCGGAGGTCTTATACAAGCCTCTTAATATTCATTCATTACATAAGTATTAAAAGTAGTGCGGAACTAAACCTTTCACAGTAAATTTAATACGGGAACTCTTTTATAAAACATTAGAAGAACTAAATATCATCATCACAAACCATCTTAGACACATCTTATTATCATTGGGTCACGACCCTTACAAAGAAAAGAAACACATGAATAATATAAAGTCTTTAATAGAAATAAATCTAGAACTAACATCCACGTCCTCGTATAGATGAGGACATACAAAAAGTCGTGAGAGACCAATATAGTTCAATTCACAAGCTTCAACTTTAAGATCCTTACTTCCTTCCAGCTATACTTGTAGAAATATAGAAGCATATAAAATCAGTACAATTAATCATTGAGTGTGCAAATAATAAAAAACAATGTTTTAAAAAGGACATTTTAGTTGAAATATGCTTTTCGTGCTATCTTAATATAACTTCATGAACCGAGTGTAAAAGACATCATACAAGACAATCCTTAACATAAAAGTTGATACTCCCATAATTCTCAACATTTAACCATATTGATTACGTAACCCATTAATAATTTAGACCCTCTATCAAAAGTTATCCTAAGACCTAACTAGGTAAGACATGAAGAGACCGCCCATACAACCTCTTCAATACAGACCTAAGCTGTAACAACCCTCAAAATGAAATAGGACAAGCTAGATCCTATAATGAGTTTTATGAGTTAATAAGCGGTTTAAATTATAAATAATTTCTTTAAAATTCATTTTGAAGATTTCTAAAGTCAAACGTCGAATAACGACCAAGACATATGGAAACTAGATTTTTGGGTGTGCTAGTGTATCCTTACTAGTTGTGCATTTTATTAGGTGTTTCTTGGATACTAAAATTGGTGAGTCCCTAGCAGCTAGAGGTACATACATAGTATCAAAAAGTCCAGGAAAGACTCCCTAAGGACCCGCTAAAGGGTCCTTGAAGAGGACCCAAGGTATGGAATGAAGGCTCCCAAAACATCTGTTTGTGGCACTACCTTCGCGTTACACAACTATCACTTAAATTAAAAAACTTTTCCTTGTGACGCGGGATTTTCATGAAACATTATGTATCTAAATTAACAAAGATTTGGAGGTGTCCCTGCGATGCGCATCCATGTGCCTTATTTGGTCAGTCATTTTTAAGTAAAAATAGACATGTTAAAGGGTCCAATTATTTTAGGGGTATTTTGGGTAATTTGGTGATTATTTATGGAATGTTATTAAGTCAGTTTAAAAAAAAATTCTCCCATCAAATAAAAACCCTTAAGTTCAAAACAAATTCTCTCCAAAACTTCTTCTCCAAAATGCCTCCATAAATGAAGCTTTGAAGCTCCAAGGAAAAAGGTCAAAATTCTTCATGTTTCAACCCTAGTTTCATGGGATTTCTATCAACTAAGGTATGGTAGTTCGTACGTGTTTTGTCTCTCATTCAACGATCCAATCAAAAGGCTTTCCAAAAAGGATTTCAAAGCCTAAATTTTTATACTTTGAGTTCTAAGCATGGGTCTTTGCATGAAAAAGGTTTTAATGTATGGATTATAATTTTTTTCAATGTAAAGTGATGGTTTTATGATAATAAAAACTCAATGGACCCATGATCATGCAATTATCAAATTTTGACTTATTAAATGAGTTTGATGAATATGATTAGATAATATTAGAGTTGTGTTTTGTCTATGTTGTGTTGTGATTATCTACTACCATGTGTGCCTGGTTATGATATTTTTTGGAGAATTGAGAAAGGGTGGTAAAATCTTTGTTGAAGAGTAATTTGATCTATATTGTCTAGTTCTTAGTGAATTGATGTTGAGCGGTATGGTTCACTTATGTTGGCGGTGTTAACTTAAAGAATATGAAAATATATGTAATTTGTTATTATGACCATGAAGGCATTGCAAGTAAAATGAAGAGATGTTTTGATGTATATGCATGAGATATCTCATGAATTTGAGAATATGTGTCTTAAAGATGCTATGTCTAAATGTAGTATGATCAGGTCTTGAAGTCAATGTTATAAATAAGGGTGTTTATGTCAAAGGTGTTCTCACATATCCTCTCACACACAATGAATGAGTGAATGAAGTTAAAGGATGAATAAGAGGCTAGACACTATTCGTGACTATAGATGAAGTGTCTAGTATCAACCCTAATAAAAAATTGGGATTTTGGGATGAACACTCTTCGTTAGTTGAGATGAGGCGTTTAGTAGCAACCTCACTATTCCTAAGAGCTTTTCAAAGAATGGTTGGAGTTTGAATACTCTTCGGAAGTTGAGATGTGGTATTCAAAAGTAACTTATAAAGATGGGTACACTTTGTATGTTTAGATGTAGTACTTAGTAGCAATATATTAACCTATAGAAAATGAATGTTAATAATGTTTAAGACTCCGTGGGGGAGTTATGCTTAGCACGAAGAGGATTTGAAGATGGGGGGATCCTCGTCGGAAGTAGAGATGTTTTATCCAATGTACCTCTTGAGATGAGTGATCTTTGTTTGTTGAGATGCGTTACTTAGAAGCAATCTCCTTCTCCCTTTACTATGCGCCCGCATATGTCTAGCTATACTCAGAAGCAATCTCCTTCTCCCTTTACTATGCGCCCGCATATGTCTTGCTATTGGAGATCCATGTAAAATTTATATGAGAATGACCCGACCTTAGGCAAGTAGGGATCCCTCATTCGGCAGGGGTTAATACCGGGGTTCCATGTCTAGCTCCGTGGTCTATGTAAGTTAAAGGTAGCCCCTACAAACGAATGTAATGAACTAAATCTTCTTAATGGTGTATAAATCAGTAAGTATATGATGTTAATGAAGTAAGTTGACTTTATATCTAATGTTAATGAAACATTTTGATGTTTTGTCTAATATGATGAAAGTGATGTAAATAATGAATATGATGTGCCTAGTGTAGGGTGATTATCAAGAAGAATTAAGGTGGGTGTAGTAGAATGTATGTTACTTTCACATTGCACAAGTGTCTTTAGTAATGGATGTTGACTTTTTGAATAGAAATGAAGCATTGTCATCTTTGATAGCGTTAAGGATCACTTAGATATGTATTAAAGAGGTTTTATGGGTGGTTTGTTCATGTCTTACCTAGGTGAGTAGTTATTAAAGGATTGGTTGATCAATGTGACTAAATGTGAGATTTATGGAAGTTTTTACCTTATTTGTAAAATGATTAGTGTAAGATGCTTTGTAAAGTTGATTTATGAAGATTTTACTAAAATAGCATGAAAAGTATGTTTCAATTAAAATGTCCACTTTACCATGTATTTTTCATATTGCCATACTTAGTACAATGTTTGTAGTAACTCCATACTCTTCTGTATTTCTAAAAGTATAGTTGGAAGGGAAGTGAAGGTTTTTAAAAGGTGAAGATTGGGAAGTTCATATCTCTGAAGATTTGTACGTTCACATATGTTCGAGCACATGAACTATGTTTCGTTGAGTTTCTTTCTTCTTAAAACATTGTATAAGACTGAGTATGTTTCTTTCAATGTAAAGGGTCATGACCCTATGATGTCAAGACGTGTCTAAGTTGTCTTGTGATAATGAGAGTTATTCATTAGTTTTATAGAAGAGTTCTTATTATTTATGTTATGAAATGTTTAGATTGACCAGTACTTTTCATACCTATGTAATGAATGAAAGCTAAGAGGCTTGTACAAGACCTCCTAGAGGTCAAGTACGCCATGTAATTCCTAGGGGGGTATCTTGGGTCGTTTCATAAAGATAAGGACATTTACTTTCCGTCACAACTCAACAAATCAATATTCATTAGTTGAGATACTAGAGGAAACATTCACGCATTTAAGAACTTCACATAAATACCATCTCGTAGGATAACTCTAAATTACACTAGTTCAGTGTGAAAATAACATCTCATTCTACAATTCCCACTTAGTGCTCCATTGGAACCGCCCTAGACCAGGCACATCACATTCAACCATTCATATAACCTTCATTAACATCAGACATAAGACCAACATGCATTTTTAATCAATATTAGAAATAAAGTCAACTTACTTTATTAACATCATATAGTAACTAATTCTTTCTTTAACATTACAAGGACATACCAAGACTCCCTCCAAATATCTAATTCTGCAATTTTAGATGGCGTCCCATTCAACCACCTACCCTAAGTAGTACACCCTTAAGAATACCTAGTGCATTACATTCATTCGTGGGGGCCAACTTCAACCAACATAGACCATGGGATAGTAACATGGAATCTCGGTATTAACCTTTACTGGATGAGGGATACCTAATTGCCTAAAGTAGGGTTATTCTATTAGAAATTATGTGGAACACCACTAGCTAGTCATACGCAGACACATAGTTAAGGGATAAGGAGATTGTTTTTAAGTACTACATCTCTACTCACAAAGAGTACCGATCTAAAGAGGTTACTTTTGGATACATATATACTCACGAAGAGTATCCACCCCTTCTCCAATACTCTTGGTTCGAAGAATTAATCACCATAGAGTTTTATAATGTCATTACATTCATTAGCTATACCTTAAAGGCATTCTACTGCATACTACATCTTAACTTACGAAGAGTACCCATCAAAACTTGTCATTCATTCATTCGAAAGGTCTTAGGAATATTGAGGTTGTTAATAGACACTACATCTTTATTCATGAAGAATTTCCACCCCAAAGTCCCCCATTCATTCATTAGAGTTCTATAGAGAAAACGTGTTAATAGACTCTCATTCATTACATTTTAATTCGCTTCATTCATTCATTTACTCATGTGTGTTTATATGTGAGAAAGCCTTTCACATAACCCCCTATCATTCAATACATTGTTTTCTAAACATGATCATAATACATTGATCATAATCCACACACAAACATACTTCATATTCACATTATACTCCAATGATCACAATAACATCAAGAATAAAATCCATAACTTCACAATACAACTATATACATAAGCATCATGACATTACTTTAATTAACATTCAATGCCTTCAAGGCAATAAACACAATACACATACATATTCATATACATTAACTACACACCGCCACCATAAGTGGACCCACACAATATAAATTCAAATGAGGAGTAGAAAAATTTAGGTCAACATACACTTCATAACAGCCATGATCATCCTTTATCATTTCCCCAACAATTAATCATAATTAGACATGGGAAACAACATCTAATCACATTCATCGAACCCACTCCATAAGGCAATTTAGTAGATTTGGACAAACACGGGTTCTTCAAGTAATTCCATTAAAATCATATAAAAAGCCATGACTCAGAATTTATACATCAATTTCATGACTTAGAAAACGTTTTGGAAATGAATTATACCTTAGTACTAGGGAGCCTACGACATTTGGGCTGAAAACCTGAATAATTGACCTTTTTCCTTGGAGCTTCATAGCTTTTCATTGGAGGTTTTGGAGAGAGAGAATTTAGAAAGAAGAGATAACGTTTTATTTCAAACTTGAGGGTTTTGTTTTGATTGATGAAGTGAGGTAAAAGCTACTCAATAACCATTTATAATAAATTCCCAAAGTACCCAAAACACCCCTACATAATTTGGACATTTTTAATAAAGTCTAACTTAACTTTTAATCGACGCGACTAAATAAGTTACAAAGTTGCCCGTCGTGGAGGCACTTCAAAATCGTGGTTCTGGAATTTAGTTTGAGCCAGAGAGGTTCGTGAGAATCCTACATCGCAAGGAAACTTTTTGCCTTTTGAGTGTAGGTTGCACGACAAACCAGCACCTCCAAAAAGGGGTTGTTTGCTCACCTCCTTGGCAGCCTCTTTGCAAATGCTTCGACCCTCCTCAAGGTCCCTTTGGTTGGTACTTTGGGAATCATACCCAGATGTTCTGAACCTAAATTATTAAGAAAATAGGTTCTTCAACTTATTTTAGACTCCAAACGACACAGCGAAACAAGGGAAACATACTAGAAGACGCTAACACACAAAAGACTAGTTTCATGACATCTTGGTCGTCCTTTGATGATTGAATTGGAAACTCTTTAAAACTAACTTCAAAGGCTGAATTTCATTTTTAGCAACATATTAAATCAAGAAACTCATGTGAAGCTCTAATTTGTCCTAGTTCATTTTGAGGAGGTAACATATTTTCACCTCGAAAGGTAGTATAATTTAAGAGAATATGAGCAGTAGTAGTAAAAATGCCCAAAGTTATAGGAAGGTATGTTCCGGTTAAGTTATTTAAGAAATAGTCATAAGGAAAGCTACATTATTATAGTTATTCACCTAATAAGTTAATAAATCAAGAGTTTTCCATTACTGGTATATGGAGGGATGAGTTTGAAGATCTCATGATAGGAGGTAGAGTAAGAGTTTCAAGTTAGGATGAATCAGAGTATGCTTTAACTATAAAATTATTTATGATGAGGTTCTACTGTGTTAGTAATGACCAAGTGTAGGTGTTGAATAGAATATTATATTTTTTATTCACGAGGTAATATATCTAAGCCACACTTATGATTTTTAACAGAGAGCCCATAATATTCAAAGTGTTACAAAACTATTTAGGCAATGATGTAGAATAAATGAGTAAATAGTACTTAAGTTGTGAAGTGGAATGCGGTAATAATTGGTAAGTATGAACACTAAGAGATAAATATGGAGTACTTGTAAGGAAGTTTTAGTATGCAAGTGTTGTTTTAACTATTATCCAGTAGTTGTAAATTAGTACAGTAAGTGAGCAATAATATCAATAATTTGGTTTGGGAATAATCATAGAGCTTAAATTTGAGATAAATTTCATGATCAAAATAATGGAAACATGAGTAAGATGATTTTAGTCTTGAGATAAGATCTAGTAGACTTGACATATAGTAGGTGAAGAACAAAAATGTTAGTTGTAATAAATATGAGTGGTATAAGTATGAGACGATAACTTTTAGATAAGGAAAGTGAAGTGTGACTAAGTTGCAAGGTGTACTGAGATGGCATGTAATTAACTGACTTTCCAATTAAGTTATCACATTTCATGTGTTCTTAAATAATATAACTAAGTTGTCAATGTGGAATAAGCTAATGACATGAACGTTTTCTTCTTATGAGTTAGATTAGATAACATTATAATCCAATGAGAATAGGTTAGGAGAATCATCTCAGAAGAAATAGTCTAAATACCTGCTTATGGAGAGTTCAATAGCCACAAGGTAAGTTTTTCCCAAATATTAGAGAGAGGCGATTTTAGACCAGTTTAGAGATGATGGAATATATCCTTACCTTTGAAGTGTAAGATTAAAATCAAAGGAGAAGGTGATAAGATAATAAACCAAGTCATGTGTTGAGAATTAGATAGTAATATGTTTAAGAAGAGTTAATGTGGATATCAGCCCATTCATATTCTAGTGTACTCCTCAAAGTCCAGTCTTACAAAATCTTTGATGTTTCTAATATCAGGATTGTGTTCATGACCTATAATCATAAACATTAGATATATTCACATCTATATTCAATTCTAGAATAAGGGGAATGTACTTGAGCTCAATAGTCTTTTACCATAAATATTTTCAGTGATTTTTTAGTAGTTGAGTGATGCTAAAGGGATAAAGTTAATGTTCTTATCGTGATAACGATGACGTGATAATTCCATTTAAGGTTAAAAATTTGGAGGAAGAAAAGGAGGAGGTTTTAGTATGAGTAATAGTCGAATGAGATCCCTTACTTGGTTTCGAGTAGTAATGGGGGGAAATTCTAGTTAGTATGGTAGAGATCATAAGAGAATGAGAACTTCTTAAGAAGTTTGTTAGTAGCAGTCCATGGAGTTGTTCGAGTACTAAGATTGAATGTGGTGGTAGTAAACATTAGGTGGTTCTTGATAAGTTTGAATATAGTAAGAGCTTATCATTACACTCAGACCTAAGTAAGAATAGTCAGTTATCCTTGTTGGAGTTATGAATTGAAACCTAGGAGGTATGGTAATAAGAAAAAAAGGGAATAGTTGAAGAGTGTTGCTAATCTTAACAACTCACAGTCACATCCGCCTTGTCAAGGTATTCCTATTCTTAGTTCATGCCCAGACATAATAACATAACTTTAGAGAGTGTGTGACTACGTTCACACCAAAATCATTCTTAACTTAGGTGTGGTAGAATGTCCCAGACCTTTGTATGAATCGGTTCAAGCTATGTTAGTAAGTAAATTCATGAGTCAAAGGAGACAATAAGAGTAACCCCATTACATTCCTAGTTCAAACGACATTCAAACTCGAATGATCTAAATTGGGTGGTATTGTCACACCTTAAAAAATTTTAAGCTAAGAATAAAACCATTCTTTGTGAGTAAAACATATTTTACCGAGAAATTTTAAATTTTCTTAGGTGTTAAGGTCACAAGATATAGCACCCCGAGCTCCAAAAAGAACTTAAGAGAAATTCATTTGAGTCATCTTTAAATTCTTTTTAGTTTTTTATAAACTTCAAATGACCATAACTTTTAGAACAAAAAGAGTTAGGTGTCCCCTAAGGATGAAATCTAAGATACTTGATTCCTCTTTCCAACATCACCGAGTTTGCTAAAATTTGAGTTTGTATGAAGGAGATATATTCGTTTGAGTACAACCTCTATAGTTAAGGCTTTTCCATCCAAAGTAATGAGGGGTATTTTGGTGTTTCAATTACCCCCCTTAGTCTAAGCGTGATCTACCCCTAATTAAGGGTGTAAAATGATCAAAATCAGTTTCATTCACCCCAAAACGGTTAGGGCTTTAGAGATAGGATTCAAGAGGAGAAACGAAGAGCGTTCAAGAATCTTGCAAGATTGAGGATTTCACTAAGAATTTAATTCTTTAGAGGTATGAAACTTCTCATAGTGATGTATTTGTTCACCCTTACACAGATCCTGAGGTCATTTTATGAATATATCCATGAGATTGAGTATATTGAGAATGTTGTTTAGTTATTGAGGTTTTGAGATTCATTCTTTAATAATGGAGTTCTTGAGGTAAGGTTTGTGAATGAGTGTTATTCTTGGTTGATTTTTGACTGAATTTCATTGTGATTGTGTTAGGTTTATGTTTCCAAAGGAATTTGAAGGAATTCGTTTGAACCTTGATGAGTTAGGGCATGCAATTGAGAAAAATATTTTTCTAAATTTTCTTGATAAGGGACTAAGTGGTGCACTACCCCTAGTGCTAAAATTTTTCTATGTAGTTTAGGCCCTTGCGCGATGCGCCAATTGTGGGATAAGTCCTGCCTTTAATAGTTCAGGCCTTGGACCGAAGCACCACTCAATGCGACAGGGTCGTTTAATCCTTTTCCCATTTATTTTTTGTTCCATATGTGTTCCTTGAATCCTGTATTTGTTATTTCCTTGATATTTAACATTAAAATATTTATTAATAGTTCAAAGACCATACATATACAAATCATAAATCATGAATTCACTTTCAAAATTCAAGGTCAAGTTAAGAGGAAAGTTCGAGAAAGTTTTTGACTCAAATTGTGAATTCCTTTGAATAAACTATCCATTTGAGATAAGTTTTGAGGAAGTAAGTATGATAATGTGAAGAGTTGTACACATGAGTTCTGCATTGTCATCTAGAAACTTGAGTTGATTCATTTACGTCCATAATTTTTCATTGACTTTATGAATTGAATATTATTGACAAGAATAGTATCTTCGAGTTCTGAATTCCTGAGTATTGAGTTCCTAATACTTTTGAAGATATATTTATAATTATAGAATTACTAAAATAATTGCTATATTTATTCATGGAGGTCCTAAAATTGAGTCGTTCATGCCTATAATTTTTCATGAACCCTATGAGTCAAGCATTCTTGAGATAACTAGTACCATTGATTTCAACACCTCGAATTAAAGAAAGGTCCTAGAAGAATTTTTCTAGAACTTCCTAGTTGTATAAATGAGGACTAACCATGGCCTATACGTTGGACCATGGAATGTATATGGGTTCATGGATTGTCCACCCAAAGTGATGCCAAGGGCAGAAACCAAGAGCGTACCAACAAATCATTAGTCAGACCACAATACATGGTTCATGGGTCCGCAACAAATCATTAGTCAGACCACAATACGTGGTTCATGGGTCCGTAAGTCAGTCCAAAATCCCTGTATCTATAATGATTATACAGAATGGTCCATCGACCATTCTATCGGTCGTGGGCAGGTAGTCATTTTTAGGGGCAGTTGCGTCTTTTCCTAATTAATAGATTTGTATACTACATCGTTTTACCTGTGTCTAATACCCTTATATAAGTATTTCAAACCCAAATTATTCAATTCTATCCATTTTTCCAAAACTATAAAGTTAGATGAAAAGCTCCTCTCCGATAAATCACTCTCTAGAAACTTGAAGAAGAAGAAGGATTCATCTAGGGTTTAAAATCAAGGTCTAAATTCCTTCACTGAACATAAGAAATTGTACTTGAAGTATGATAGTTTTCATGAATGGATTCCTTCCATTAATGGATCTCCTAATTTCTCTTCTTTTCAAAGGTAGGAATTTCCAATTTTCTAGGGTTTTCCTCAACTACCATGAATTCACTTGATTATTGAATATATTATTGAATAATGTTTTGATATGAAGGAGTTGATGAATTAATATGATTTTATGATCTTTCCCAATATACAATGTAAATTTTGTGAGCTTATTATGAAATGAGAAGTTTTATAAACTAAAGCATGAAGTGATATAATCACATAAATTTATGATGAAATCCCTATATGATCCTTGATTTTTAGATGTGGTGATTTAAAGTAAGCTATGAACCTTGAAAGTCAAAGGAATGAGATTATGCATGTTTTTATGAAACCTATTTAAATGTTTTAGGGATGCTTTTAGAGTACGGTATCAAGGATGATATTGTTATTATGTTGTTGAAAGGACATTACATACACACCTATAACGATGATGTGTAAGGTTACCTCACATAATAAGGATTCAAGGTTGAAAGTTTTTCTCACCTAATTGAATCAAAGACAATGAGCTATCCTAATGAAACTCATCTTGGATAAGCAAGATGATGTCCCCTTCCATTTATAATAAGAATAAGTAACAAATTACACTTTCCATGGGATTTATGCTAAGAACTGAGTGAATATTGATGTGAGATGGAAACTCTCATGTTGTAGAGGTTGGATTTATAGAATCAATCTCTTTAGATGGAATCTCTATCGAGTAGAGATCAACTTTCTAGTGGAAATATACTTATCCTCAAACTACTTGCCCATATAGGATTATTAGCTAGTGGATCCAGTTAAGGTAGAAGTTCATGGTCCTTACCATGAAAAGTAGGAATACCCTTTTCGGTATGGGAGTCATTGGGGATCATGTTATACCTCACATGGTCTATATGTCGGTTAAGGCTAATCCCACAAAATATGATTAATGAAGTACGATTATTTCAAGAAGTATCACATATGAGTTAAAAGGTTTTCAATATTATGTTAGCTTGCATTGACCATGGTATTATGACTTTTATTTATTAACTATGTTATATCATGTCTACTTTTGTCAATTGTATGACATGAGATGAGATGTACCTTCTCAGATTTTTAATGTTTTATGCACGACTATCTTACTAGTTACATTGTTTTATACTAACACATACTCTTGACTACATTTTTCCTAAGTTCCAACAATTAGGATAATCAGTTTCATGGTTAGAGGTGTACTTGAGATATCTCCAAGATTTAGTGAGTGCTCACAGCTTCGAGGATGTATTTTCTTAATTTGTACTTTGTATTTATCTTTCTGACATGAGTGTATAAGGTCATAAATATGTGTATAATTTTGTATTGAGGAAGTGACTAAGACTTCAGGTGATTTGGAAGTGAAATGTCAAGGGACGACTAAGACGTTTGATGACTAAGTCACCTATGTACCTCATATGTGGTTTTATGTGTTTATGTGTGATTCATATGGGTAAAAGGTAATTAAATGAGTTATTATAGTGTAAATAGGCAGTGTGTCAAGTTTCGTGAAGTTTGGCGGTCAAACGTCCAATAACATCCATGACGTTTGAAAGGTTTACTTTGAAACGAACTTGTGTGTCTATGCATGTTTTATTGAGTTTTATGTGTTTGTTTTGGATGAAATTCATGTGAGAGGTCCTAAAGTTGTATACTATTATATTTGGGTTTGAAATGACCGGGAAAACATTGCCAAGGACCATCTAAGGGTCGTTGAGGAAGGACACTTCATGGATGCCAAGATTTCCCAAGACAGTCTAAACCATGGAGGTAATCAGCGCCCCGTAGGTTAGGTCTCGGTGATGGAACTTAGGAATTGCAAACAAGAGGCCAAATACCATCCTCATGACCAGACCACGAACAAGCAGGATTGTCCGTTGGTCAAGGGACGGGCCGTTGATGGTCTATTTGTCAATGGGTCTATCTCTGCGCATGTTCACTGTAAATTCAAGGGCTGAATTGGTAAATTCACCCCACTTCCAAATAAGATAAGGGAGGTTCCAAAAAGGGTATTTTGAAAATTTTAAATATGTTTATAAGCCTAAAACACTTAGAATATTTCATTCTTCAAAATCAAAACCCAAATTCCCTCAAAAATTCCCTAGAACTCCAGTGAAGCCAAAAACTCAAGTAAGGGCTTCGAGTCAACAATTCAAGGAAGGACTTAGATTGGACTACTTGAATGAGAGGTTATTTAAGAATGAAATATTACCATAACTTAGTACTATGAATCCTAAGATTTTGGGGTTCAAAACATGAAGAATCGACCTTTCATTTGAGGTTCAATGCTCTTCAATGGTTGTTTTGGAGAAAGGGAATTTTGAGAGAAGAGAGAGCTTTTGACTTTCATCTTGAGGGTTGTGTTTTGGTTGGTGAAGTAGAGTAAAAGTGACTCAAAAACCATTCACAATAAATTATTAAAAACACCCCTACACAATTTGGACCTCTTTAATTAAGTATAACTTGACTTTTAACGACGTGACCAAATCTGGGAAACGGTTGCGCGTCTCTGAGGCACTTCCAAATATTGGTTCTGGAATTTAATTTTAGGAAAAGATGTTTGTGACAAGACCGTGTTACAAAGAAAATTTTAGCAATTTAAGTGTATGTTACGTGACGCCCCAGCATCTCCAGAAAGGGGTTGTTTGCTCCCTCCCTTGGCAGCCTCTTTGTTAACGCATGAGTCCTCCTCAAGGACACTTTGGTTGGTTGTTGGGAAGTCATTCCTGGACGTGTTTTAAGAAACTAAGGTCAACTAAACTTATTTTATACTCCAAACAACACACCGAAACAAGCGAAACATATTATCACAAAAGACTAGTTTAGGAAATCTTGGTCTTCCTTAGAGGTTTGACTTGGAAACTCTTTTAAAAACTGACTTCAAAGGTTGAATTTCATTATTTTAACAAGTTATTAACTCAAAGAAACTTATGTGAAGCTCTAATTTGTATTAGCTCATTATTAAGATCTAATAATACTCACCCACTTAGAAATAATTTGTCCTTGAATAACACTAAAACACTTTGAAGGACTAAAAGGCTCAATTAGAAGCTCACAACACATAATCCTCAAAAATACCACTTCATAGTCAAAGCATCAAACTTACAAGGAACACATAATTCACATCATTATGCACTCTAAGCAACACAACCAAATATGATCTATCTCCACAATTCATAGTTTACACATACTTCATCATTTTCATTACATTATAAAGGAACTACCTTCTCTTACTTGATACATGCTAATACTTAATTATAAGGCTTAGCATGTAATAATTTTTGACTTAAAGATAAGACTAATCAACTTGACCACTCGTGAGGTAAATAAGAAATTTTAGTAGATGCATATTTGAATGAGAAGTACATTGATCAATTACTAATTTTATCATAACGTTATCAAGAGTATGGAACATATCATCATAAAAGTTACTCATAACATAAGGAGACATGCAACTCATACTCATATGCAAGACTCCAAACATAACTAAACTACTAAGAGTTTATTGGCCTCAAGCTTGAATAAGAATATAAGGAAAAGATAAGGATATCAACCACCTTACAACTCAACTCATTCTCCCTCACTTGGGTAAACCCATCTAAGAACAATCCAAGACAACTATAAGTAACTATGACTCACCGGGGCCTTTCTTCCGGGTCAGATCCTTTGTTAGTTTTAACATATAGAAATGGTTTTTCTCATAAGAATTAGGATTCGTACCATCATGAGGATCTTGGTTGGTCTCCTTCCCTTTTTCTTTGAGGGTTTTACAGTGTCTCATCTTATTGCCCTTCTTTCTACATCCAAAACACTTATCCGTACTGGCAAGACTATTACCCAAATGTTGCTTTCCACACGTGGTACATCTAGACCTCTCAAAAGTAATCCACCTTCACTCCCTCCTTGAGAATTTTTGTTGGACACCCTATCCTTTCTCACTGTTGGGAAATATTTACTGTAAAACCTCTTCTTAGACTTCGCTTCATCCGTCCTAGGCCTCTTCCCATCTCTATTCATATTTCAAGGCTTGGTATCCTCAATTTGTTGCACATACACCATGAGTTTAGAGATATCCATATAATGATTGATCATTTCCGTATGACACTTTTCTTCAACAAATCTAGACACCCCATAATAAACTTATTCATTCTAAACCTAGAGTTGGCTACCAAGGTTGGGGCTTATTTAGAGTTGGGTGAACATGGGAGTGTATTCCTTCACACTCATTCCCCTTGATGGAGGTTCATGAATTCCAATAATTTTTTATCCCTCAATCCTAAGGGGAAAAGGTAACAAGAAAGACTTTCTTAAGCACTCCCCAATCTATAGGTTCAGCCCTTACGGGTCTCTAATCCCTCTATTGTTAAATCCACACTTGTGCCACATCTTTTAGTTGAAAGGTGCCTACTTCTTATTTTTCTCTAAAAGTTACTTCCAGAGCATCCACCACCTTAAAAACCTCATCAATGAATTCTTATAAATACTTATCCACCTTAGTACCATGAAAAGTAGGAGGACTCATCCTCATAAAATCTGGGATTCTAGAAGAGGGAGTACTTTCAGTGGCATTCACATGGGTTCTAACTCCTCCGTTATCATGGGTCGTCATGGCTTGAACTTTATTAGGGACGACTTGAGCTTGAATCTTCATGAGTTGAGTCTAATTTTTTAAAGTAGGTCTTATCTCCAACATTAGATATGGTCCTTTCTTTATTGGGAGCTTGTTGACCTTGGGGAACTAGAGGGGGAACCTCCTCATTCATACTATCTTCTTGAGCCCACCTTGCATTAGCCTCTCTTGTATTCATGTTCTTAAAATCACAAGAATAGGACTCTGAACTCGTAGACATACACCATAAGGAATGAATTCAAGAATATTCAAGGAAGTGTAACTTCTATCGTACTATAGCCTGTCACTCATAGATGTATCGCGACTCACACCGATGAACAAGACACTACAAGAAGTGGCTTGTGAGACTTTGGACTCTAAAACTATCTCCATAACCTTATGCTCTGATATCAAGTTTGTTATAACCAAAAATTACCCCCTAAAAGTAACACGGCGTACTTGAACTCTCGGAGGTCTTATACAATCCTCTTAGTATTCATTCATCACAAAGGTTTGAAAAAGTTGTGCGGAACTAAACTTTTCACAGTAAATTCAATGAGGGAACTCTTTTATAAAACATAAGAAGAACTAAATCTCATCATCACAAACCATCTTAGATAAATCTTATTATCATAGGGTCACGACCCTTATAAAGAAAACAAACTCATGCCTAGTACAAAGTATTTAATAGAAATAAAATTAGAAATAACATCCAAGTCCTCGGACATATGAGGATGTAGAAAAAGTCTTGAGAGAACAATCTACTTCTCAAGCTTCAACTTTAAGATCCTTACTTCCACCAATACCTGTACAAATAGACAAGCATTTGGAATTAGTACAATTACTCATTGAGTATGGAAATCACGCAAAAATATGTTTTAAAAAGGACATTTTAGTTGAAATATGTTTTTCATGCTATCTTTATAAATCTTCATGAATGGAGTGTAAAAGAAATCATAAAAGTCATTTCTTAACATACATGGTGATACTCCCATAATTCTCAACATTTAACCATATTAATTAAGTAACACATTAATAATTTAGACCCTCTATCAAAAGTTATCCTAAGACCTAACTATGTAAGACATGAAGGGACCGCCCATACAACCTCTTCAATACAGACCTAAGTTGTAACAACCCTCAAAATGAAATAGGACAAGCTAGAGCCTATAATGAGTTTTATGAGTTAATAAGGGGTTAAAATTATAAATAATTTCTTTAAAATTTAGTTTGAAGATCTCTAAAGTCAAACGTCGAATAACGACCAAGATATTGGAAACTAGCCTTGTGTGTGTGCTAGTGTGTCCTTATTAGTTGTGCATGTTTTTAGGTGTTTTTTGGATACTAAAATAAGTGAGGATGATCCTGGAACCTAGAGGTACATACGTAGGGTAAAAAAGTCCAGGAATGGCTCCCCAAGGACCAACTAAATTGTCCTTGAGGAGGACCCAAGGTGTGGCATGGAGGCTGCCAAAACATCCTGTTTGTGGCACTGCCTTCGCATCGCACAGTTGTCACTTAAAAGAGAAAAAATTTTCCTTGTGATGTGGGATTTTCACAAACCATTATGTCTCGGAATTAATTCCAAAACCAAGATATGGAGGTGTCCCTTCGACGCGCATCCATGTCCCTGATTTGGTCGCGTCATATCTAAGTCAAATTAGACTTAGTTAAAGGGTCCATTCAGTATAGGGGTATTTTGGGTACTTTGAGGATTATGTATGGAATGTTATAAGTAAGCTTAAACAAAAATTCACCCATCAAATAAAAACCATCAAGTTCGAAACAAATGCTCTCCAAAATTGCTTCTCCAAAAATCCTACACAAATGAAACTTTGAAGGTTCAAGGAAAAAGGTCAAAATTCTTCATGTTTCAACCCTAGTTTTGTGGTATTTCTATAAACTAAGTTATGGTAGTTCATACGTTATTTCTCTCTCATTCAAGGATCAAATCCAAAGGCTTTCAAAAAAGGGTTTCAAATCCTAAATTTTTATATTTTGAGTTCTATGCATGGGTCTTTGCATGAAAAAGGTTTTAATATATGGATTATGATTTTTTAAATGTAAAGTGATGGTTTTGTGATAAAAAGAAACTCAATGGACCCATCATCATGCAAATTATCAAATTTTGACTTATGAATTGAGTTTGATGAATATGATTAGATAATGTTAGAGTTGTGTTTTTTTATGTTGTATTGTGATTATCTACTGTCATGTGTCCCTGATTATGATGATTTTTTTAGAGAATTGAGAAAAGGTGGTAAATTCTTAGATGAAGAGTAAGTTGATCTATATTGTCTAGTTCTTAGTTAATTGATGTTGAGTGGTATGACTCACTTATGTTAGCGGTGTTAACTTGAAGTATATGAATATATATATGAATTGTGATTATAAAATTGAAGGCATTGCATGTGATGTAAAGAGATGTTACACTGTATATGCATGAGATGTCTCATGAAGTTGAGAATGTGTGTCTTAAAGATGCTATGTTTAAATGTAGTATGATCAGGTTTCAAATTCAGTGTTATAAATAAGGGTTTTTACGTGAACGGTGTTCTCACATATCCTCTTACGCACAATGAATGAGTGAATGAAGTAAAAGAATGAATAACTGGATTTTAGGGTAGACACTATTCGTGACTAGAGATGAAGTGTCTAGCACCAAACCTACTATTCCTATGAACTCTAGGACACCATTCATAATTTGTGATGAAGTGTTTAGTAGCAACCTCACACTATTCCCAAGAGATTTTCAAAGAATAGTTGGACTTTGAATACTCTTCCTAAGTTGAGATGTGGTATTTAAAAGTAACCTATAGATAAGGGTACACTTTGTAAGTTTAGATGTAGTACTTAGTTTCAATCTATTAACCTATAGATAATGAATGTAAAAAATGTTTAACCTTCCATGGGGGAGTTATGCTTATCACGAAGAGGATTCAAAGAAGGGGGGATACTCTTCGGGAGTAGACATGTTATATTCAATGTACCTATTGAGATGAGTTCTCTTTGTTAGTTGAGATGAGTTACTTAGAATCAATCACTTTCTCCCTTTACTCTAAGCCCGCAATGTCTATCTATTCGAGATCCAAGTAAAGGTTAAAAGAGAATGACCCTACCTTAGGCAAGTAGGGATCCCTTATCTGGTAGGGGTTAATACCAGATTTCATGTCTAGCTCTCATGGTCTATGTAAGTTAAAAGTATCCCCTTAAATCGAATGTAATGAACGAAGTCTTCTTAGGGGTATACTACTTATGGTAGGTGGTGGAATTGGACATCATCTATCCATTGCACAAGTAATGATTTGGAGCGAGTTTTAATGTTTCCTTGTATGAACATGTATTAGTAAGTGTCACGACCCAAAACGAGCCGCGAGTGGTACCCACATTTACTCTCCTATGTGAGCGAACAAACCAATCTAATCCCAACATTTCCACCATAATAAAAAGAATTAATGTGGAAGACTTAAAACTCATTAACGAAATCAATTAAATAACTTCTAAAATTTATCAATTACTATTCCCAAAACCTGGAAGTCATCATCACAAGAACATCTATCCTCAATTACTAAATCTAAGAGTATCTAAGAAATTAAAATAAGTAAAAGAGATGGTCCATGTCCGAACTTCAAGACATCAAGACGCGAAGGAAAGAATCCAGTCCGAGCTAGGAAAAATAGCTCACCCTGAAATCTTATTATGCTGAAGTATGGCTAGAGTTGCGGTTGAGTAGAAGTCGATGGCACGTTTGCTGCACTCCACAAATAACAAGAAAGAAACATACAAGTAGGGATCAGTACAAGGCACCAGTACTGAGTAGATATCATCGGCCAACTCAAAATAGAAAACAATATATTTCAGTTAATTACATAAAATCAACTAATATTCTTGACAGGTGACAACAAAATTTACCATAACACTTGGCCATAACACCAAGCACATCTATGAGGTCTCAAGCCTCCACACCATACTCATTTGGGAAACAGGTTCTTTAGATTGAGTATATTAACATATTACAAGATTCATTCTCTTTACTATCCTGGTGTCGGAACGTGACACTCCGATCCACTACTATCCTGGTGTCGAAACGTGACACCCGATCCACTACTATCCTGGTGTCGGAACGTGACACCCGATCCATTACTATCCTTGTGTCAGAACGTGACACCCGATCCACTACTATCCTGGTGTCGGAACGTGACACCCGATCCACTACTATCCTGGTGTCGGAACGTGACACTCCGATCCCCTAATACTACGTGTCGGTTCGTGACACCTGATCCGTTAACCTCATTCTTTTAGTTCATCAAGCCTTCTTTTATGCCAAGACATCATCATTAACAAAGAGGTTTTTAAGGTTTGAGATGCAAAAGCCTCATCATGCTAATTCATCACAATTATATAATCAAATCATGCATGCACACAATTAAGCATATAGGAGACTTACAATACATCCCAATACATATCATTCGCTATTAAGAGTTTACTATGAAATAGCATAAACCATAACCTACCTCCACCGAAGAATTCGTGATAACGCAAGCTACTCCTCAAAATCTTTGCTTTCCTCTTCGTTCTCTCTTCTCTCGCTCGTTTCTCCCTCTCTCTCTGTTCTTTCTATTTTTCTTATTCAAAACCCTTTTTCTTTTACCCTAATTTTTATATAATTAAGTATAAAAGATGATAAAAATAACCACTATTTATTTCAAGGTCATCGCTTTTAACCCCCAAGTAATTGAATTATTAACATTAAACCAATAAATTTATAATTATAAGCAGGAATAGTCCAAAACGCCCCTTAAAACATTTAACAGAAATCCGACCCAGTCAGGGTTACACAGCCTGTGACGGTCCGTCATGCCTACGACGGTCCGTCATGCAGAGTCGTCTCTGAGTTTAGAGACTCAAATTCATTAAAGAGTGTGACGGCCCGTCATTCCTGCGACGGTCCGTCCTTCCATCCTGTCGCGACGTTCAGAGAGTCGATCTCAGTACTCAAAATTCTCAGGATCTAAGTGTTTTGGAACGAGACACCCTCGACGGTCCGTCGCGACCATGATGGTCCGTCGTGGCATCCGTCGACCCAGACAGTTATTACAAGAAGTAAACTCTACTGCTCAAAACGACTAACAGGTCATTACAATAGATACCAATTTACCCATCGTTCGTCCTCGAACGATCACAAGAAGAAAAACAAGGGCGAAAAGGAGTACCTGAATTTGTAAACAGGTGCGGGTATTTTTCTTGCATATCAGCCTCCTTCTCCCAAGTGGACTCTTCAACTGGTCGATTCTTCCATTGAACTTTGATGGATGCAATCTCCCTTGATCTCAACTTGCGGATATCTCTATCCAGAATGGCAATAGGCTCCTCCTCATAAGACAAATTCTCATCAAGAAGAACTGAATCCCAACGAATAATGTAGTTTCCATCCCCATGGTACCTTTTTAGCATAGACACATTAAATACCGGGTGCACCCCTGACAGTCCTGGGGGCAAGGCTAATTCATACGCTACCTCCCCCACGCGCTTCAGAACTTCAAATGGACCAATATACCTCGGACTAAGCTTACCTCGCTTACCAAACCGCATCATCCCTTTCATGGGTGAAACCTTCAGTAAGACTTGTTCACCCTCCATAAACTCCAAGTCTCTAACCTTTCGATCCACATATTCTTTCTGCCTACTTTGAGCCGCTTAAAGGTTTTCTTGAATGCATTTCACTTTATCTAACGATTCCCTCAGAAGGTCAGTACCCCAAGGTCTAACCTCAAATGCATCAAACCACCCAATGGGAGACCTACATCTTCTCCCATACAGTGCCTCAAATGGGGCCATATCAATACTTGAGTGATAGCTATTGTTGTATGAGAATTCTGCTAAGGGTAAGAAGTTATCCCAATGACCACCAAATTCTATCACACATGCACGAAGCATATCCTCCAAAACCTGAATCGTTCGCTCAGACTGACCATCGGTCTGAGGGTTAAATGAGGTACTAAGATCCAACCTAGTACCTAATTCGGCATGCAATGTTTTCCAAAACTTAGAAGTAAACTGCGTACCTCTATCTGATATAATGGAAAGTGGAACTCCATGCAATCGAACAATTTCTGAGATGTAAAGTTATGCTAACTTCTCTACATTATAAGTCACCTTGACCGGAATGAAATGAGCAGACTTAGTTAATCTGTCAACAATTACCCAAATAGAATCAAACTTGCCCAATGTCTTTGGAAGACCAACCACAAAGTCCATTGCAATTCTCTCCCACTTCCATTTAGGAATGGGCATTCTCTGAAGTGTCCCTCCAGGCCTCTGGTGTTCATACTTTACTTGCTGACAATTCGGGCATTGTGCGACAAAATCAACAATGTCACGCTTCATCCTACCCCACCAAAAATGTTGCTTTAGATCACGATACATCTTGGTTGCACCAGGATGTATAGAATACCCTTAACTATGAGGCTCTGTAAGAACAGTGTGAATCAGATCATCGAGACGGGGTACACATACCCTTCCTTTAATTCTCAAAACACCTTCCTCGTCGATTTTTGCTTCTTTAGCCTCTCCTCGCAACACCTTATCTCGGATCCGGATCAGTTTCTCATCGATAAACTGCTTTCCTTTAATCTTATCAAGAAAGGAAGATCTTGCCTCCACACAGGCCAAAAATCCTCCCTTCTCATTAACTTCTAGCCTCATAAAGTTATTAGCCAAAGTCTGAACCTCTCTAGCCGATGGGCGTTTAGAAACCTGCAAATGGGCTAGACTTCCCATGCTCCCTGCCTTTCTGCTTAAAGCATCTGCTACAACATTAGCTTTTCTCGAATGATACAAGATAGTGATATCATAGTCCTTCAGTAGTTCCATCCATCTCCTCTGTCTCAAATTCAAATCTTTCTGAGTAAAGACATACTGTAAACTACGATGATCTGTATACACTTCACATTTAACCCCATATAGATAATGTCTCCATTGCTTTAATGCAAACACTACTGCAGCCAACTCCAAATCATGGGTCGGATAATTACGTTCATGCACCTTTAATTGCCTCGAGGCATAAGCAATTACATTCTTCTCTTGCATAAGCACTGCACCCAACCCAGAATAGGATGCATCACAATAAACAATGAAATTCTTACCTTCCACTGGCAGGGTAAGAATTGGTGCAGTAGTCAACAAGGTCTTGAGTTACTGAAAACTTTCTTCACATTCGTCCGATCATACAAATGGAACACTATGCTTAGTCAAATTTTTCAGTCGGGAAGCAACGGAAGAGAATCCCTTGACAAATCGATGGTAGTAGCTAGCTAAACCAACGAAGCTCCTTACCTCTGTAACATTAGTAGGTCTTACCCAATTCTTCACTGCTTCAATCTTGGAAGGATCCACCATCACTCCATCCTTAGAAACCACATGCCCTAAGAAGGACACTGAATCTAGCCAAAACTCACACTTGGAGAATTTGGCATAAAGCTTTTTCTCCCTCAACATTTCCAATACCATTATCAAGTGCTCCTCATGTTCTTTCCTGCTCTTTGAGTATACCAGTATATCATCAATAAACACAATGACAAAGAGATCCAGATATGGCTTAAAAATCCCGTTCATCAGACTCATGAAAGTAGCGGGGGCATTCGTAAGTCCAAAAGACATTACAAAGAATTCATAATTCCCATACCTGGTTCGAAAAGCAGTCTTTGGCACATCTGCTGCCCGTATTTTCAATTGATGATAACCAGATCTCAAGTCGATTTTTGAAAAGGTACAAGCACCTTGTAACTGGTCGAACAAATCATCTATGCGAGGAAGAGGATACTTGTTCTTAACAGTTACTTTATTCAGTTGCCTGTACTCTATGCACATCCGAAAACTCCCATCTTTCTTCTTCACAAATAAAACTGGAGCACCCCAAGGGGATGCACTTGGTCTAATAAAGTCTTTCCCTAACAACTCTTGAAGTTTGGCCTATAACTCTCTTAACTCAGCGGGAGCCATCCAATAAGGGGGTATGGAAATGGGGCGAGTACCCGGCTCCAAATCAATGCAAAAGTTAATATCTCTATCTTGTGGCATACCAGGAAGGTCTGCAGGAAGCACATCCAGAAACTCACGGACTACCGAAACCTACTCAATTGAAGGTACTTGGGTAGTATCATCCCTGAGGTGTGCCAAGAAAGCTAAACACCCTTTACTAACCATTCTTTTAGCACGAAGAAAGGAGATGATACGAACTGGAGTGGAAGTGTAGTCACCCTCCCACACTAACGGATCTGTCCCAGGCTTGGCCAACGTTACAGTTTTAGCATTACAATCTAAGATTGAAAAATTTGGAGAAAGCCAAGTCATACCCAGAATTACATCGAAATCAACCATTTCTAAGATAACCAAGTCTACATGAGTATTGCTCCCCAAAAATGTCACCATACAAGACTTATATACCTTTTCAACTATCACAGACTCACCCACCGGAGTAGAAACACGAATAGGCAAGTCAAGAAATTCACAATTTAAATTAAGGCCAGTAGCAAATGCGGAAGATACATATGAAAATGTGGAGCCAGGATCAAATAATACAGAAGCCATGCAATCACAAACCAAAAGATTACCTGTGATAACAGCATCTAATGTCTCCGCTTCTGACCGCCCAGGGAAGCGTAACAATGGGCCCTATCACCTGTCTGCCCGTTGCCCCTACCATGTTGCGCTGCAGTCATTCCGGCTTGCCCGCCACCCCGGTTTGTTTGGTGACCACCATTACCTTGACCACCACGTCCTCTAGAATGGCGGCCTCTTCCATGACCACCTCTACCTCTGACTATTGGGGGTCTGTAACTCTGGTTTGGACAATATCTCTTAATATGTCCAATTTCCCCACATCCATAACACTCTCTGGGTTCAAGCATAGGTCTCTGTGAGAATGACGTAGTCTGGGGATAACCTCCAAACTAAGAGAAATGTTGACCGGTCTACGGTGGACCCCCAGCTACAGCCTGTAGTGAAGACTGAATAGGTCGGGTTGGATAACCTCCTGAACTCTGCCCTCTGGGGTAAGAATCACTAAACTCACCTCCCTTACGAAACTTCTTAGTTGCTGATGACATGGTGAAGTCATCTGTCTTCACTCCCTCCACCTCTATCACAAAGTCTACCACTTCCTGAAAGGATTTTGCTGCAGTAAATACCTGTATGGGTGGAATCTGCAAATCTGACCTCAATCCCTTCACAAAATGGCGAATCCGCTCTTGTGGACTGAAGCAAAGCTGGGTGGCATACCTATATAATGCACTAAACTTAGCCTCATACGCAATGACCGACATCCTGCCTTGCTCTAGGCTCAATAACTCATCTCTCCTCCTATCCCTCAAAGTCCGGGGTATATACTTCTCCATAAACAAGCTAGAGAATGATGCCCAAGTCATAGGTGGTGCTTGTGCGGGTTGACACTCAACATACGATCGCCACCACATTTTGGCGTTCCCCAGAAATTGATAGGTCACAAATTCGACGCCAAATCGTTCTACTATGCCCATGTTGTATAGTAGTTCATGACAATCGACCAGAAAATCATAGGCATCCTCAGATTCAACACCCTTGAAGACTGGAGGTTTCAATTGCAAGAACTTACTGAAAAGTTCGTGCTGATCACTTGTCATTATAGGCCCTGTAGTCAATCAAGGAAACGTGCCTATTTTCAATGAGGCATCGATGCGGGGAGCCAGAGCAGCTGCATGCTGTACCCCCGGAACCTGAGGTGCTGGTGCAGAAAACACTGGAAGTGTCTGGCCCTGATTAGATAACCCGCTAAGATAAGCAAGAACCTGATTAATCATCTCTGGGGTAGGTTGGGGTGGTAATTCCTCATTCTGCACTTGCTCATTCTCCCCTTTCTCACCCTCTCTTACTACTTCCTCAGTCGGTGGAGGAGTCACCGCCCTAGTACTAGATGGGCCAGGTGCTTGTCCTCTTCCTCTAGAGGACGTCCTCCCGCGACCTCTACCACGGCCTCTTGCCACTGCTCCTCTTTGAGCTACAGCCTCAGTGGCTGGCACAGATGCATCTTGTCTTGCCGGTGCTGGTGTTGGCGCAGTTGTTGCTCTAGTTCTAACCATCTGCGAAATAGAGTGAAGATGGTCAGATACCAATTTGTATCACCTAGATACCGATGGGATCCAAGTAATAGCACGAAAGAAAGAAGGAATGAAATTTTTTCCTTAAGTCCTATAGCCTCTCAAAGAAAAGTAAAGGCGTCCCCCTACCGTTCCTCAAGACTCTACTAGACTCTTTCTTGTGTGATGAGACCAACGAACCTAATGCTCTGATACAAAGTTTGTCACGACCCAAAACGAGTCGCGAGTGGCACCCACATTTACTCTCCTATGTAAGCGAACCAACCAATCTAATCCCAACATTTCCCCCATAATAAACAAAAATAATGCGGAAGACTTAAAACTCATTAACGAAATCAATTAAATAACTTCTAAAATTTATCAATTACTATTCCCAAAAACTAGAAGTCATCATCACAAGAACATCTATCCTCAAATTACTAAATCTAAGAGTATCTAAGAAACTAAAATAAGTAAAAGAGATGGTCCATGTATGAACTTCAAGACATCAAGACGCGAAGGAAGGAATCCAGTCCGAGCTAGGAACAATAGCTCACCCTGAAATCTGATTATGCTGAATTCTGGCTAGAGTTGCGGTTGAGTCAAAGTCAATGGCACGTTTACTGCACTCCACAAATAACAAGAAAGAAACATACAAGTAGGGGTCAGTACAAGGCACAAGTACAGAGTAGATATCATCGGCCAACTCAAAATAGAAAACATTATATTTCATATAATAAAATAAAATCAACTAATATTCTTAACAGGTGACAACAACATTTACCATAACCCTTGGCCATAACACCAAGCACATCTATGAGGACTCAAGACTCCACACCATACTAATTTGGGAAACAGGTTCTTTAGATTGAGTATATTAACATATTACAAGATTCATTCTCTTTACTATCCTGGTGTCGGAACGTGACACTCCGATTCACTACTATCCTGGTGTCGGAACGTGACACCCGACCCACTACTATCCTGGTGTCAGAACGTGACACCAGATCCATTACTATCCTTGTGTCGGAACGTGACACCCGATCCACTACTATCCTGGTGTCGGAATGTGACACCCGATCCACTACTATCCTGGTGTCGGAACGTGACATTCCGATCCCCTAATACTACGTGTCGTTTCCTGACACCCGATCCGTTAACCTCATTCTTTTAGTTCATCAAGACTTCTTTTTTGCCAAGAAATCATCATTAACAAAGAGGTTTTTCAGGTTTGAGATGCAACAGCCTCATCATGCTAATTCATCACAATTATATAATCACATCATGCATGCACACAATTAAGCATATAGGAGACTTTACAATGCTACCCAATACATATCATTCGCTATTAAGAGTTTACTATGAAATAGCATAAACCATAACCTACCTCCACCGAAGAATTCGTGATCACGCAAGCTACTCCTCAAAATCTTCGCTTTCCTCTTCGTTCTCTCTTCTCTCGCTCGTTTCTCCCTCTCTCTCTGTTCTTTCTATTTTTCTTATTCAAAACCCTTTTTCATTTACCCTAATTGTCATATAACTAAGTATAAAATATGATAAAAATAACCCACTATTTATTTCAAGGTCATCTCCTTCAACCCCCAAGTAATTGAATTATTAACATTAAACCACTAACTTTATAATTATAAGTAGGAATAGTCCAAAACGCCCCTTAAAACATTTAAAAGAAATCCGACCCAGTCAGGGTTACGCAGCCTGTGACGGTCCGTCGTGCCTACGACGGTCCGTCCTGCAGAGTCGTCACAGAGTTCAAAGACTCAAATTCATCAAAGAGTCTGTGAAGGCCCGTCATTCCTGCGATGGTCCATCCTGCCATCCCGTCACGACGTTTAGAGAGTCGATCTCAGTACTCAAAATTCTCAAGATCTAAGTTTTTTGGAACGAGACACCCTCGACGGTCTGTCGCGACCATGACTGTCCGTCGTGGCATCTGTCGACCCAGACAGTTATTACCAGAAATAAACTCTACTGCTCAAAATGACTAACAGGTCATTACAGTAAGTTAGTATATTATGTTAATGAAATAAGTTGACTTTATGTGTAATGTAAAGGAAGCTTGTTGATCTTATGCCTAATATGATGAAAGTTATGTAAATGATGAATGTGAAATTCCTACTTCAGTGTGATTCTCAATGAGCACTTATGTGGGAGTAGAAGTATGGTATGTTACTTTCACATTGCACTAGTGTCTTTAGTAATAGATGTAAACTTTTTAAATAGAAATGAAGCATGATTATATTTTATAGTATTATGGATTACTTAGGTATGTATTGAAGAGGTTGTATGGGTGGTTTGGTAATTTTTGTAACAACTCTAAAAAAATGAATATGCTATGTTTAGTGTGTCTAGAATGCCTACAATTAGACCGAGTTCACATAGATTGAAGCGCGTAGAACCAGACCTCTGAACACTTGCGACAGACAAGCCAACTAAGTTGGTTATTTATTTGAGCTAGGAAAGGTTGAGTCCATGCATGTTGGGTTCCCAAATATGAAGATTTACCCGGATGAGTCTTTACCACACTTAAAGAGGGGAAATCTTATGTTTGGAGGGTCTAGAGGTAAAATTGTCTTATTCTAGGTTAAGGGTAGTATCTTAATTACCCTAAATATGTAATTAATTACTTAATTAATAAGGTGGAGGGGTATTTTTGGGAGAGAGGGCAAAAATTTCCCTTTTAGCGAAATCTTGCTCCATCCGGGTTCGAATCTAGGAGAGAGCAATGATTTAAATTATTTTATTTAAATTGGTAAATTAATGTAATTAATTATTATTAATTATCTTATTCAAGAAACAGGAAAAATAAGAATTTTTATTTGAGGTTTGAATGATTCCTAGTTTGACTAAGTCTTTACCTACGCCTAAACAATCTTTCACGTTTAACTCTCTCTCTCACGTTAATATCTCTCTTTATTTTCACGTTCTATCTTCCTAAACAAAAGAACTGATCATAAACTAAATGTTCTTCACACTTGAAGAACATTCACGTTAAAAACTTATTCAAAGCATAACCAAAAATGTTAGGCAAAAGGGAGGGATTTTTTCGTCGAAGTTTGGTGATTAAGCTTTAGGAATTGTACAAGAGTTTGGAGGAGGTATTTGGGAAGAAAGTTCAAGGTTTGAATGTCAAAATAAGGTATGGGTTTTGTTACTGTTGGTCCCTTTCCCTAGAGACCCCTATGATTCAATCGATTCTTATCCGAAAACTAGTATTGTTTCCTCGTTGCTTGTCCCTGTTACTAGCTCCTATCGATGTTTGTAGGTTGGTATATCTGCTGGTAGATATTAGGCATATAATGTGTTTTTGTGATGAATATGTTCATGAATGTGTATTTGGAACCGTATGACTGATAACCTATGTTTTCCGAAAATATGTGTGCAATGTCTAGTCGTGACTTTTGGACATAGATTTGAGCATGAAAATTACATGTTTATGGTTGTATTTCACGTGCACAAACTTGTTTAAATCGTGATGTTCATAAGCGTTGTAAAAATGCTGATTTGACTGCAAATTCTTTATCAAATGTGATCTTGAAAATGCACCTAAAGAACTCACTAAAAACTACTCCAAACGTATACACATTTAACGTGAAAGAGGTGAGAAAATAGGCAGAAAAAGTTTATCAAAATTTCCATCATTGTGTTATCTTAGTTTTGACCAAAACAAGGACAACAACATGAGATTTTAAATGAATTAAAAATAGGTGAGGTCACTAGGGATTGAATCCAAGACCTCACACGTGAAAAGCTCCAAAAAAAAAGAAAATAAAGGAATGGGGTTAAGGGGAAACCGAACCTAGGTACCCTTTACTGAAAATTTGGTGAATTTCACTAAGTCTTACTATAGATAATTAAAATTTAAAAATGAGTGAGGCACACGAATTCTAACCGGAGGGCCCTTGGCCGATTTTCCCTAAGTTAAAAACAGAAATAAAGAAATGAGAGAGGTGGGGTTCGAACCCACTACCTCTCAGTCATATTTAAAGAATCAAAATAAAAAGAAAAGGTTGCAGCGTGTAGGAATAGAACCAACGACCTCTAGGAACAACAAAAAGTAATTTAAGGAGAAAATTAATGTGGGGTTGTAGGGGTTCGAACCTACACCCTCTCGGCCAAGAAGGAGACAATTAATATAAAAGAAAATAAAAGTAAATGAGGTTGTGGGGGTTCGATCCCACATCTTCTCATTCCCAATGAATAAAAAATAGAGAGAGAAAACTAAGGGAAAATGAAATGAAGGCATTCGGGATCGATCATTGCTCCCCAAGTCGTGTGGATCAAAAAAAAATAAAAAAATAAATGTAACTGTTATCCAAAGGATTCAAAATTGGGTTCCCTTTCCATAAGTCCGTATTGATACTTAACTCATACGTGAATAAATTTTCAAAAATAATGTTGCCTACATAGATCAAAATCGAGATCTCGGCATACTTAGAAGATGCATAAGTCTTGTACCACATAATCTTAGAAAGATATGAATCACTCAAACGAACTATAATTGAAGCCACATGGCTTGAATGTATAAACCCATAAGTCTAGAATACGTGTAAAGTAAGTGAACCTAAGATATAATTAACAAAATGATAAAACCGTAGAAGGGTCAAGTAAGAGTGTGAAAGACACTAAATGGCCAAGTGCATTGTCATAAGATGAAATGAACATTCATGTAAGAAGGGGTGAGTAATTATGAAGAGAAAATATGCTAAATCTAATGCATGTGGTGACAACATGATAAGAGGATAATGTGAAAGATGAGATTAATCTCAAATGAGCCTAAGTAAATGTTACCAAAACGTACTCACATATTAGAGTGTAAAGCTAAAGAAGAGACTAGTCTATATGAACACTCTAACGAAAGTATTCAGATTAATGTATACTTAATACTAATTATGAGATGAAAAATCATCTATTTAGTTGTGATGTCCTCATACTAGAAGCCAGCTTCAATGACATATGCGTAAAATGTAATGGAACTTTATACTGAGCACCGATAGGCAAGCTATGCGCGGTGATGCCTTCTTTCGAGAAGGGCGGAGGTTCACATAACTCTCATGATATGAGAGTGTCTGGCAAGCCGGATATGGGTCTATTTATATCTCATAGTCTTTGAACATATATTGCCAATATATGGATCTAGAAGAGCTCAATTCCCTATATATGCTAGCATGTTTTGGTTAACCATGGCCGATGATTCAACCTCTTTTTAGTGTGGGGATGACACACTTGATATCATGATTCTCACATGATCTATGTCGGCTAAGGATAAAGATCCCAAAGAATGAATGAGACCAGCCTCATATGATGCATATAATGAAATGAACGATACCAAAGGTGTTAGGATAGGATAATCAAGAGGCGAGTTAGACTCAAGATATGACACTAGGTTATTCTTGAGCATTTCACAGAAAACTCGATGAGAGTCTTAAAT
Source organism: Solanum habrochaites (assembly GCA_027704765.1). Lineage (NCBI taxonomy): Eukaryota > Viridiplantae > Streptophyta > Magnoliopsida > Solanales > Solanaceae > Solanum > Solanum habrochaites. The sequence continues at coordinate 26,036,186 of JAKWJA010002495.1, forward strand.
TACATCCTAGGTATGACTAGTAGTTACACTAGTATATGAATCAATGAAATGAAGTAAGTATGAATGAATGAAGCAGACTCTGTGTTTGCTAAAAAGGCTCCCTAGTTGGGATCCCATATGTTGAGCTCTCATTTTGGGAAGTCCTAATGTCATTTCCAAGATACAAAGGTCTCATGGCATATAAAAGAATAATATGAACTATGTGATTTAATATGTGCAATATCTTATGTGGTGTTTGCAAAATAATAAGTATGATGATACGTATTACTCTCATGGCATGACTTTCCTAAACCAAATTTGGCAAGTCCCCTGAATTTTCTAATACAAATTTGGCAAGTCCCCTGACTCTCCTAATTCAAATTTGGCAAGTCCCCCGACTTTCCTAATCCCAATTTGGAAAGTCCACTGACTTGACTTTCCATAAATCTTGTTTTTAGGAAAGAGCTATTTTTACTCATGTATTTCATTTTTGTGTGCTTTCATATACCCATACTTAGTACAAGTGTGTAATAATCCCATACAAATCTATATTTTTAGGTGCAGGCACAGGTGGACGTTAGAGCTTATAGATAGACGCTGATGCTATCCAGACGTGGAGCCCTCATCCGGACTTGGTAGGTCCTCATGCATTCGAGGACGCTTTCCAATTATATTCTAGGTTAGTTATAGGATTGAGCTAGGGGAGTATGTTCCACTAACATTTCTTTCCCATTTTATTTCAGACATTGTATTGGTGCCATTTTGGCAAGTATACAATTAATGCAGTATTGAACTATTTCTTTCAGTTGATGCTCTTAATGTTAGATAGTTGATTCTGAACGTATATGAATTTAAGTAGAAGTACTTACATGCATGTTATGAAACAAAAGGTTCAAATTTTCTACTAAAATTAACCTATATGAACTAAGGATGACGTATAAAGGCTTGTCTGCGACCTCTAAGAGCTCAACGACGCCGGTTTTGTCTGAGGTCTAGATTTCGGTCGTGACAAAGCTTGTATCGGAGCATTAGGATAAATTACAAAGATAATAAGTTCACATCAACCACATTGAATAGTTTTTATGTCATTTTAGTGAAGTGCAGCACTATCCTGAATTAGAGACTGCATGATGCGTAGGAAAATTTCCTTTCTTCTGATCTTATCATGCCTTTTTCCAATGTCTTATTCTTGATGTTATGAACGTGTCTAACACCAATCCTTGTTTTTTTTCATAGAATGAATATTGGGAGAAACATTGGTCAGAGGAGAGGAGGCTGATGGGGACAATCAGGGTCCACCCTAGGGTCCAGCTAAACGAGTAGCTATACCGGTTAACTCTGTAGGTTGATTCATGCGTAGATGCTAGAATCTATGCCTAGATGGCACACTTCATCACTATGCAGGCCCAGGCCATGACTTACAAGGTCAACTGGTAGAATGTTCAAAGAGAAAACCCACTGGTTCGTATCATAACTGACAGGCTGCAAGACTTCACGAGGGTGAATCCTCATATTTTCATAGGGTCTAAGACTTTAGAGGATCCCCAAGAGTTTGTGTACGAGGTGCATAACATTTTGGTGTCTATGGGGGCCACAGATACCAAGAAATCAGAGTTGTCTTTCTATCATCTTAAGGATGTTGCACAAACTTGATGCAAGATGTGGCAGGATAGCCGAGTGGTGGGAGGAGTTTCGGTTATTTGGGAGCTTCTTAAAACAGCATTCCTGGAGAGATTCTTCCCCAGGGAGGTGAGGGAGGCCAAGATTGAGGATTTTGTCAACCTTAAGTAGGTATCAATGACAATCAGGGAGTATTCCCTAAAGTTTGTTAAACTATCAAGGTATGCTACTTCCCTTGTATCTAATAGTAGGGATAAGATAAGTAGGTTCCTCACACGAATCACCAAAGATATGGAGGAGGAGTGTAGGGCTGCAATGCTCCACGATAACATGAACCTCTCCATGTTGATGAGTCATGTCCAACACGTGGAGGAAAGCCGGAAGAATAGGGGCGTTCGTGATGCTAGGAGGCCTAAGCCTCATGATCAGGCAGGTACTAGCTATGGTGGCAACAAAAACAATTTTGGTGTCCGAGAGCAGCCAACATTCAAAAACGGGCAATAGAGTTCTAGGAACTCTAACTTTCAGAGGAGTACAACACCTAGGGAGGTAGACCCGAGCCCAAGAAGGGCAATGGAGGTGATATGTAGCATCCCAGAAAGAATTGTGTTAAGTGTGGTCGTGCTCACAGTGGAGAGTTTAGACAGGGCACTAATGCCTGTTTCGGTTGCGATAAGAGAGGGAACATGGTTAAGGACTTCCCACAGAACTGGGGTCAGGCTGGAGGTAATGCTCAGCCTAGGCCTAATCCACAAGGTGAAGCAGTAGCCGAGCCTCCTAAGAGGAACAGGTTCTACGACGTGAAGGGCCTGGAGGAGCAGGAGAAATACGCTGATGTGGTCACATGTATGTTGCAAGTATTCTCAACTTTTGTTTATGCTTTACTTGATTCAGGGTCTACGCTTTCCTTTGTAACTCCTTTACTTTCTCTCACTTTTGAGATATTGCCTAAAATTCTGCATGATCCTATAGTGGTTAGTAAACCTTTAGGAGAAAATGTAATAACTGATAGAGTATACAAGGATTGCCTAATAGTTGTAAGTGGTAAGACTATGTGTGGAGACTTGATTGAGTTACCAATACATGATTTTTATGTTTTTCTTTGCTTGTACTGGCTTCATAGTTGTTATGCTTGTATGGATTGTCGTAGTAAGGTTGTGAGATTTTGTTTCCCTACTGATGAAGAGCTGGTATGGGAGAGGTACAACTCGAGTCGTCCTAATCCCTTGATTTCGAAACATAAGGGCAATAAAATGATGTCCAAGGGGTTATTATGCCATCTTGTGAGTGTTAATGATTTAGATCATGGCATTCCTTTCATTGACTCAGTGCCTGTAGTGAATGAGTTCCAAGATGTATTTCCTGATGATTTTCCTGGAGTTCCTCTAGCTCGAGAGATTTACTCCAACTGAACTCAAAGAGTTGAAACTGCAGTTAGAAGATCTCATTAATAAGGGTTTCATTCTCTCGACCATATCCCCTTGGGGTGCTCCAGTGTTGTATATGAAAAGGAAAGATGGAACCCTAAAAATGTGTATCGATTATCGACAGCTAAACAAAATCACTATCAAGAATAAGTATCCACTTCCCAGAATAGATGATTTGTTCGACAAACTCCAAGGGTTTAGTTTTTTCTCGAAGATTGATCTTCATTCACGATACCATCAGCTCAGGGTTAGGGATGGAGATATCCCAAAGATAGCCTTTCGTACCTGTTGTGGTCACTATGAGTTCTTAGTTATGTCATTTGTTCTCACGAATGAACCTTCTGCATTTATGGATCTCATGAACAGGGTCTTCCGTGAATACCTTTACTCTTTTGTCATAATATTCATTAATGACATTCTCATCCACTCTAACACCAAGGAAGAGCATGAACAACATTTAAGACTAACCTTGCAGTATTTAGACAACATCAGTTATATGCCAAATTCAGCAAGTGTGAATTCTGGCTAAGATGAGTGACCTTCCTGGGTCATGTTGCGTCTGACAAAGATGTGGAGGTAGATCCCAGGAAGACTGAGTCTGTTAAGAACATGACAAAACGTCTTTAGCTTATTGATTGGCTGGTTATTATTGCAGGTTCGCGGAGGGTTTTTTTTCTATTGCTGCCTCACTGACAGCTTTGATTAAGAAGAAGGCCAACTTGGAATGGACAGAGACTTCTGAAAATAGTTTCCAGGAGCTCAAGGACACTCACTTCAGCCCCGATGCTTACTTTGCCTAAGTGTGGTGACAATTAAACTATTTATTTTGATGCATCTAGGGTTGGTTTGGGTTGTGTTTCTTATGCAGTGTTTTAAGGTGATAGCTTATGCGTCCAGACAGCTCCAGGTTCATGAAAAGAATTTTTCACTCATGACCTGAAGTTGGAAGCGATGGTGTTTGCACTAAAATTGTGGAGGCACTACTCATATGGAGTGCATGTGGTGTGTTCACAGACCACAAAAGTCTCCAATACGTGTTCACATAAAGGGAGTTTAATCTATGTCAACGGAGGTGGTTGGAGATGTTAAAGGACTATGATATTAGTGTCCACTACCATCCAGGTAAGGATAATGTTATAGCTGATGCTTTGAGTTTGATGGGCTTGGGAAGTACAGCCCACATTGAGGTGAGAAGAAGTAGTTGGTGAAAGATATACACAGACAGGACAGAATGGGTGTGCGATTAGTTGACTTTAATAGTGGGGGTGTTTAGTTCATCCTAGTTTTAAATCATCCTTAGTAGTTGAAGTCAAGGAGGGTCAAAATCTTGATCCTATGTTGATGGAGCTGAACGACTCAGTGTTGGTTAAGATGAATGAGTCTTTTGCTTTGGGAGATGACAACATACTAAGGTACCAGGACAAGCTGTGTGTACCAGATATGGATGATTGTCTGACCAGGATCATTGTAGAGGTCCATGGTTCCATATATTTCATACATCCAGGTTCCACAAAGATGTATCATGATTTTAAGTAGATCTATTGGTGGGTTGGCATGAAGAATTAGAAAAGCATAATATGTGGCCAAGTGTCCTAATTGTCAACAGGTTAAGGCAGAACAACTTAAGTCTAGCGGTCTTACTCAGATTATTAAGGTTCCGACTTGGAAATGGGAAGCCATTAATATGGACTTCGTGGTTGGTTTTCCAAAGACTAGGAAACAACATGAATCCATATGGGTTATTGTGGATAGGATGACTAAGTCTGCCCACTTTATCCCTGTGAAGTCTACTTACAGAGACAAGGATTATTCGACACTTTACATTGAGGAGATTGTGAGATGTCATGAATTCCTTTGTCTGTCATTTAAGATAGAGGAGCTCAGTTCACTTCACGTTTCTTGAGATCATTCCATAAGAAATTAAGCACACAAGTAAAGCTGAGTACTGCCTTTCACCCTCAGACTGATGGGCAGGTAGAGAGCACCATTCAGATATTGTAGGATTTGTTGAGGGCGTGTGATTGACTTTTGGGGTAGATGGATGACTGATAGTTCTCTTATAATAATAGCTATCACTCAAGAATTGGGATGGCACCGCTTGAGGCGCTGTATGGTAGAAGGTGTAGGTCTCTAGTTGGGTGGTTCAAAGTTGGAGAGTCATCCATTTGGGGTACATAGATCATTCATGAGGCTTTAGAGAAGGTCAACGTTATTCTGGAAAGGTTTGCTATTGCTCAAGTCGGAAAAATTCTTCTGCAAACAACAGAAAGAGGCCCTTAGAGTTTGATTTTGGTGACCAGGTATATTTGAAGATATCACATATGATAGGGGGGATGAGGTTTTGCAGGAAATGGAAGTTAATTCTGAGGTATGTGGAACCATATGAGATCCTACAGCGTGTGGGTGAGGGGGCCTATGAGTTGGCATTGCCTGTGGAGGTAGCTTCTGTTCATCCAATCTTTCATGTATCTATATTAAAGAAGTGCCTAGGTAATTAAACATTGATTCTACCTGTTGAAGGTTTGGGGGTCGAGGAAGACTTTTCCTATAAGGATGTACCTGTCGAGATTTTAGACATACTGGTAAAGCGGCTAAGGAACAAGACGATTGCCATAGTGAAGGTATTTTGGGGGAATCATTATGTTGAAAGTGCTACGTGGGAGGCCGAGGCCTATATTATATCCCTCTACCCTCATCTTTTCAGCTCTTGAGGTTATACTTCCTACTCTTAAGTCTAAGTTTCCTTATCTCTCCATTCATTATTTTTGTTTCTTGTTTGTGGATAGTAATTATTCTATGATCTGACTGACATTATGCTAGATAGTTAGTAGTGTCATTGGGGGACGAATGTTCCTAAGGAGGGGATAATGTAACAACTCTAAAAAAATGAATATGCTAAGTAATGTTTAGTGTGTCTAGAATGCCTACGATTAAACCGGGTTCACGCGGATTGATGCGCGTAGAACCAAACCTCTGAACACTTGCACAGCCAAGCCAACTAACTTGTGTAGTTAGTTGAGCTAGGAAAAGTTGGGTCCAGCCATGTAGGACTCCCGAATATGAAGATTTACCTGAATGAGTTTTCACCGGACATAAAAGGGAAATCTTATTTTTGGAGGGTCTAGGGGTAAAATGGTCCTTTTCCAAGCTAAGGGTAGTATTTTAATTACACTAAATATGTAATTAATTATTTAATTAATAAGGTGGAGGGGTATTTTGGGGTGAGAGGGACAAAGTTTCCCTTTTAGAAAAATCTTGCTCCATCCGGGTTAGAACTCTAGGTGGGAGCAATGATTTAAATTGTTTTATTTAAATTGGTAAATTAATGTAATTAATTAATATTTATTATCTGATTTGAGAGAGAGGAAAAATTAGATTTTTTAAGGTTTGAAAGAGTCCTAGTTTGACTAAGTCTTTACCTAAGCCTAAACAACATTTCACGTTTAACTCTTTATCTTACGTCAATATCTCTCTTTGTTTTCACGTTCTCTCTTCCTAAACACATGAAATGATCAGCAACTATAAGTTTTTCACACTTGAAGAATATTAACGTTAAAAACTTATTCAAAACAAAACCAAAAACGTTCGGCAAAAGGGAGGGTTTTTTCCGTCGAAGTTTGGCGTTGAAGTTCAAGGTTTGAACGTCAAAATAAGGTAGGGGTTTTCTTACACTTGTTCCTTTCCCAAGATATCCATAGGATTCAGTCGATTCTAATCCAAATACTAGGATTGTATCCCCGTTGCATGTCCTTGTCACTAGCTCCTATCGATGATTGTAGGTTGGTATGCCTTCTGGTAGATATTAGGCATGTAATGTGTTTTCTTGGAGAATATGTTCATGAATGTTTGTTTGAAATTATACGACTCATAACCTATGTTTTCCGAAAATATATGTTTATGTGTGTGCAATGCATTGTTGTGACTTTTGGACACTGATTGGATCATGAAAATAACATGATTATGGTTGTAATTCACATGCATAAACTTGTTTAAATTCTTAAGTTTATAAGTGATGTAAAATAACTGATTTGAGTGCAAACTCTTTATCGAATGTGATCTTAAAAATGCACCCAAAGAACTCACTAAAAACTACTCCACACAAATACACATTTAACGTGAAAGAGGCCAGAAAATAGGCTGCAAAAATGTGATAAAAATTTCTAGTATTGTGTTAGCTTAGTATTGTCAAAAACAAGGATAACAACATGAGATTTTAAATGAATGAAAAATAGGTGAGGTCACTAGGGATTGAACCCGACACCACACACGTGAAAAGCTCCAGAAAAATTAAAATAAAGAAGTGAGGTTAAGGGAAAATTCAACCTGGGTACCCTTGACTGAAAGTTGGTGAATTTCACAAAGGCTTATTATAATTAATAAATGTTTAAAATGATTGAGGCACACGGGATTCGAACCCATGTTCCCTTGGCCGATTTTCCCTAACTTAAAAACAAAAATAAAGAAATGAGAGGAGTGGGGTTCGAACCTACTACCTCTCAGTCTGATTTAAGGAATTAAAACAAAAATAAAAGGTTGAGGCGTGTGGGAATCGAGCCCATGACCTTTAGGAAAATAAAAGGGAATTTAAGGAGAAAATTAAAGTGGGGTTGTGGGTGTTCGAACCCACACCATCTCGGTCAATAAAGAGAGAATAAAAAGAAAAGAAAATAAAAGGAAATGAGGTTTTGGGGGTTAGATCCCACATCATCTTAGTCCCAATGAATGAAAAATAAAGAGAGAAGACAAAGGGAAAATGAAATGAAGGCGTTGGGGTTCGAAATTGGGTCCCAAAGCTATGTGGATCAAACAAAAATAAATAAAAAATGTAAGTGTTGTCCAAAGGAATCGAAAACAGGTTCCCTTTCCCAAATTCCAAATTGATACATAAGTCATACTTGAATAAATTTTAAAAAAAAATGTTTCCTACATAGATCAATAACGAGATCTTGGTTTACTTACATGATGCATAAGTATTGTACCACATAATCTTAGGAAGATATGAATCACTCAAACGAACTATGATTGAAGCCACATGGCTTGAATGTATAGACCCATAAGTCTAGCATAGTGTAAAGTAAGTGAACCTAAGATGTATGTAACGAAATGATGAAACCCTAGAAGGGTCAAGTAAGAGTGTGAAACACGCTAAATGACCAAGTGTATTGGCATATGATGAAATGATAATTCAGGTAAGAAAGGGTGAGTAATTATGAAGAGAAAATATACTAAAGGTAATGAATGTGGTGACAAATGATGAGATGAGAAATAATTTATTGAGCTATGATGTCCTCATACTAGAATCCATCTTTCCATGACGTATGAGTTAAATGTAATGGAACTTTATACTGAGCACTGATAGGCTAGATATAAACGGTGATTCCTTCTTTCAAGAAGGACGGATGTTCACCTAACTGTAACGACATGAGAGTGTTCGGCATGCCGGGTATGGGTCTCCTTATATCTCCTAGTGTTTGAACCTATACATCCAATATTGGGACCTAGCAAAGCTCAATTCCCTATATATGCTAGCACGTTTTGATTCACCTTGGTCAGTGATTCCACTTCTTTTTGGTGTTGAGATGACACATTGTATTTCATGATGCTCACATGATTTATGTCAGTCAAGGTTGAAGTTCCCGAAGAATGAATGAGGCCAACCTCAAATGATGCACATAATGAAATGAACGATACCAAACGTCTTAGATAGGATAATCACGAGGTGAGCTAGACTCAAGTAATGACACTAGGTTATTCTTGGTCACTGAACAACAAACCCTATGAGCGTATTAAACTACATCCTAGGTATGACTAGTAGTTACACTAGTATATGAATGAACGAAATGAAGTACGTACAAATGAATGAAGAAGACTCTGTGTTTTCTGAAGAAGACTCCCTAGTTGAGGTCTCATATGTTGATCCCTCATTTTTTGAAATCCTAATGTCAAGTCCATGATCCCAAGGTCTCATGGCATATTAAAGAATGATATAAACTATGTGATATGATATGTGCAATATGTTATATGTTGTTTGCAAAATGATAAGTATGATGATGCATGTTACTCTCATGGCATGACTTTCCTAAACAAAACATGGCAAGAACCATGACTTTCCTAATTCAAATTTGGCAAGTACACTGACTTGATTTTCCATAAATCATGTTATTAGGAAAGAGATATTCTTACTCATGCATGTCCTTGGTGTGTTCTTGCATATACCCATACTTAGTGCATGTGTGTACTTATCCCATACAACTCTACATTTATAGGTGCAGGCACAGGTGGAGGTTAGAGCTTACAGATCGATGTTGAAACTATCCGGACGTGGAGCATTCTTGCGGACATGGTAGGCCCTCATGCATTCGAGGACGCTTGCGCATTGTATTCTAGTTTAGAAATAGGATTGAGCTAGGGGAGTATGTTCAACTGGCGTTTCTTTCCCGTTTTATTTTAGACATTGTATTTGTGCCATTTTGGCAAGTATACAATTAATGCATTATTGGATTATTTCATTCATTTGATGTTCTTAATGTTAGATGGTTGATGGTGAATGTATATGAATTTAAGTAGAATGACTTACATGCATGTTAAGAAACAAAAATTTCAAGTTTTCGGCTATAATTAACCTAGATGAAGAAGGATGACGTATGCAGGATTGTCTGCAACCTCTAAGAGGTCAACGACGCTGGTCTCGTCTTGGGTCTAGATTTTGGTCGTGGAAATGTCTTACGTAGGTTAGTATTGATTAATGGATTTCTTGATGAATGTGACTAAATTTGAGATTTGTAGAAGTTTTACCTTATTTGTTAACTGATGACTTGTAAGATGCTTTGTAAACTTGATTCATAATGGTTTTACTAAAATAGCATGAAAAGTATATTTCAACTAAAATGTCCTCTTAAGCCTCAATTTTTCATATTGCCATACTTAGTACAATGCTTCGACTAACTCCATACTTTTCTGTATTTCTATAACTATAGGTGGAAGGTAAGTGAATGTTCTTAAAAGGTGAAGCTTGGAAAGTTTATTTCTATGAGGATTTGTATGTTACATAAGTTCGAGCACATGAACTATGTTTCTTTGAGATTCTTTCTTCTTAAAAATTTAAATAAGAATGAGTATGTTTCTTTCAATGTACAGGGTCATGACCCTATGATGTCAAGACGTGTCTAAGTCGTCTTTTGATAATGAGAGTTATTCCTTAGTTTTATAAAAGAGTTTCTTATTAGTTATGTTGTGAAAAGTTTTAAATGCGCAATAATTTTCATACCTTTGAAATGAAAGAAAGATAAGAGGCTTGTACAAGGCCTCCGAGAGGTCAAGTACGCCATGTAATTCCTAGGGGGTATCTTTGGTTGTTTCATATAAGGACATTTCCCTTCCATCACTACTCAACAAATCAACATTGATTACTAGACATACTAGAGGAAACATTCATGCATTTAAGAATTTCACATAAAGATCATCCCATCGAATAACTCTAAATTACACTAGTGCAATGTGAAAGTAGAATCCCATCCTACAACTCCCACTTAGTGCTCCTTTGGAACAACCCTAGACCAAGCACATCACATTCAACCATTCACATAATCTTTAATAACATTAGACATAAGACCAAAATGCATGTTTAATCAATATTTGACATAAAGTCCACTTACTTTATTACCATCATATGGTAACTCATTCTTTCATTGACGTTACAAGAACATACCAAGACTCTCTCCAAATACCTACTTGTGCAATGCTTAGATGGCGTCCAATTCAACCATCTACCCTAAGTAGCACATTCTTAGGAACACCTGGTTCATTACTTTCATTCGTGGGGGCCAGTTTTAACCGTCATAGACCATGGGATCTTATCATGGAATCTCAGTATTAACCTCTACCGGAGGAGGGATTCCTAATTGCCTAAGGTAGGGTCATTCTATTAGCCATTATGTGGAACACCACTAGCTAGTCCTATGTAGACACATAGTTAAGGGATAAGGAGATTGTTTTTAAGTACTACATCTCTACTCACAAAGAATACCGATCTAAAGAGGTTACTTTTGGATACATCTCTACTCACGAAGAGTATCAAACCATTCTCAAATCCTCTCGGTGCTAAGCATTAATAGCCACAGAGTTTTAGAATTTCATTACATTCATTAGCTATAAGTTTTTTTCTTACTACTACATACTACATCTCAACTTACGAAGAGTACCCGTCCCAACTTTTCATTCATAAATTGGAAATCTCTTAGGGGAATATTGAGGTTGTTACTAGGCACAACATCTATATTCATTAAGAGTTTTCACCCCAAAGTCCCCCGTCCATTCATTAGAGTTATATAGAGAAAACATTTCAATAGACTCTCGTTCTTTACATTTTAATTAGCTTCATTCATTCATTCATATGTATTTATATGCCAGAAAGTGTTTGACATAACCCCCATCATTCATAACATTATCTTTTAAACATTATTATACTATATTGATCATAATCCACACACAAACATACTGCATATTCACATTATAACCCAACGATCACAAAAACTTCAAGAATCACATCCATACCTTCATAATACACCTCTATACATAAGCATCATGACATTACTTTACTTAACATTCAATGCCTTCTATAACATAACCACAATGCACATACATATTCATATACATTAACTACACACTGCCACCATAAGTGGACCCACACAAGAGAAATTCAATAGGGAATAGAAAAACTTAGGTCAACATTCCCTTCGTCAAAGTCGTGATCACACTTTCTCAATTCTCCAACAATTAATCATAACTAGACATGAATAACAATAGATAACAATAATCAAACACAAGATAAAATAAAATTCTAACAATATCCAATTACCTTCATCAATCCCACTTCATAATCCAATTTATTAGATTTGGACAAACATAGGTTCTTTAAGGAATTCCATTAAAATAATATAAAACGCCATGATTCAAAATTTATACATCAATATCATGACTTAGAAAATGTCTTGGCAATGAATCATACCTTAGTAATAGGAAGCCCACGAAATTTGAGTTGAAGACTTGAATAATTGACCTTCTTCCTTGGAGATTCATAGTTTTTCAATGGAGGTTTTGGAGAGAGAGAATTTTGAGAGAAGAGAGACATTTTTATTTTCAACTTGAGGTTTTTTTTTTATTGGTGAAGTGAGGTAAAAATGACTCAATAAACATTTTTAATAAAATCCCAAAGTATCCAAAACACCCCTCCACAAATTGGACATCTTTAATTAAGTCTATTTAAATTTTAAATGACGCGACCAAATATGTTACATAATTGCGCGTCGCGGAGGCACTTCCAAATGTTGGTTTTGGAATTTAATTTGACCCAGAGAAGTTCGTTACAAAAATACATCGCAAGGCCATTTTTTTCCTTTTTGTGACAACGTGATAAGAGGCTAATGTGAAAGATGACATCAATCTCAAATGAGCCAAAGTAAATCTTACCAAAACGTACTCACCTATTAGAGTGTAAAGCTAAAGAAGAGACCAGTCTATATGAACACTCTAACGAAAGTATTGAGATTACTGTATACTTAATACTAATGATGAGATTAGAAATCATCTATTGAGATATGATGTCCTCATACTTGAATCCAGATTCCATGACGTATGAGTAGAATGTAATGAATCTTCATACTAAGCACGAATAGACTAGATGTGAGCGGTGATACCTTCTTTCGGGAAGGGCGAAGGTTCACGTAACTCTCATGAAATGAGATTTTCAACATGCCGGGTATGCTTCTGCTTATATCTCTTAGTGTTTGAACCTATATTGCCAATATAGGGACTTAACAGGGATCATTTCCCTATATACGCTAGCATGTTTTGGTTCACCTTGGTCGGTGATTCCACCTCTTTTCAGTGTGGGGATGACACATTGGATTTCATGATGCTCACATGATCTATGTCAGTTAAGGTTAAAGTTCTCAAGTAATGAAACTAGGTTATTCTTGATCATAGCACATCAAACCCTATGAGCGTCTTAAACTACATCCTAGGGATTACTAGTAGTTACACTAGTATATGAATGAATGAAATGAAGTACGTATGAATGAATGAAGCAGACTTTGTGTTTGCTAAAGAAGGCTCTTTTGTTGAGGTCCCATATGTTGAGCCCTCATTTTGGGAAATCCTAATGCCAAGTCGATGATCCCAAGGTCTCATTGCATATGAAAGAATGATATAAACTATGTGATATGATATGTGCAATATATTATATGGTGTTTGAAAAATGATAACTACGATGATGCATGTTACGCTCATGGCATGACTTTCCTAAACCAAATTTGGAAAGACCCCTGACTTTTCTAATTCAAATTTGGTAAGTCCCCTGACATTCCTAATTCAAATTTTGCGAGTCCCCTGACTTTCCTAATCCCAATTTGGCAAGTCCACTGACTTGACTTTCCACAAATCATGTTTTAAGGAAAGAGCTATTCTAACTCATGCATGTCCTCGGTGTGTGATTGCATATACCAATACTTAGTACAGGTGTGTACTAATCCCATACAACTCTACATTTTTAGGTGTAGGCACAGGTGGACGTTAGAGCTTACAGATCAATGTTTAAGCTATCCGGACGTGGAGCGTTCATCCGTACTTGGTAGGCCCTCATGCATTCGAGGACGCTTGCCCATTATATTCTCGTTTAGTCATAGGATTGAGTTAGGGGAGTATGTTCTAGTAGCGTTTCTTTCCCATTTTATTTTAGACATTGTATTGGTGCCATTTTGGCAAGTATACACTTAATGCAGTATTGAACTATCTCATTCATTTGATGTTCTTAATGTTAGATGGTTGATGGTGAACGTATATGAATTTTAGTAGAATGACTTACATGCATGTTAAGAAACAAAAAGTTCAAGTTTTCTGCTATATTTAACCTAGATGAAGTAAGGATGACGTACGTAGGATTGTCTGCGACCTTTGAGAGGTCAACGACGCTGGTATCGTCTGGGGTATAGATTCCGGTCGTGACAATTTCTTACGTAGGTGAGTATTGATTAATGGATTTCTTGATGAATGTGACTAAATGTGAGATTTATAGAAGTTTTACCTTATTTATTAAATGATGACTTGTAAGATGCTTTGTAAACTTGATTCATAAAGGTTTTATTAAAATAGCATGAAAAGTATGTTTCAACTTAAATGTCGTCTTTAGCATGTATTTTCATATTGCCATACTTAGTACAATGCTTCTACTAACTCCATACTCTTCTATATTGCTAAAAGTATAGGTGGAAGGCAAGTGAATGTTCTTAAAAGGTGAAGCTTGGGAAGTTTATTTCTAGGAAGATTTGTATTTTTTTCATATGTTCGAGCACATGAACTATTTTTCTTTGAGTTTCTTTATTCTAAAAAATTTGTACAAGATTGAGTTTGTTTCTTTTAATGTACAGCGTCGTGACCCTATGATGTCAAGATGTGTCTAAGTTGTCTTGTGATAATGAGAGTTATTTCTTAGTTTTATAAAATATTTTCTTATTAGTTATGTTGTGAAAAGTTTTAAATGCGCAGTACTTTTCATACCTATGTAATGAATGATAGCTAAGAGGCTAGTACAAGGCCTCCGAGAGGTCAAGTACAATATGTAATTCCTAGGGGGGTATCATGGGTCGTTTCATAAGTGTCCTTTAACACTACAAAAGAAAAGGACATTTGCTTTCCATCACTACTCAACAAATCATTATTGATTACTAGAGATACTAGAGGAAACATTCATGCATTTATGAACTTCAAATAAAGACCATCCCATCAGATAACTCTAAATTACACTAGTGCAATGTGAAAGTAGCATCCCATTCAACAAATCCCACTTAATGCTCCTTTGGAACAACCCTAGACCATGCACATCATATTCAACCATTCACATAACCTTTATTAACATTAGACATAAGACCTGCATGTTTAATCAACATTTTAAGTCAACTTACTTTATTTCCATCATATAGTAACACATTCTTTCATTGACGTTACAAGGAAATACCAAGACTCTCTCCAAATACCTACTTGTGCAATTCTTAGATGGTGTCCAATTCAACCATCAACCCTAAGTAGTACATCCTTAGGAACACCTAGTACATTACATTCATTCGTGGGGGCCAGTTTTAACAAACATAGACCATGGGATATTAACATGGAATGTTTTTATTCACCTCTACAGGATGAGGGATCCCTAATTGCCTAAGGTAGGGTCATTCTATTAGCCATTATGTGTAACACCACTAGCTAGTCCTATGCGGACACATAGTTAAGGGATAAGGAGATTTTTTTAAAGTACTACATCTCTAATAACAAAGAGTACCGATCTAAAGAGGTTATTTTTGGATACATCTCTACTCACGAAGAGTATCCATCCCTTCTCAAATCCTCTCGGTGCAAAGCATTAATACCCACAGAGTTTTAGAACTTCATTACATTCATTAGCTATAGGTTTGAGGCTTACTACTGTATACTACATCTCAACTTACGAAGAGTACCCGTCCCTACTTGTCATTCATTCATTGGAAAGCTCTTTGGGGAATATTGAGGTTGTTACTAGACACTATATTTCTATTCATGAAGAGTTTCCACCCCAAAGTTCCCATATTCATTCATTAGAGTTCTATAGAGAAAACATTTCAATAGACTTTCGTTCATTACATTTTAATTAGCTTCATTCATTCATTCATGTGTATTTATATGTCCGAATGCCTTTTACATAACCCCCATCATTCATAACACTGTCTTCCAAACATCATCATACTACACTGATCATAATCCACACACAAACATACTGCACATTCACATTATATCCCAACGATCACAAAAACTTAAAGAATCACATCCATAACTTCATAATACACCTCTATACATAAGCATCATGACATTGCTTTACTTAACATTCAATGCCTTCAAGGACATAACCACAATACACATACATATTCATATACAATAACTACACACTTCAACCATAAGTGGACCCACACAAGAGAAATTCAATGAGGAATCGAAAAATTTAGGAAACATTCCCTTTGTTAAAGCCATGATCACACTTTCTCAATTCTTCAACAATTCATCATAACTAGACATGAATAATAATAGATAACAACAATCCAACACAAGATAAACAAAATTCTAACAATATCCAATCACATTCATCAAGTCCACTTCATAAGCCAATTTATTAGATTCTGACAATCATAGGTTTTTCAAGGGATTCCATTAAAATCATATAAAACGCAACGACTTAAAATTTATACATCAATATCATGACTTAGAAAATGTCTTGGGAATAAATCATACATTAGTAATAGGAAGCCTACGAAATTTGGGTTGAAAGATGGAATAATTGACCTTCTTCCTTTGATCTTCATAGCTTTTGAATGGAGGTTTTGGAGAGAGAGAATTTTGAGAGTAGAGAGAGATTTTTATTTTCAACTTGAGGGTTTTGTTTTGATTGGTGAAGTTAGGTAAAAGTAACTCATAAACAATTTTTAATAAATGCCCAAAGTACCCAAAACACCCCTACACAATTTGGACCTCTTTAATTAAGTCTAACTTAATATTTAAACGACGCGACCAAATAAGTTACGTAGTTGCGCGTCGCGGAGGCACTTCCCAATGTTGGTTCTGGAATTTAATTTGACACAGAAAAGTTCGTGAGATGCCCGCATCGTAAGGCCACATTTCTCCTTTTGAGTGTATGTTGCATGAAGAACCAACACCTCCAAAAAGCGGTTGTTTGCTCGTTGCCTTGGCAGCCTCTTTGCAAATGCTTGGTCCCTCCTCAAAGACCTCTTGGTTGGTCCTTCGTGAGTCATGCTCGAAAGTTTTGAAACTAATTTATTAAGACAATAGGTTCACCTCAACTGATTTTAGACTCCAAATGACACACTGAAACAAGGTAAACATACTAGCACATGCTAGTACACAAAAGACTAGTTTTCGGAAATATTGGTAGTCCTTTAATGTTTCACTTGGAAACTCCAAATAACTTTAAAGTTTGAATTTCAGTTTTTAGCAACTTATTAAATTAAGAAAGTCATGTGAAGCTCAAATTTTTCCTAATTCATTTTTAGGGGGTAACATATATTCACCTCGAAAGGTATTATGAGTTAAGAGAGTATGAGTAGTAGTAGTGAAAGTTTCCAAAGTTATGGGGAGGTATGCAGCGGTTAAGTTATTTAAGAAATAGTGATGAGGTAAGCTACGTCATTATAGTCATGCACCTAGTAAGTTATTAAATCAAGAGTTTTCCATTATTAGTATATGAATGAGGAATGAGGTGTGAAGATCTCATGATAGGAGGTAGAGTAAGATTTTCAAGTTAGGATGAGTTAGAGTATGCTTTAATTATAAAAGTGTTTATGATGATGTTGCACTGTGTTAGTAGAGACCAAGTGTTGGTGTTGAATAGAAGTTCAGATTTTTTATTCATGAGGTACTAGATCTAAGTCACTCTTACGTTTTAAACGGATATGCCATAATATTCTAAGTGTTACAAAACTAATTAGTCAATGATGTCGAATGAATGAGTAAATAGTACTTCAGTTGTGAAGTGGAATGTGGTAGTAATTGGTAAGTATGAAGAGTAAGAGATAATGATGGACTACTTGTCATGAAGTTTTAGTACGCAAGTGTTTCTTAACTATTATCCATTAGTTGTAAATTATTGTAGTAAGCGAGAAATCATATAGATATTTAGTTTAGGAATAACCATTGAGCTTAAATTTGAGATAAGTTTCACGATGAAAAAAATGGAAACATGAGTTAGATGATGTTAGTCTTCAGATATGATCTGGTAGACTTGACATATAGTAGTTGAAGTAAAGTGATGTTAGTTGCAATAAATATGAGTGGTATAAGTATGAGACCATAAATTTTAGATAAGAAAAGTGAAGTGTGACTGAGTCACAAGGGGTACTGAGATGGTATGTAATCAACTGACTTTCCAATAAAGTTATCATATTTCATGTGTGCTCAAATATTATAACTAAGTTGTCAATGTGGAATAGGTTGATGGGAGCAATGTTTTCTTCTTACGAGTTAGATGAGATGACATTATAATCCAATGAGAACAGGATAAGAGACTCATCGTAGAAGAAAGAGTCTAAATACCTGCTTATGGAGAGTTCAATAGCCATGAGGTAAGGTTTTTCCGAGTATTAAAAGAAGGCGGTTTTAGACTAGTTTAGAGATGATGGAATAGATACTTACCTTTCAAGTGTAAGGTTCAAATCAAAGGGGAAATTGATAAGATAAGAAACCAAGTGATGTGTTGAGAATTAGATAGTTATATGTTCAAGAAGAGTTAATGTGGCATATCAACCCATTCATATTCTAGTTTATACCTCAAAGTCCAGTCATTACAAAATCTTATTGATGCTTCTAATATCAGGATTGTGTTCATGACCTATAATCATAAACTTTAGAAATATTCACATCCATACTCAATTCTAGAATAAGGGGAATGTACTTGAGATCATTGGTCTTTTACCTTAATGATTTTTAGTGACTTTTTAGTAGTTGAGTGATGCTAGAAGGATAAAGTTATTGTTCTTATCATGATAGTGATGATGTCATAATTCCATTTAAGGTTATAAATGTGAAGGAAAATAAGTATTAGGTTTTATTATGAGTAATAATCATGAGAGCCCTTACTTGGTTCGAGTAGTAATGGGGGAAATTATAGTTGGTTTGGTAGATATGATAGAGGAATGAAAACTTCTTAAGAAGTTTGTTGGTAGCAGTCCATAGAGTTTTTAGAGTACTAAGATGGAATGTGGTGGTGTTAAACAGTAGGTCGTTCTTGATTTGCGCCCAAGGTTGGTTAAATGTTGTTGTAAGGGGTAAACTTCTTGGGATGAGATTTCTAACAAAGGTATAGACCCTGAACCTTATGATTTTGGGTTAAGTTTGAATATAGTAAGAGCATACCATTACACTCAAACCTAAGTAAGAATAGTCAGTTACGCTTGTTGGAGTTATGAATTGAAGCATATGAGGTATGGTAATAAGAAAAAAAAGGGCATAGTTGAAGAGTGTTGCTAACATTAACAACTCATAGTCACATTTGCCTAGTAAAGGTATTCCTATTCTTACATCATGACCATACATTGTTTCATATAAGATAACTTCAGAGAGAGTGTGAGTACGTTCACAACAACATCATTCTCTACATAGGTTTGTAGGATGTCCCAAACCTTGGTATGAATCAGTTCAACCAATGTTAGTAGGTAAATTCACGAGTCATAGGAGACGATAAGAGTAACCCCATTACATTCCTAATCTAATCGTCATTCGAGGATGAATTATCTAAATTCGGTGATATTGCAACACCCTAAAAACTTTTAATCTAAGAATAAACAATTATTTGAGAGTAAAACATATTTTACTGAGAAATTTCAAAATTTCATAGGTGGTACGGTCACTAGATGTAGCACCCCAAAATCCAAAAAGACTAGAAGAGAAATTCATTCTAGTTATCTTTATGTACTTTTTATTTTTTTTCTGAACTTCAAATGACCATAACTTTTTGAACAAAAAGAGTTAGGTGTACCCTAAGGATGAAATCTAAGATATTTGATTCCTCTTTCAAACATCACCAAGTTTGCTAAAATTTGAGTTTGTATGAAGGAGATATGTCCGTTTGAGTACAACCTCTCTAGTTAAGGCTTTTCCATCCAAAGTAATCAGGGGTACTTTGGTGTTTTCCTTACCCCCACTTATTCTAACCGTGAACTATCCCCAATTAAGGGACAAAAATGAATAAAATCAGTATCATTCACCCACAAAATGTTTAGGTCTTTAGAGATAAAATTTAAAGAGGAGAAACGAAGAGTGTTCAAGATTCTTGCAAGATTTGGGGATTTTTACTAAGAATTTAATTCTTTCGAGGTATGAAAGTTTTCATACTGATGGATTTTCTCATCCTTACACCAATCCTAAGGTCATTTTATGAATTCATCCAAGAGATTGAGTATATTGATAATCTTGTTGAGTTATTTAGGTTTTGTGATTAATTCTTTTATAATGGAGTTCTTGAGGTAAGGTTTGTTAATGAGTGTTATTTTTTGTGGTTTTTAGAGCTAATTTTGTTGCGATTGTGTTGGGTTTATGTTTCCAAAGGAGTTTGAAGTAATTCATTCGAACCTTGATGAGTTAGGGCATGTAATTGATAAAAACAATTTGTTAGATTTTCTTGGTAGGGGCCTAAGCGGTGGACCACCCCTTGCACCAAAATTTTTCTATGTAGTTTAGGAACTTGCGCGATGTGCCAATAGTGGGCGAATTCCTGCCTTTACTAGATCATGCCTTGGACCGACGCACCACTCAATGAGACAAGGTTGTTAGATCCTTTTCCCATTCATTCTTTGTTTCGTATATGTTCCTTGAATCCTGTATTTGTTCCTTCCTTTATATTAAAAATTAATATATTTATAAATCCTTGATATACCATACATATCAAATTCATAAATCTTGAATTCACTTTCAAAATTAAAGATGAATTTAAGAGGACAGTTCGAGAAAGTTTTTTGAGTCAAATTGTGAATCCCTTTGAATCAACTATCCATTTGAGATAAGTTTTGAGGAAGTAAGTATAATAATATGAATAATTGTACCCATGAAAACTACATTGTCATTTATAATGTCCATAATTTTTCATGGACTTTATGAATTGAGTATTATTGAGAGGAGTAGTATCTTCGAGGTCTGAATTCCTGAGTATTGAGTTCCTAATACTTTCGAAAATATATTTATAATTATGGGATTACTATATTTTATTTATGGAGGTCCTAAAATTGAGTCGGTCATGCCTATAATTCTGCATGAACCCTATGAGTCTAGCATTCTTGAGATGACTAGTATCATTGAGTTCAACACCTCGTATTAGAGAAAGGGCCTAGAAGAATTTTTCTAGAACTTCCTAGTGTTGTACATCAGGGCTAACCATGGACCATAGGTTGGACCATGAACCGTTGGTGGGTTTGGGGATTGGCCACCCAAAGTGATGTCAAGGGAAGGAACCAAGAATGGACCAACAGATTTTCAGTCAAACCACGGTCCGTGGTTTAGGGGTCCGTACATCATCCCAAACTCTTAGTATCTATCAACGATTATGCGGGATGGTCCATCGCCTATTCTATTGGTCGTGGGAAGGTAGTTATTTTCAGGGATAGTTGCGTCCTTTCCTAATTAATAAATTTGTATACTTCGTTATTTTACTTATATCTAATACCCTAATATAAGTATTTTTAAAACCCAAATTTTTCAATTTAATCCATTCTTCCAAAATTATAAAGTAAGATGAAAAGTTCCTCTCCAAAAAACCTCTCTCTAGAAACTTGTAAAAGAAGAAGGATTCATCTAGTGTTTCAAATAAAGGTCTAAATTCATCCATTGAATATATGTAATTGTACTTGCGGTATGATATTTCTCATGCATGGATTCTTTACATTAATGGAGCTCCTATTTTCTCCTCTTTACAAAGGTAGCAATTTCCAATTTTCTAGAGTTTTCTTCAACTGCCACGAATTCACTTGATTATTAAATAAATGATTGAATAATGTTTTAATATGCATTAGTTGATGAATTAATATGATTTTATAATTTTTCCCAATAAAGTCATTTAAATTTCGTGAACTTATGATGAAATGAGAAGTTTTATAAATTAAAGCATAAAGTGATAGAATGACATAAATTTATGATGAAATCCCTATATAATCCTTGATTTCTATATGTGGTTATTGAAAGTAAGATATGAACCTTGAAAGGCGAAAGTATGAGATTATGCATGTTTTTATGAAACCTATGTAAATGTTTTAAGGATGCTTTGAGAGTATAGTATCAAGGATGATATTGTTGTTATGTTGTTGAAAGGACATTATTATACACAGTTACAACCATGATGTTAAAATTTCTGTCACATTATAAGGATTCAAGGATTAAAGGTTTTCTCACCTAATTGAATAAAATCAATGAGCTATGCTAATGAAACTCAGCTTGGATCGGCAGTATGACATCCCTTTCCGTGAATGATAAGAATAAGTAAAAAATGACTTTTTATCGAAGTTATGCGAAGAAACGAGTTACTATTGATGTGAGATGGAAACTCTCCTATTGTAAAGGTTGGGTTTCTAGAAGCAATCTCTTGAGATAGAATCTCTCCGGACTAGAGGACAACTTTCTAGTAGAAAGATCCTTATCCCTCAAACTACATGTCCCCATAGGATGATTCGCTAGTGGATCCAGTTAAGGTAGAAGTTCATGGTCCTTACCTTGAAAAATAGGAAAACCCTTTTTGAAATGGGAGTCATCGGGGATCATGTTATAGCTCAAATGGTCTTTATGTCGGTGAAGGCAAATCCCACATAAATATGAATAATGAACTAAGGTTATTTCAAAGACTATCACATATGCGTTCAAAGGTTTTAAAGAGGATGCTAGCTTGCATTGACCATGGTTTTATGACTTATATTTTCTAACCATTTTTTATCGTGTCCACTTTTGTCAATTGTATGTCAAGAAATGAGATGTACCTTCTCAAATATTTAATGTTTTATGCACGACTATCTTACTTGTTACCTTGTTTTATACTAACACACACTCTTGCCTACATTTTTCCTATGTTCCAAGAATCATGGTAATTAGTTTCATGGTTAGAGATGGACTTGAGATATTTCCAAGATTTAGTGAGCCCTCACGGCTTTGAGGACGGATTTTCTTAGTTTCTACTTTGTATTTCTCTTTTTGACATGATATATAGGTTAGGACTAGTTTCATTTAGTATATTATATGTATATGATGAGACAAGTTGTCTACACTTCCGCATTTATTTTATAAAATGTTTAGACTTGGACTATTATTTTACTCTTATTGTTCTATTTCTTATGTTATGTGTAATACCTCGAAAATGACTTAGGTTAACTAGAGCCTAACATATTTTTCATGAAAGTCTATGGTCCTAAATTTGTCTATAATGTGGTATTGAGGCAGTGTCTAAGATTTTAGGTGATTTTAAAGAGAAACGTCAAAGGACGACTAAAACGTTCGACGACTAAGTCACCTATTTGCCTCATATGTGGTTTTATATGTTTATATGTGATTAATGAGGTTAAAAGGGAATTATTTCAGTTATTATAGAGTATATAGTCAGTGTATCAAGTTTTGTAAAGTTTGGAGGTCAAGCTTCCCAGAACGTCCATGACGTTCGAAAGGTTTTCCCTGAAACAACCTTGTGTGTCTATGCATATTTTGTTGAGTTTTACGTGTTAATTTTAGATGAAATTCTTGTGAAATGTCCTAAACTTGTATACGATCTTATTTTATTTTAAAACGTATGGGCAAACATCCCCATGATCCATCCAAGGGTCCTCGAGGAAAGACCCTTCATGGGTGCCAAGACAGCCAAGACAACCCAAACCACAGAGGTAATCGACGCCCTGTAGGGGAGGTATCGTCAATGGGAAATTAGGCATGGGGAATAAGGGGAAAAATACATGCCTCAGTCCCAGACCACGGACCAGCAGGACGGTACGTTGGTCATGGGACGGGTCGTCGATGGATCTATCTCTGCGCAGGTTCAGTGTAAGTTCAAGGGGTTAATTTCCCACTTCCAAATATGAGAAAGGTAGGTTCCTAAAAGTATATTTAGGGTATTTTAAATATTTTATAATCCTAAAAACGTTATAATATTTCATTCTTCAAAATAAAAACCCAAATTCCCTTAGAAATTCCCTAGAACTCCATTGTAGCCAAAAACTCAAGGAAGGTCTTGGATTGAGAATAAAGTGGATATTCTTAATCAAATTGAAGAATTAGATTAATTGAGGTATGATTTTTGGTCCTCAAAACTCTATTCATCAAGGATCTCAACCGTCGAAGATGTTTTTAATGTTTTCAAAGATTAATCGTCCAACTTTATGATCTATGCATGGGTTCTTGCATTAAAGTTTTTAAAGCATTGCATATTGATTAAATTGTTATTAATTTTATTATTTTAACTCAATTATACTATGAATCCATCGTATTCATTAACAATAATTTTTGACTACTTTATAGGTTAAGTTATTTGGACTTAATGCTTATGAATTCTAGTGTAGTTTTGTATGAGCTATTCATTGATGTAATAATTGTATTAAATTGATATATAGGTTTTATTATATTTACGAATCTATATTTAATTGACATATTTTAATTTGGTATGATAGTTTTTATATTGAAATTATGTTCATGGTCAGTGGTAAGGTCCTTACGGTATTGAATTGGATACTTTAGCATTGGATCAAAGTGTTGAGGATGGAGTGGTGGTGTGCTTCCTAATTACCTTTATTTTATACTAATTAGAGTTGAATTAGGTTATGATCTGTATGGTCTACTTATGGTGACAGTTTTATGTGCTTTATTTGCAATTGATGTGGCCTTGTCGGTGTTACTTTATGTAATATGATTATCATGGTCTTGTCAGCACTACTTGAAGTATTATATTGATTTGTGTAGTTAATTATGTGAATTCGGATAATATATATCTACATTATAAGTAATTTTAAAGTATATTCGTTCTTCTATTGATGCTAATTAAATGATCATGTTAGACTACGACTATGGCTTTATGTGTGTAGTCTTAGTGTTGATGCATGGTTATTCCTACTTGAATATATGAGTCTATGATGGTGAGTGTACTGGATTACTTAAAGATGATAATGGTTATTTCTATGTGCTTCTAAAATGACATGTAATATGTGTTAAAGTAAAGTATGATTGTGTATTGTCTTGGTTGACTTGTGTTTCTTACTTGACGCATGTATGAATGTGAATATGACATGTCTTGACTTAGGATGATAATGCCTCTTATTCTTGTATGTATGAATGACATGAGACCTTACATGATGTTAATAGGGTCCATTATATGAAACCTTGAAACTAGTTGTAAGGTTAAGAATGTTGAAGTTGAAAACCATAATGGTATCCTTCAAGTAAAGGAATGATAGACTTATGGTGGTTGGCTGGAAAGGAATCATATCAAACCTTAGGGAAGTCATTATGATCTTCTTGTCACCATTGTAACGTATCCCTAGTGGACCTCTTTGGTAGGGTAAATGTGATTGGGTTATGAACTTGATTTGAAACCCCTTTATATGAACCTTAAGTATAAATTACTCTAGGAGAACAAAGGCTAGCACCGAGTGAGTATGCAAAGGGAAGTAGTTCTAGTTTAAGAATGAGATTAGATTACAAAGAATGCCCTTCATATTCCTTAACAATGTGCCTACATAGGCTTAGTCCAAGTTCTACCATTGGCATGTAGAACACCCTCGTCGGAGTAGGTTAGAACTCCGGATTCCATGTCTAGCTATCATTGTATATATCGATTATTGCCTATTTTCATCATATAGGATACCTATTAGTATTATAGAAGTTCTATGAAGTTTAAGTTGTGATATGGCATGCTATCTAGACATTACACAATAGGCTTTGAAGATGTTAGTTAGAGTCCTTAGGTCTTATCAAAGACAATTACATGAATGTCCATATGTGATGAATGAGTCTTAAATGAAATAATGAATGTAATGACTTAAGTTAAAAAGTATGTTCAATGAATAAGTACTTATCTAGAGTAGTTAAGGGTTGTCTAGTTAATGTGTGAAGGGGGCATAGGAATGGTCACTTTGTACCTTACGTAGATAATTTTTAAGAATGACTCTAGTTAGGGAAGATGTTAATTATGTGGACATGGTCTAAGCCTTAGGAAGTCTTAAGGATTATTTAGGTAGTCTTGAAGAGGGCAATCATGAATGTTATCTTCTTATTTACTTAAGTAAGTCTTCTGATAACCTTGGTAAGGTACTTGTGATATTATACATGTTATGTGTCTTGGCGTATTGTAAGTTTGTATGTGTCTAATTTTAAGTATGCTGGGATTATTTAGGCGTGCTTAGAGAGGGTGTATGGGTGGTCTCTCTTTGTGTTGCTTAAGTAAGTCTTAGGATAGATTTTAGTGGGATAATTACATATTAGAAGGTGTCTTAGGTGAAGGTAAGCAACTTCAGTGTAACAGTAAAGGAATTCACTGTACAATGAGTTGAAGTCACTGTAATGTTGCTTCAAAAATGTTATAAATTGATTAAATTTTATCTTATGTGTTTCTAAGGTGTTAATTAATATTGCTACAATTATGTTATGATATTTACGTTAAAAAAAGCATATTTCTACTAAATGTTCGTTTTCATGATTTTGCATAACGTCATACTTGATACAAGTGTTTGTACTAATTCCATACATTTTGTTATCTATAAAGGTGTAAGTTAAAGGTGAGAAGGATAATGAAGGAGAGCTTGGATTCTAGATTTATTTAAGCAAAGTTGAAGTATGTCCTCAATTCACTCGAGGGCATATATAGATGTCTTTTATTTCCTTTGAAGTATTGTAATAGACTAAGTATTTCTATATGTTGAAGTATGGACCGTGTCCCAAGTATTCTTGTGTCTAAGTTTGATGAGATTAAGATTTAGTATTTCCTATGATTACTAATGAAAGATGTTATTAAAGATATTCTAATGTTTTGTGAAAAATTTTAATTCTGCTCTACTGTTCATTATATATATGTGATGAATGACACGGAAAGGACTTGTAGACCTCCGAGAGGTCAAGTATGCCGGTTGCAATCTGAGATTGGCCTTATCTTCTAGGGTGTTGTTTCGAGATGTGACAAGCTTGGTATCAGAGCATAGGTTATGAAAGTAGTCTTACGAATCAAAAAGTCTCATCATGTCATGTCTAGTAGAGTCTTGACCATCGGTGTAAGTCGCTACACATCTATGGGTGAGAGGCTATAGGACGATAGAGTTTCCCTTCTTTTCTACTCCTATGTCATGGTGTAGAGTAATAGTTATGAGTACTCTTTTATCATGGTTTTCCTTGTGTTTCTAGGAAGATGAATATGAGGAGGACAACGACTAGGAGAGTTGAGGAGAATAATGTGCATGAGGAGATTCCTCCTCAAGTTGAGGAAGTTGAGCGATTTCCTCAATTTTCTCAAGGTGGTCAAGATGATCAAGTACCTATTGTAGAATGAGGTAATGATGTTCTGGTAGTTCCCCTAGAGTTGAGTAATAGTAATATTAAAGAGGATTTGTTTGATTTTGCCCGAGCAGCGACTACTCAAGTGAATTTTAGTACAGTGCCTAGGATGAATATTGTGGAGAGCACTATAACGTCTAGGTTGAGAGACTTGGTGAGGATGCATCCTCCTTTTTTTCTTGTCTCTAAGGTGGGAGAGGATCCTGAAGTATTCCTAGATAGATCGTACAAGGTGTTTACTTCCATGGGGGTTACTTACAGGGAGAAGGCAGACTTGGCTTAGTATTAATTGAGAGAGTTTTTTCAAGTGTGGTACGCTCAATGGAAGGATAATAGGCAGGTTGAGTCGGTTCCTATTGAGTGGGAAGAATTAAAGGAAGCTTTTATTGGAAATTACTTTCCCTGTGAGAGGAGGGAAGTTAAGGTAGTGGAGTTTATCAATCTCAAGCAATGCAATATGAGTGTTGAGGCATACTCTTTGAAGTTCTTAATGTTATCTAGATATGCCCCATCCCTTGTGTCTAAACTGAGGGATGAGATGAGTAGATTTGTGACGGTTGTCGTCCATCTAGTGAGGGAAGAATGTCGTACGGCCATTCTACATGATGATATGACCCTAGCTAGACTAATGGTGTATGCCCAATCAATAGATGACTCTAAACTTGAAAAGGAGTGGTTCTAGTGGCCATAGTCAACCTAGGTTCAAAAATAAGGCTCAAAATCAAGAAGAACGTAGGAGTGCTAAGGTGAAATTGGAGAAGGGAGGTGGTTCTCAAAATGGAAAACCTACATGTGTCACTTGTGGAAAGATGTAGTATGGGGAATGCATAAAGGGTACCAGAAGTTGCTTTGGTTAGTAAACAAGGACACAAGGTGAGAGATTTTCCTACCACTGTGGCTAGAAAAAGAGAGGGTAAAGAAGTTGCTCCTAATGTTCCAAAAGATGATGCTCCAAATAAGAGGCGTTTCTATGCACTACGGACTAAAGGATCAAATTCAGATGAGGATGATGATGATGGTAAGTCCTTGTATCTCTTTAGTGTTATGATATCCTTATAAATTGGGGAGTTTGGTGAGTTTGATTGATTGTTTCATCTTTTCTATTCAATTCAAGCTTGAGAGTAGAAAGTCATAGAAGTATGTTGCATGTTGCATTGTGTTTAGGGGTCTTGTTGAAATTGAATTTCATATATTCCTTGCATTGTGAATTTTATGAAGTTATGATTACGTTGAAAATTGTGTTTATGCGAATTGATCTTTCATATTAGCATGTTTCCATCATGAATTGCCTAAAAGTTGCATTTTTGAAAAAAAAAATATCCTAGTTCACTATACAGGACTGCCTATTCATTATGAAGATTTTGGAAAAATGACTAATTCATTTTTTGGACTAAAATTGTTGTAATGTGGTTAGAACTGATGTATATGAGTATGATATCGAATATAAAATGAGTTTTTAATACTTTCAATTGAGCATGTGAGTTGTATAGCTGATGAGTTATAGAATTCATTCTAATTTCTTGTTGTGTTTTGATGTTCTTGATTATGTGAAATTGATGTTCTCTTAGATGTTTTTATTCTATGAGATGTTATATGGATTATGTGTATGTCCTTATGCATCACATTATAGTGTTGTCTACTTGTTGTGATGAAATGCATGGTATGAGTCTATACGATGTGGTCCTATCTGATATGCATAATGTTGGTCTTAATGACTATATGATGAAGGTTTTGCTTGACATGATTGATGTTGTCTATGCTTGTCTTGTTGGTGTATAAAATGCATGTTAAGGCTTGTAGTCTCTTTGTAGGTTTACTTAGTATTTGTGAGGTTATGGGACTCCACATGTACATTGCACAAGTAAGTCTAAATTAGATTATGAGTAGGTTTTATGAAGACTTTGTGAAGTGAAGTACAATTATGTTAATGTTTCCTATTGTCTTACTATGATGATGATTAGAAGTCTTGACTTGTATGTGGTCTTGTAATGAGTTGTTCTATGTGGTCCTTAAAGTATGTAGAGTCAAATGTGATTTACATGTATTGTTATATGAGATGGTTCCATGATTTCATGTTTTGGGTTAATGAAGGTTGATGCATTCGTTATGACCTTAACGTGATGCTTGAGTATTGATAATGTAACAGGACATTATCTATACATTGAACCAATCATCACTAGAGGGTTACTTGGGAAAGTAAAGTATATAAATAAAATGGAGTTCACTTCAACGACAAAAGAGCTTACTTTAAGATTTCTTGGAAATGTTCGAAGAATGGTGAGTGTCATTTTAGGACGAATGTTGTCCAAGTGGGGGAGATTGTAATACCTCGAATATAACAAAGGTGAACTAGATCCTAACATATTTTTCATGAGTGTCTAAGGACCTAAATTTGGTCTATAATGTGGTGTTGAGGGAGTGTCTTAGAGTTTAGGTGATTTGGAAATGAAACGTCATGGGAAGACTAATATGTTCGACCACTAAGTCACCAATGTGAATCATATGTGTTTTTTTATGTTTATGTGGGATTCATGAGGTTAAAATGTCATTATATGAGTTATAATATGTATATAGTCAGTGTATCAAGTTTCATGAAGTTTGGAGGTCAAAAGTCCAAGAACGTCCATGACGTTTGAAAGGTTTTCCTTGAAAATACCTTGTGTTTCTATTCCTATTTCGTTAAGTGTTACGTGTTCATTTTGGACGAAATTCATGTGAGGAGGTCCTACACTTTTCTAAGAGTATATTTGAATTGAAAACATCCGGGCAAACATCCCCAAGGAACATCCAAGGGTCCTTGTGAAAGGACCCTTCATGGGTGCCAAGACTTCCCAAGACAACCCAAACCACGGAGGGAATCGATGCCCACTGGGTCAGCCTACGCCCCGTAGGTAATGTATCATCTATGGACACTTAGGTGTGGGGAATTAGAGGACAATGACCAGCCTCAGTACCGGACCACGGACCAATAGGACGGTCCGTTGGTCAAGTGACGGGTCGTCGATGGTCTGTCCGTCGATGGGTCTATCTCTGTGCAGGTTCATTGTAAGTTCAAGGGGTGAATTGGTAAATTCACACCACTTCCAAATAAGAGAAACGGAGGTTCCTAAAAGCATCTTTCAGTTATTTTAAATATGTTTATAAGCCTAAAACACTTTAAAGATTTCATTCTTTAAAATCAAGACCCAAATTCCCTTAGAAGTTCCCTAGAACTCCATTGGAGCCAAAAACTCAAGGAAGGACTAAGGACTTGGATTGGAGAATTTAGTGGAGATTATTCATCAATTTTTGAATAATTTGATTCATTGAGTTATGGTTTTTGATCCTTGATCTATTCATCAAGGATCCTAATTTTCAAAGATGTTTTCTACTGTTTTCAAAGATGAATTGTCCAGCTTCATGAACTATGCATGGGTTCTTGCATTAAAGGTTTTAAAGCACTGTATATTGATTGAATTGTTATTAATTTTGTGATTTTATCTCAATTAACCTATGAACCCATGTAATTGATGAACCTTAATTTTTTACTATTTTATGGGTTGAACGATCTGGACTTAATGTTTATGAATGCTTGTGTAGTTTTATGAGTTATTGATTGATGTAATAATTGTATTGAATTGACATCTAGGATGTATTATATTTATTAATCTATATTTAGTTGACCTAGTTTCATTGTGTATGATAGTTTTTATATTGAATTGATGTTCATGGCCAAGGGTAAGGGCCTTACGATATTGAATTGGATGGTTTAGCATTGGATTGAAGTGTTGAGGAAAGAGTGGTGGTACGCTGACCTAATTCCCTTTTTTTTATGTTAATTATACTTCAATTAGGGTGTGATTGGTATGGTCCACTTATGATAGCGGTGTTATGTACATTACTTGCAATGTATGTGGCCTTGTCGGCTTTACTTTATGTAATATGATGATCATGGCTTTGTCGGCACTTCTTGAAGTATTATGATGATTTGTGTAGTTGATTATGTGAATTTGGGTAATCTCTATCTACATGATAAGTAATGTGAAAGTATATGTGTTCTTCTATTGATGCTAATTAAATGATGATGTTAGACTACGACTATGCCTTATGTGTATAGTGTTAGGGTTGATGCATGGTTATTCCTACTTGACTATATGAGTCTATGATGGTCATATTGATGATGATATTTTAGAGTATATGCTGACTTAAACATGATAATCGTTATTTCTATGTGCTTCTAGAATAACATATAATATGTGTTAAAGTAAAGTATGATTATGTGTGTGTCCCTCACTTGATGCAAGTATGAATGTGACTATGATATGTATTGACTTAAGATGCTAAAGACTCTTAGTATTGTATGTATGAATGACATGGGACCTTAAATAATGCTAAGAGGGCCCTTTATGTGAAACCTTTAACCTAGTGGTAAGGTTATGAATGTTGAAGTCGAAAGTCGTAAGGGTATCCTTCAAGTAAAGGAATGATAGACTTAGGGTTGGTTGGATGGAACGACATCATATCAAACATTATGAAAATCATTAGGATCTTCTTGTCGCCATTGTAAGGTAGCCCTAGTGGACCTCTTCGTTACGGTAAATGTGAATGGGTTATGAACTTTATATAGAACCCTTTTATATGAACCTTAAGTGTAAAGTACTCTAAGAGAACAAAGGCTATCACCGAATAAGTATGGCAAGGGAAGTATTTCTATTTTAAGAGTGAGACTAGAGTAAAAAGCTTGCCCTTCATATTCCTTAACCATGTGCCTACATGAAATGTGTACAAGTTCTACCATTGGCAACTAGAACACCTTCATTGGAGTAGGTTAGAACTACGGATTCCATGTCTAGCTATTATGGTCTATGTCGGTTATTTCTTATTCTCATCATATGGGATACCTATTAGCATTAGAGAAGTTCTATGAAGTTTAGATCGTGATATGGGACGTCTAGACATTGCACAATAAGTTTTGAAGGTGTTAGTTAGAGTTCCTAGTTCTTTTCCAAGACCATTACTTGAATGTCCTTACGTGATGAATGAGACTTAAATAAACTAATGAATATAATGACTTAAGTTAAGAAAGTATGTTAAATGAATAAGAACTTATCTAGAGTGGTTAAGGTTTGTCTAGTTAAGGTATTAAAAGGGCATATGAATGGTCACTTTATATCTTACATAGATAAAACTTAAGAATAACTCTAGTTAGGGAAGATGTTGATTATGTGGACATGATCTAAGCCTTAGGATGTCTTTAAGGATTATTTAGGTAGTCTTGAAGAGGTCAATCACGTATGTTATCTTATTTATTTAGTTAAGAAGTCTTTTGATAGCCTTGGTACGGAAAATGTCATATTATAGATGTTATGTGTTTTGGCTTATTGAGTTTGTATGTGTCTCATTTTAAGTAGTCTTGGGGAGCATTAAGGAATTCTTAGAGAGGGTGTATGGGTGGGGTATCTTTGTGTTGCTTAAGTGAGTCTTAGGATAGCTTTTAGTGGGATAATTACATGTTACAAGGTGTCTTAGGTGAAGTTAAGCAACTTCACTTTAACGGTGAAGGAATTCACTGCACATTGAGTTGAAGTAACTGTAATGTTGTTTCAAAAATGTTTTAAATTGATTAAATGTTATCTTATGTGTTTCTAAGGTGTTAAATGTTGTTCCTATGATTATGTTATGATATGTAAGTCAAAATATACATATTTCTAATAAATATCCATTATCATGATTTTATGCATAAAGTTATGCATAGTACAAGTGTTTGCACTAATTCCATACATTTTGTTATCTCTAAATGTGTAGGTGAAAGGTGAGAAGGATTGTGAAGGAGAGCTTGGATTCTAGAGTCGTTCAAGCAAAGTTTAAGTATGTCCTCAATTGACTCGAGGTCATATATAGATGTTTGTTATTTCCTTTGAAGTATTGTAACATATTAAGTATTTCAATATGTTGAAGTATGGTTCGTGTCCCAATGATTCTTCTTTCTACGTTTGATGAGATTGAGACTTACTATTTCCTATGATTTCTAAAGAAAGATGTTACTAGAGATATTCTAATATTTTGTGAAAAGTTATAATTCCGCATTACTTTTCATTATGTATATGCGATGAACGATATGGAAAAGGCTTGTGCAAGACCTCCGAGAGGTCGAGTATGCCGGTTGCAATACGAGATTGGCCCTATCTTCTAGGATATGTTTCCGGGATGTGACATTATGAGATCTAAGTGTCTTGTATGGATTCCTTTTTGATTCTATACACAATGTTACATCTAGGGGGTACCCTTGGTTCGTGGCATTGAGTCTTTGAGTTTTGGAGTTATTGCGTTTCGAGTATGAAAACACATATATGGTTATTGAAATCCTCGAATTTGGTCATTCACGTCCATAATTGGGAATGAAACCTATTTTGAGAAGTCATATGAGAATGAGGAGAGTTGAGACTCATGTTTTCAAAATTAATATAAGGGAACTAAGTATTCCAAGTGTAGATGGCTTACTTTAAATACTGGATGGAACCTTGATTTTTAAATGTCTTTATGAGGAGTTTTTGGGCAGAATCTTATTTAAGAGAACCTTTTGAGTAATAATTTAAAAGTTTGAGGATGAGAAAATTTTTTTAAACATATGAGAATGAGTTATATTTTTGGGAGTAGTATTAAGCATTGATATGGGGACAAGTTCAAACAAGTCAAAGTCCTCATAAACCATGTATGCCAACATGGTTAAAGGTTCATAATTTATAGATGATTCTTATTTCCTTTTAATTATAAATTAGTTAATCCTTTTTGTCGAGGATTTATTATATTGCGGCAATGTATATAACAGTTTTGGGATCAAGACGCGGTATCATCACCTTGCTCATAGAGATGGTTGTCGATTAGAGAATGTCATAAATATGAGTAAAAAGAGTTTATTATTATATTTTATATACATTTTAGTTATTATTTAGTGTGTTAAATGTATCATATATTGTAAATGTTTTGCTGTTACTTTCTTTTTGAGTTGAGTATCCATGAGTTTGCGTTGAGTATCTTGAGTTTGAGTTGAGAATCATGAGTTGATTATCCTTGAGTTGAGTTTAATATTCTTGAGTGATATTGAGTCAAGACGAGGTAAGTATGTCTTCCCTATTATTAGATCGAGCCTATACTTATGTTGCAGAGTTTCCCTTACATGCTCGTACAAAATGTGTTTCCTTCAGGTCATATGATATTCCAGTCAGTTTTGGTAAGCCTTCTTATATTTCAGAGGACTTCACTTTTACCTTACAATTAGTAGCTTTTAGATATCTTGATTCTTGGATATCCTTGTGTAATAGGAGAGGCTTGATAAACTGACAGAGTTGAGGAGTTTTCTGTATTTACTTTCTTTTGAATTGTTTAACAAACTCCGAGTATATATGTTGAGTAAAATTCAGACTCTTTAAGGTTAAGTTTTTGAGATCAATGAATTTAAATTCAGTTTTAAGCTTATGTATGATTGAGTTAGTCTTTCTCTTGCAGCAAGGATGATGGTTCACTTTGGGACCAACAATATTTCTTGAGTGCCACCCACATCTAGGGTATAGACTCAGGTCGTGACAAGTTATTAATATCTAATGATTATAAAATTTATTGGACCATTCAAATTCAAAGTCTCAAACATGAAATAATATGCTAAAAGATAAAATATATTTAAAACATAAGAAATATTTCTAAATTATATTAAAGCAAATACTTTTCTGTATAAAATTCGTTGAATGATATACTAGATTACGATTTCCTATACCTAGTATTTGATGAGGTGTAGTTGATGGTTTATCAACCACTCAATATGATAATTTCACTATGCGTATGGGTGAAACCATCCAAGCATAGCATTCTAGGTTTACCTCTATAACCAATAAGATTAGGTTCTTAGGAGAACTTCTTACCCAAGTAAGCATGTTATGAATATACTAAAAATCCTTTGGAAATCCAGGGAGAGAAACCATTATACTATCATAGAAGCAAGGGATCTAAAGACCATTACAATGGATTAGTTTATTGGTAATCTTCAAACTCATGTGTTGAGAACACACAA
Source organism: Solanum habrochaites (assembly GCA_027704765.1). Classification (NCBI taxonomy): domain Eukaryota; kingdom Viridiplantae; phylum Streptophyta; class Magnoliopsida; order Solanales; family Solanaceae; genus Solanum; species Solanum habrochaites. Next base: position 26,071,340 of record JAKWJA010002495.1, read on the forward strand.
GATCATCACAAGAGGGATGTGAAGAAAATAAATCTCTAAGGGTTAAAGTCTCAAAGTGATCCCTATGAAGATGATGAGATATGGACAACGTGAATCAGAAATTTCAAAAGATTTTGAAGAAGCACGGTGGATTTATGAAGAGGGCTAGCTCCAACAAGTTAGCAAATGCAAGTGATTTGTGTCACTAGTATGGAAAATCAAAGAATTTTATCACAAGCTAGTGTACAATGGATATGCTTAAGTGGAATGTGAAAAAAAGAATCAATGAACTAGATGCCAGATAATTTAGAAGGAAGAGTAGTTGTTGACTTTGAAAGTATGATGGAGATGACTTTGAATTAATGGCTAAATCTGAAGATTAGGGCGTTGGTGAAGAGATAACTCTTCTTGATTTTACAAAATATCTGAATGGGTACTTCATTAAACAAAATAGAAGTCTATTTGGTATTTTGATTGACTCAATCAGTGAGTTTAGCACTAAAAATAATTTTATGACAACACTCTATAGTTTTTTCGAGATGAAAATTTTCTTTACTTGCTCGTATGTCTGAATGGAGGAAGAAATGACAGTTCTTTAAGCTGAAAATCTAGAATTCAGCGTCAAGTTAAAAGGGGTGCTTTAGGGTAATTGAAAGTTAAAATGTGAGGCTAGTAGTTTCCAGCTTTAACCTGAAAACAGGTGTGTGGTTACAACACTTACACCTCGAGATTTGATCTTGACAACCAAAAAGTACAAGAATATGTATATAGCTAATATGGATATTGCTCATAGTGACATTATCAATGTCATTATTATTTAATATGAAAAATATTGATATGTGGTGCATAAGACTAGGCCATTTAAGTTCTTCTTTTTTGAACAACCTTGTGTCAAAGAACCTGACATGTGGATTGCTAACAATTAAACTTTGAAGATGACAGAGCTTGTGATATATGTTTCAAAGAAAAGAAAGCCACGCCCTCTTTAAAACAAAAGAAGAAGGTAAGCATTACAAGTCCACATGAGCTACTCTATATGGATCTTTTTGGTCCCGTAAAAATTTAGAGTGGAGGCTGAAAGAAGTATATCTTGTGACTAAAGATGATTTTTCAAGATTCATAACGACAATATTTCTCAAGTTCAAGGATGAAATCTGTTATGTACTCATTCTGATGGAGCTAACCAACAAGATTGCAGATATGAGGTCAAATCATGCATTGAGTTTTAAAATGCCAATGTTGAGAGCTTCTATGCTGAGCATAGAACTCATCATATCTTTTCACTACCCAAATATCCTTAAAAAATTGTGTAGTAGAATGGAAGAACCAATACTTTGTTTATAATGCTAGGACTATGTTGATAGATTATGAGCTTCAAAGAATTTCCAAGCAGAAGTTGTAATCACTACATGTAATGAAGATAATGAATATGAGAATATGCTAAGCAAATTGATTTAGCTCAATCTAAGGTCACAAATTCACAAAATAAAGATGCAAGAGTAGATCAACCTCTATAGTTTAGGAGAAATTCGGGTTGAAAGCACGGTTAGTCTCATCTCACTTTTGGATTCTGGAATGCATACTAGGTCCAAAACAATAATTGTCTTTTAATTCTCAACATTCATATCTTCCAATTGAGCCCAACAATGATAAGGATGTTAACTAGGTTAACTCTATGCATGAAGAACTAGATCATTTTGAACAAAGCAAGGTATGTCACTTGGTTCCTAGACCATCTCCCAGAACTATCTTGAGGATAAGGTGAATGTACAGTACAAACATGATAAACATTGTGCACTTACAAAAAACAAATCGGTACTGGTGGTACATCTATATAACCAAGAGAAATACAATGACTATGATGGGAATTTTACCTATGTGGCATGAAAGGAGGCTATAATTGTATTTTCTGCATTTGCAATTTCATTGGTTTCAAACATTATCTTATAGATGTGAAGAGTGTTGTTTTAATTTGTTATCATAAGGAGGAATAATGTATCAAGTAACCACTAGGGTTTGAAGATGTTTATCAACCAAAACACGAGCTAAAATTTGACAAAACTCTTGATGAATAGAAATGGGATCTTAGAGCATCGTGTAAAAGGTTCTCCAAGTTTTTTTTTTATCATTGTTTAAAAGATTAAAAAAATGGACACCAATATCTTCTTAATATCACTGGAAAATGATTTTCTCATTTTTCAACTTAATTTCGATAACATTATCGATGACGCAATATCTAACCCTCTGTGTGGAAAATTTTTTGCACTCCTGATCAATGAGTTTGAAATGAGCATGATCAGAGAATTATGTTTCTTCGTGGGGTTACAGATCAAACAAATCCCATATGTAACTTCCATATTTTTTGAAAAAAAATATCAAGATTTTGTTGAAGAACTTTTATGTGGTTGATCCAAAAGTATTTGATGTCCTTTGGGCACAAACTCATAACTTGATGCAGAAAGACGTGATCCAGATAAAAATGAGACTATGTACATGGGAATAATTATCTATTTACTCTAACTGAATTCCAACATAACCGACATTGTGTTCAATGTTGGAATATTTCCAAGATTCCAAGCTTGTTCAAAAGAATCACATTTGGAAGCCACTAAGAGGATCATGATTTGTTATAGAAAACAGGGGATACAGTCCTAATCTATACATTAGGATATTCCATTGATCTAGTTGAGTATGCTTATACAAATTATATAGGGTACCTAGTAGTTGATAAAAAGTGTACCTTATGAAAGGCTCATTTTTCAGGATCATCACTCATTTCCTAGGAAAAGAAAGTCATTGGCTTTTTAAATACCTAAGAAAAGGTATGTAGATGTTGCATCTTATTGTGCATAACTCCTGTGGATTGAGCAATTACTTCATCGCACAATTCCTCACTTATGTGACAACACAAGTGCTCTCAATTTGAAGAAAAATCTTGTGCAACAAAAATCAACAAAGCCTATTCTTATGAGACATCATTTTCAAGGAAAAATTTAAAGAATTGTAACATTTGCATGCAATTTTTAAAAATTAAAGATCAAATTTCAGACAGTTTTTCAAAGGCTTTGAGTAGGGAGAAATTTGTGAAGAATTGACTGATGTTGTAGATGCTGAAACTTGACAAAGTTAAGTTGATCCTGACTGATGAGTCAGCCTCTTATTGACTATGTCTAGGTAGTATATATCCATTTAATTTTTTTTTTGGTAAATAAATTTTCATACCTTTTGTAGGTATACACACATGGTGGATGTGCCGAAGGAAAGAGAGGACGTGATAGATATGGGTGAATCACATTCATAATTTGGAGAAGGACCTGATTATGTCTCATAGTTTAACGTTCTTAAATCTACATCCAAATTATTTGTGAAAACTATTATACCTTCCACATGTCACGCATCGAGGTTTTTTTAGCATTGTACCATCCTCAAAAGAACATATCGTTTCAACTTCTTCTATACTGAGAATTTCCTCCAATCTCTCAAAACTCCTAATTGCTTCCAAAAACACAATTATATCAAAATCAACTCTTTATATTTCTTCTCTTCAAACATATTGGTAAATTGTCTTAACCTTTAACTCCAACGAAGAAGATGTCAAGCATTGTGAGAAAAGAACATGTTTTATCATAAATTGATAAATTTGAAGAAAATAATCTCCCTAAAACCCCCACTTCAAGCTTTTCTCTAATTGAAGAAGCAAAGATTTCATGATACTGAGGTTAGAATTACTCCTAATTCAGAACTCAATCCTTAGCCCCATCAAAAGTTTCTGCCCCTATGTCCTCTCCAACCCTTGAGTTGGCTCAGTCTCAAGGTTATCACCTGATATTTCTACCTACATAGAAGCATAGTCCATGCTTCATCATCAAGAGATCTATTTATCTCCGTAAAATATGTCAACTTCCCAACCTAGATATCTCATCTACTACGTGAGAACAACGTTTTGGTGGTGATGAAAGAACTTGATGGTAAAACATTACTGTTGTATGTAAAGATATGGTGGTACACAGTTTGACCATAATAACAGATGATATTATACCCCTATTCTCATAAATAGTGGCCATGTCACTCAAACCCCAATGTTAGAGCTAAAACCCTAATTTAACCAGACCATTGGTAAAGGTACCGCTTACTCCCTTTTAAGGCGATTAGAATGGATATGATTGTCCTTGGTTCTTGTGTATAAGGAGATGACAAGTGGGAATTTTGAAAAAGGGAAATGAAAAAGATACAAAGGAGCTACACATAATCCAAAGATCTATCATTCTAGGGACTCCCAAAGTAAATTGATGAGTTGTGTTATGTTCACAAGCATAGTCAAAACAACTAAAAACTAAAGAAGAAAAAGTCAATTTTGATTGATGACCATCAAATACCTCCTAAATATAGGGTTAAAGTTTCAAAATAAAAGTGGGAATGTTAGACTGAGTCAGAGAATATTTTGGTTGCAGAAGAATAGAGAAAGAAACAGCGAATCAATGAAAATCCTACTCAAAAGACAATGCAACACCCCGAAATCTTTTTGAGCTCACACTTGAACCATCCTTCATAGTGAGTAAGATTTTGCCAAAGAATTTAAAATTCATTTAGTTTTAAGGTCATGTCACTAGATATAGTACCCTGAGGTCTAAAAGAACTAAATTGGAAATAACAAAAATCTTATATTTGGAGAGTTAAAATAAGTATGATTTTTGGTCAACTTTAAAAGACCATAATTCCTACCACAGGCTAATTTAGTTGTTCTACAAGACACCTTAGGAAATATCTTTGAATTAACTTTCCAACTACACCAAGTTTTCTAAGTTTCATGTTCGGATGAGTGAGATATGACCTTTTGAAGTTAGGTTGTCCAGTTGAAGAAAGTTAGCCGAAAATAGTGAGGGGTATTTTGGTCTTTTTCTTATCCAATCATATTTAATTCATTCTTAATAATATTTTAGGGGTTTAATACTATTATTTTGTTTTTTTATAATCCTAATATATTCCTAGGATTTTAGTTGAGAGTTCAAAACGAGAAAAGAATAGAAAAGAGGAGAGGATCAAGCGTCTGTCAATATTGTTGCATTTTGTTGCAGTATTTCTCTATTTGTTTAATCCTTAATAGGTATGTAAGCTTTCATAGTGTTGGTCTTGTTAACCCACACACCAAACATGTTATTTTTGGAGTAACTTCACTCTAAAGTTGAAGGATTAAAGTTCTTAATAGGTGTTCTTGAAGTTCATTCTAAATCTTATTTTTTTGGGGTTTTGATGATTTCTTGATTGTTTTGAGTATATTAGTGTTTACTTAGGTTGGGTAATTTAATTGAAACAAAACATGAGAAAATAAATCTATTAAAAGCGATTTAGGATAAAAAACTAGAGGCAAAATTCATAAAAGTTGGCCTAGAGAAAGACTGGCGCGGTGCGCCCAACATGCACCCAAGGAGCTGAGGTGACGTTGTTGCAGTGCGTCCACATGCTCTCTCAGAAGTTAGGGGCTGGCTCATCGCGCCCATAACGCGCCATTGTTGCCTGTCCCTACTTCTTTTCCGTCGGTTTTCCCATTTCAGTCCCCTTTAAGTATACCTTTCCTCCCTTTGATTATAATCAGTCTAAACTACATCCAATACTCTAGAAATCATTCATAACATGATATAAACTTGAATTCATAATTCAAATGCAAGGTAAAGTTAAGAGTTAAGTATTGAGAGTTCTTCTGATCGTCTTGAGAAAGTCTCTTTGAGTACTTTTGGGGAGTCTTCTACAATTTCTAGTAACTTGTTTCAAGACTCGAGCAAGTGAGTATGAGAAGTAAAAACATGTATTCATGAGTCTACCATGTCTTTATGATATCCTCCATATCATGAAACATAACTCTTGAATTCATAATTCAAATTCAAGAAAGAGTATAGTTCAAGAAATTATTTGAGTTCAATTGTGAATCCTTTGAGATCAAATATCGATATGAAATATGTTTTGTGGAAGTAAGTCAAAGAATAATAAGAGTCGTATACATAAGTTCCATGTAGTCTTGAAGACCTTCGAGTCGAGTTGTTGCATGCCCATAATTCAGCATGAAATTTGTAAGTTGAGCATCTTTTAGACAAGTGGTATCTTCAAGTTCTTAGTCTTTAAGTGTCGAGTTCCTAATATCTATTTGATATTCATTACTAATCATGTGACTTTACATATTACCCATGAAGTTCTTTAGTCGAGTAGTTCTTGCCTATAATTCCACATAAACATTATAAGTCGAGCAGTCTTGATTAGATGGGAGGCATCATTGAGTCCTTGAGTTAAGCAGTTCATGCTCATAATTGTGCATGAACCCTCTAAGTCGAGCATTCTTAAGATGAGTAATATCATTGGATTCTCGAGTTCTTGAGTTGTTGAGTTCCAAGTATTGAGTTCTATGCATGGTTATTCAAAACCTTTAATTGAGTCATTCATGTCCATAATTCGGCATGAACTCTATTTTAAGAGGTCTTTTTACAAATTGTTTGAGAACTTGTTTTAAAACTTGTTCTATAGACTCAGCACTCACTTGAGAAAGAATTAAGTGGAAGGTCTGTTCTTCAAAGAATTATATGGGGACTAAGTATTCCAAAAGATATATAAAATGTTCACATTTAAATAAGAACGGAAACTGAGATTTTCAAAAAGCTTTCAGGCTAGTTTTCAGAGAAGAGTAATCGCTTTATAATAAATCAAGAGAGAAAATTAAGATTTCCGAGATAGCCTTAGGGTTAAGTTTTGAACACTAATCTCAAATCACAAAATAAGTGTGTTTTTAAAACATAAGAGCTAGTATATTTTTTAGTAGCATGAGGCACTGATATGGAGAAAAGCTCATACGACTCACAACCCTCATAAACCATGTAGCCATCATGGGTCGAAAAGGGTCATACAGTTTAGATGAATAATTTTAATATAAATTAGTGGATCCATTAGTAGTTCAGGTCCTATACCTTTGGTCGGGTATATGATGTGCTTGGTTGCGTGAGGTAGATCCTTGAATCATCACTATAGCTGTTATGTGATAGTTTTCGATTAGATAAATTCCCACAAAAGTTATTGTATTTTTATGTACATCAGTTAATTGTATTTTATATACATTTCAAAGTTATGTTTATTTTTAAACATCTTTTCTTTATATTGCACTTTCTTTAAACTACTTTATATTAAAATCATTTAGTTAAGTATCAGTTGTTGAGTATCTTGAGTTGATATGTTCTTTATTGAATTGAGTAGTATATCTTTGAAGTTGGGTATCCAATATTTGAGTTTATTCTATTATCCTTTAGTACTTCTAAGTTGAGTAGTTTTGAGTATCCTTAGTATTCCTTAATTTGAGTAATTTTGAAAAGAGGGAAGTAAGGTTCCATTTTTATCAAGTTCAACCTTATTTTATACTTTTGAATCCCCCTTACATATCGTACATTCCACGTACTAAGACAATTGGCTTTCATTTTCTCATGATGCAGATCAAGGTGTTCATGATCATCAATAGGAGCTTCACTAATATCTCAGAGAGATCTAGATAGCTATGGTGAGCCTCTTTGCTTCTAGAGGATTCAATTTACTTTTAGTTGTTAAGAGGTCGTGGGTCTTGTCCCGACTTCTATCATTGTCATATAGAGGCTTCATAGATAGATAGTAAAGTTCTATTATTCTTCATGTATTTATATGAAATGTTTTAAACACTAAAGTTTCCTTTATGGCAAGTTGTATTGATTTTACTATACAGAGATTTCTTTGGACATAAATTTTATGTTTTATGAACTTTTATTTTGAGGTTTAAATTTTTGCATGCTTAAGTTATTCTTCCAATTTTAGTCAACCAGGATGCGGCTTCACTTGAGGACCAATAATGCTTCTGGAGTGTTGACCACGTTCAGGGTATAGACTCGGGCCGTGACATACCTGGTGTCATAGCACAGAGTCAAGTGTCCTAGGGTGTTTATGAAGTCGTATTGGTAGGATCTTGTTTATGGTTATAAAGGCCCCACTTCTATAAATGAGGGACTATATACATTTAAGCTAAGTTTCCCATCTTTCATACTTTTAATCATGCAATAGATCTATGACAGAGATTTTATTGTACTCGTGCATTATCATATTCATTAGACTACCCATAGTACTCGATGTGATTGAAAAGTAAAATTCAAAGATCCTTATGGATGAATTTTTCTTAGAAAGAGTCTTGAGAAAGTCATGAGATTCTAGAGGGGCTTAAGATAAGACTATGAGTGAGAAAGTGTTTAGTTTCAGTGTAATGCCTTCATATTGTGTGTTCAAGTTAAAAGTGAGCCATACTCTTTTCATTAAGACATGTTTGAATTGTGATCCTTATTTGGAAGTACGTTTAGAGCTAAGGTAGTAGTTTCACCTGAAAAAAGTAGCATAAGTTACGAGATCATAAGTTGTGGTAGTTAAAGAACCAAAAGATAGAGGAGAGCATCTAGTTTTTTAATGATTTAAGAAAGGGGGATACTGAAATGAATAGTTTTCCCTTATGGGTATACTAAGAAGTGATGAGTTGTAATGATTCTACCATAGGTGGTAAATTGTGTTTTATGTAGAAACAAATTTGTAATAAAGTGTCATTCTATGGGTAATGACCATGTGTAAGTGGTGAATATAAGACAAACTATTAATGAGGTGATATCTCTAAGATAGACTTATAATCTTTAAGGGAAAACCCAAAATATTTAAAGTGTTCTTGAACTAATTAGCCATTTAGGCATAGTGAATGAGTGAATACTACTCAAGTTGTGAATGGAAATGTGATATTAAATTGTAGGTATGCAGACTAAGAGTTGATGAATGGCTAGTGTTCATGATTTTTGTCAGACAATGATTATTAAATTTGCATCTAGTAATCGTAAGTTAGTATAGTAAGCGAGTAATCATATTGATATTTGGGTTTATTCATAAATATTAAGCTTGAATTCAAGATGAGTGTCATGATCATAATAATGGAAACATAAGAGTGATGATGTTAGACTTGAGATTAGACCTAGTAGACTTGACATAGAGTAGGTGAGAAATCGAGATGTTAACTTCTATAGAAGATGAGTGGTACAAGAGAGAGATACAGACCTTTAGATAAGGCCATTAAAGTGTAGCTATATCACAAGAGTAACAAGAGCTTTAGGAGGTGTAACGAGAGGCTATTTAATTAGAAGAGGTTAATAGAAATCACCTTAGCAAGAGGTTTTAGTACCATATATAGAGTGTAGAGTAAAAGAAGATGAAGACCATTTAGCGATGATGGACTAGGTCCATAACTATCAACTGGTAGCTTTAGACCTAAGGACGAAATGGAGAGATGAGAAATCAAGTAAAGTGTTTGAGATTAAGATGGTAATGAATTCCAAAGAGTTTGAGGGATATATTTTTAGAGGTCTTTTTTTAAATGGAGTGATGTTAGAAAGAGGAGGTTGATGTTCTTATCGTCTAAGGGATGATGTGATAAGTCTATCTACGGTAATTACTAAGGAGGAATAAGAGGATAAGGTCTTACTATGAGAAATAGTTAAATGAGATCCATTAGTTGGATCCAAAAGAGTTGGTTAGTTGGAGTTCATGGAGTTGTTCGATTACTAATCTTGATTAGTAAAGAGTAATAGTTTTGGGATGTGATTTCCTATACAGAGGCACAGAGCCCAAACATAACTATTTGGGTTAAGCTTGAATATAATGAGAGATTTCAATTAGAATCAGATCTTAGTAAGGGTAACCTCACTCCATACCCGCAAGTAGTCATTCGAGGATGAATGATCCCAAGGGGAAGATAATGTAACACCCCAAAAAAAAATTTGAGCTAAAACTTAAACAATCCTTCCTCGAGAGTAAAATTATTCCAAGGAATTAAAATTTATTTAGTGTGATGGTCAGATTACTAGATGAATAAGGTTGAGTTCTAAAAGAACTAAATTGGAAATAATAGAAATCTGAAATTTTAAGAGTTACGCTAAGTATGATTTTTGGGTTAACTTCAACAACTATAACTTTGACCAAAATCTTATGTAGGTGTGCTAAAAGATACCTTAGAAAAATTATTATTTCAATTATATTTTCAATACCACCAATTTGGCTAAGTTTCGAGTTCGGGTGAGTGAGATATGGCCTTTTGAAGTTATGTTGTCTAGATAAGAAAAGTTGGCTGAAAATAGTGAGAGGTATTTTAGTATTTTCCTTACCGAATAAGATTTAATTCGTTTTTATTAATATTTTGGGTGCTAATCTTGTTAGGTTCAGTTTTATAGTACTAATATACGTCTAGAATTTTAGGTGAGAGTTCAATAGGATTTTAGTTGAGAACTCAAGAAGACAAAAGAAGAGAAAAGAGTATAAAAGAGGAGAGGATCAAGAGCTTGTCGATGTTCTTTCTTCTTGTTGCAGAATTTCACATGTGTTTAATCCCTAAGAGGTATATAAGCTTCCATAGTGTTGGGTTTGTTCACCCACATGCCAAAAATGTTATTTTTAGTATAATTTCACTATCAAAATTTTAATGATTTAAGTTCGTTCTTGAAGTTCATTCTAAATCTTGTTCTGTTGGGGTTATGATGATTTCTTGAGATGAAAGTGGTTGTTTTAAGCGTTTTTTAGTGAATTAGTGTGTATTAGATTGTGTAATTGAATCTAAGGAAGAATTTAGAAAAGAATCAATTCAATGCGATTTAGGATTAGAATAATTAGTATAAGGATTAAATGGTAATCCAACTTATATTTTGAGTTTCCCACTTATAGTAATACTAGTTTTCACAAATGTGTGTTGCACATTTGTCCCTTATGATTACTACAAGATGTTCATATACTTAAAAATTTGAATTTCTTAATAGGAAATATATTTGTATTGCACGCTACTTAGTATAAATATTTGTAAATGCTTTAAATACAATTACAATATGCATAAATAGTTATTCATAAAATTAAGTTATCGAAATAGAAGGAGCGTAACACCAAATTAGTTAATCAATTCAAAAATAAAATGAAATAGAGTACATTAAAAACAATAAAATAGACAACGAATTCTAAAATTGTAATTAACAAAAATTAAAGAGAGAAATAGTTTCAGTTTAAAAGAATACGAGAACTTCCTGAATAAGTAACAAAAGTTTAAATAGATCTACCTCTTTTTTATTGCATATATGATGAACAATTACATCCATCAGCAATCATACATCAACAATTATACATTAGAATAACAAAGTGTATATATTAACAACAAGTGACTATGTTGAGCAATGTAATTACATCGACCACTAATTGTTCATCAACAATTATACATCGGAATAACGAAGTATACGCATTAATATACAGTGATTTTGAAAACAAGTTTATGATATGTATAATTAAAAGTTTGGAATTATAAAAGATATTTAAAAATTGATGATATACACAATTTTTGAATTAGATTGGTTAAAGTTGAGATATGTAATGTTTCTTACTAATATTTAAATACGTGTGTCATATTATTTGATTTATCAGAAATCAAAGATTATTTTTGTTCTTTAATACTAAAGGATATTTAAATTATTAAAGGATATAATTTCATGTCTTTTGTTGTTACGACAAACTTCATCTACCGAACTTCATTTTAAAATTAAAATAAATCAAACATTTCGTTAATTAATTCTACCTAGAATCATAATGGATTAAAACCATGTAAGTATTATTTAATATTTTATTAATTTTTTTGATAATATTTAAATTTTGTAAAGGGATTAAAATGTAATTCATCTTTGTAGTAATAACTAATAGTTTCTGGGTTCGCCCTCCACTCATGTACCTATATCAATCAATACGCATTTTTTATAAAATATATAAAGATTATTAATAATATTGTTTTATGTTTTAAAATTAAAAAGAGTATACATTCCTTAAAATTATGAATTTTATTTTTTCTTAAGTTCACTAAATGACATGTGTGAACTTTATCTGTCTTGATTTTTTTCGTTTTTTACATATGAATTTAGATTAATTGACAAGTTTTTGAATCAATGAGATTTTTCTTCCAAATACTTTTTTCTAGATGGAATAAATAAAATAATAAGTTCTAAATTTAACCAATAAAAACATAAAGTTGTAGAATACAATAATATTTAGCAATAGATTTTTTCTTTCTTCAACACTTCCTCTTCTTTCCGTTACAAGGGGAATTTATTTACAAATCACACCATCAGTTTACCTTCATACGAGCAGTAATCCATTTAAAAATTCTAAAAAAATGCAATATATAATGCAAGCTAATTTTCATAGATTTAATTATGAGAAAAAGCTGATCATATGAATTATTCAATTATCTTATTCCATAACTTAAAGTGTAGAAGAATTACACAATGCAGTAGTATTATGCATAAACAGACATATATCATAAACAAAAACATTAATTAAATCACTACAGAATAATCAACTTGTTATAACAAGCTTAATCTTTAAAAGAAGATTTGTACATAACACATGCAATTGAAAAAAATATTTCTTTTCATTGCCATTATTTAAGAAAAAAATAGTCAAATCTCTTCCCATTTTCTCTATTTCCAAAAGTAACCGCCACACATGAGTCCACCATCAACTCCCGACAAATGAAAAATCAATATCTATCTTCTTTATTCTCATATTATTGTCCAGTGAAGTCGTCATTTTGTTTGCATCCCTTGTTTATTTAAATAATGTAAAATGTTGTGGTAACTCAAAAAATAATTATTTTTTTAAAATAAAAATAATAATTAAAACAATATTAAAGGGGAGTTGCCATATAATTTTAGAAAAAACTTAAAAATCAGTTCATTAATAAATAAAAAAATATCTATGTAACTAATATATTCTTGTTCAAACATTGGGAATGAGTCTCTAAAAGTTGTGGATCAATATTGTCCAAATCTAAAGATTGTTGTGTTAAAAAATTGTTCACTCATTAGAAATCACGAAATTGCAGGTCTCTTTTCTTCATCTCGTCATCTTTTAACAAAAGTAAAGCTCCATTTTAAAAAAAATACCATATGAATAAAGCGACCCACAATTCCTTGATCCCAATGAGTGTAAAATTTTTTAATACAACATGCTTCATATTTGGGCAGTATTGATCCACAACTTCAAGAGACTCAATCAAAATGTGTACACAAGAATCACACAAGAAACTAGTGGTTTTAAAAATATTTTTAATTAAATAATTATTAAATTGGATTCCTAGTTTTTTCTAAAATATTATTCTTTAATTTTTTAAAAATATTTATTATTTTTTAGTTACAACGGTATTTCATCTTATTTGATTAAACCACGGATATAAACTATTGTAGAATAAAATTAATAACTTTGGATTACGCCTCATGAAATCAAGAGCATGAATTTATATACATAAAGATGGGGGAATATTAAAAGATATATTAAAGTGTTTAATTTATATTTAGAGGTTATGAATTAAAAAAAAAAGTATAAGAGCTATGGATTTACGTGTAGCAATTGAATAAGTAACTAAATGAGATTATGATAGTGAACATTCAATGCAATTTAAAAATATAAAACTATAGATAAAAGCGTAAAATATTAGTGAAAATAATATTTAAGTAAATAGTATTGTAATTTTATTAATAGTGAATCAAATATAATTGCTTCGAAGATTGCAAATATTTTTTGGTATTTTCCCAATGCATTAACATACTAATTACTTCAATGAATTCTGTTTGGAATATTAAAAGAAGATGTTTTCATGAGGTTAAATAGTGTACTCTACTACATTTATTTATTCAAACTAGAGAAGTGGAAAGATTGAGCATTAGAACTCACCGAATGTAGTCGTAAACTTGTTTCTTTAGGTTAGCCTTTGAATGGTTTCTCTAGCTCAGTTTCTTGATCGATCTAGTGCGAAATTCATATAGCAAACTTTGGTGGAAAAATAGAACAGAAATTGCAAAATCTAAAATCTAGAAACACCACATGAATATTCTATGGAATTTGATACTGAAGTGTACATTTACTTTACAACAGTGACAAATGCTAATTGAAACTCCAAAATAAATAAATCATTTTCAACAAGATCAAGAAAATAAAAAAATAATTGCAAAAAATATAAGCATAAAATTTTTCAACTCTTTTTATCATTGAAAAACATAAAAAGATCTGTAGAGAAATCATAAGAAAACAAAAAGTAGAAAAATAAGATAAAGTATAATTTCTCTTGATAAAAAGAGTGAAGAACTTGGAAATTATCAACAAAAATTGGAAAACATTATAAAAAAAGATTGTATAACTGGTTTAGAAACCAGAAGAATAAAAAATAGAAAAAAGATAATTTCTCTTACGGAAAAAAGTGAAGAACTAGAAAATAACCAATAAGAATATGAAAAAGATTAGAAGAGAAATTTTGTTTCACTAATATAGAATGAACAAATGGAATGACTATTTATAACCAAGAAAATGTTTGAGTTTTGGAAAGTTATTTATTAATTATGTGAGAATTTAATTACTTAATCATAGTTTAGTAACTAAATATTTTTTTGGCATATAATGAATAAATATTTACACATTACGTACCAGAATAAAATTTATATAATGGTAAGGTAATATAATTATTCTAATAAACAATCTTGGCACACAAATATCATTAGTAAGTAAATAGTAAAGGTAAAACTATAATTGTTCTAGAATAAAATTTTAATAATGGAATATTTACAATGTATATAAAGAACTTTGATGAAAATTTTAAATACGAACTAAGGCGACATACTGAAATCAAAACTTAAAATATGCATTGTATCTTGAATTTTAAATTATTTTGTACAATTCTATATATATATAAAAAAAAAAGCATAACTATAACAACTCTCTTGGTCGTTTTGTTTTTTACTATGTGGCTTTCCTATATTATCAATTTTATTACCTTTTGTATGATATTTGTGACCTATGGGTATAGTGACACGATTTCTATGGTGATCAAAAGAGTAATTAATGGGTTTTTAGATTTTGAATGTTTAAATTTTGACCAAAATCAAAAAACTCAAGCCATTTTGTTGGATTCGAAAGGTAATGTGTGAATTATTTGGATAGTTGTTTAAGTCCCGAGGCTTTCGAGTGTGATTGAGTCATGGGTTAGATTTTTGAAGTCTGTATCAAACCCTGATGGTAGTATATGATGTGGCAGTATCAAATAGTGTAAATTCCAATATTTTAAAGTCTACTATTACGAAAAAGTGGGATTTCACAACATGGTTGATCTTCTTTCACATTGGTACGCCATTTACATGTTTACATTTCCTCTCCTAAACTTTATAGAAACATGTCACGCCATGAGCTTATATCCTAGACGTGGTCGGCAAACCATGACCATTGTTGGCCTTGGGTGAACCCTTGGCCTAGCTTATTTGACTCAGCGGAAGAATTAACTCAAGGATAAAATATGACACTTTCTCACAAATACTTAAAAGCAACGTCTTGGCCAAATGGCAGTTAAGTCTCAAAATATAACATCTGAAATAAAAGAGACTCAACTGATCTAACAGACTAACCGTCTATGAAGCCTATAAAATCTTTGATGAATGTTTGGGCAGACCCCAAAACATTCTAAAATAGAAAGACTAGCTAACATAAAAAGGATCATCCGCAATGCAATGAGGCTCACCACTCACTCTGAATTCTCAAAGTGGATCAATGATGTGCTGGATAATGATCCTGGTACATGTGTCTGCATCATAAAACGACACAGGACAACTATCATCACTAAATTGAATGTACGAGTATGCGAATTATAATGCTAAACAACAACTTCAAGCTTGAACAGAATAAAAAGAAACATTACCTTGGCTCTGCTCAACTCATGTATACTCAACTCAACATGTATATAAGCACTAGCTTAACTTATGAGATCGTCTAAAAAGTATGACCTGTTAAAACCCATGATAGCTACATGTTTTACATGGAGACTTAAGTAGATATGAACTCTCATGACCACATCGATGCACAGTACTGCTCCCAAAATATAATTTAGCTCATGTTTTTAAAATAGCTTCCTTCCTTTGGGTTGAGATAATTTGCTCAGACTTTTTTGCCTTAAAAACCCTCTTAGACGTTCCCTTTTCTTGTTCAAAACTCTGTTGGAAAATCTTTGTTTCCTCTGAACTCATATGTGTAAAACATTTATAAACTATAAGGAATAGTTAGTTTCCTTATAACTGTTGAGAAATGAACTTAAATTTTTACTCTTTGATTAACTAAAACATGAATCTTAAATCAACTCTTAGGGAATACCTAGATCCTTATATTTCATTTGATGGAAAGACTTCAACTCTTACTCTTCATTTTAATTTAAAATTTATCCTTTAAATGAAGTTAAAACGTTTAATAATTACTCTTGAAAACCTTTTAGAACTTTGCATGAATGAGCTTCAGACTCTTAACTTCTTTGACTTTGATCTTGACTTTAATTGAATGGATTATGGATTCAAGGTTATGATTTGAGTAATTTAGTGATTTCTATGTGTTTAGAAATCATTTGAGGTAATTAGAATCATAGGAAGATGTTAATGTACCTTTGAAGGAATTAAGACGGCTAAAATACGAAAACTAGGCAAAAACGCCGATTTGGGCGCACTTGTGGCTCGCCTCGCCAGCCCCTGTTAACTGAGTCTTGGTTCTTGTGAACTGGTTTCGAGCCGTGCCAGGCCTTATTTTACTTCGGCCAACTTTTGACACATTGAAGGCACGCCGCACTTACCATTACCCAGGTGCGTGTATGTCACAACCCAAATCGGTTCGTGACTGGCACCCACACTTACCCTCCTATGTGAGCGAACCAACCAATCTAAACCTTAACATTTCAATATAATATAAACAGAAAGTAATGCGGAAGACTTAAACTTATTAATAAAAACCAATTCAATAACTTTTAAAATTCAACATCTATTATTCCCCAAAATCTGGAAGTCATCACCACAAGAACATCTATGATCAAACTACTAAACTAAGAGTATTCTAGGAAGCTAAAATAACAAAAGCTAGTCTATGCCGGAACTTCAAGGCATCAAGACATGAGGAAGGAGATCCAATCCAAGCTAGAAGCATTAGCTCACCCTGAAGATCCGGTGTGACGAAGACTGGCTAGAATTGCGGTTGAGTTGAAGACGACGGCACGTTTGCTGCACTCCACAAATAAACAAGAAGAAAACATAAAAGTAGGGGGTCAGTACAACCACAAATACTGAGTAGGTATCATCGGCCAACTCAAAATAGAAAGCAATATATCTCAGATAACATCATAAAATCAACTAATATTCTTAACAGGTGATAGCAACAAGTATAAACATCATTTATAATATCACCGATCATATCTATGAGGACTCAAGCCTCCACACCATACTCTTTTGGGAAACATGTTCTTTAGATTGAGTATATTAGCATCTTTCAAGATTCATTATCTATATTTCTCTTGTGTCGGTACGTGACACTCCGATCCTCTACTGCTATGTGTCGGAACGTGACACTCCGATCCCCTACTGCTATGTGTCGGAACGTGACACTCCGATCCCCTACTTCAATGTGCCGGTACGTGACACTCTGATCCCCTACATCTACGTGTCGGTTCGTGACACCCGTCCCACTAATTCTATGTGTCGGTACGTGAAACTCCGATCCCCTACATCTACGTGTCGGTTCGTGACACCCGTCCCACTAATTCTATGTGTCGGTACGTGACACTCCGATCCACTAATCTCATCCTATTAAATTCATCAAGCCTTCTTTTATACCAAGGCGTCATTATCTCATCACTTTAGTTCATCAAGTCTTCTTTTATATCAAGACATCATCATTAACAAGAGATTAGGTTTTTATCAAGATTTGGGATTCAATAGCTTCATCATACTTGTTTCATCACAATCATATATATAAAATCACATCATGCATACACACAATTAAGCACAAAGAAGAGTCTATAATACTACCCAACACATATCATTCGCTATTAAGAGTTTACTACGAATAGTGTAAAAACCATAACCTACCTCCACCGAAGATTCGTGATCAAGCAAGCAAATTCCTCAAACCCTTGTTGTCCTCCTCGTTTCTCTCTCTCTCTCTACTCGTTCTCCCTCTCTTTCTATTCTTTTTCTTTTTCTTATTCAAACCCTCTTTCTTTTACCCTAATTAGTATATAATTAAGAATAAAAGATGGCAATAATAACCCACTAATTAACTTAAGGTTACCTCTTTTAACTCCCAAGTAATTAGACTTATTAACATTAACCCCCTAACTTTATAATTAAAGCAGGAATAGTCAAAAACGTCCCTTAAAACGTATAAGGAAATCCGACCCAGACTGGGATTGCGCAACCTGCGACGGCCCGTCATGCCTGCGACGGTCCGTCCTGCAGGTCGTCGCAAAGTCCAGAGAGTGGATTTTCACTGAAGACTCTGTGACGGTCCGTCCTGTCATTTCGTTACGAAGTTCAGAGAGTCGATTTTCAGTACCCAATTTCAGATTTTCCAAGTGTTTTGAAACGAGACCCTGCGATGGTCCGTCGTGCTCATGACGGTCCGTCGTGGGGTCCGTCGCCTCAGCCTATTTTTCCAGAAATAAAATCTGCTGCTCAAAACGACTAAACAGGTCGTTACAATAACGAAATTTTTGACTCATTTTGATCTTCTAAACCTCCAAACCTTCCTAGTCCTTTCACCATATGCCTGGACTATGGTTACTGTCATAGCTATCGAATTCAACTCAAAAGTAACCCAGAGAAACAAGAATTAAACCAATAGTGGCATCCAATAATTCAATCATCAAGAATTCAAAAAATTTTCTTCATGAACTTAACTTCTAACATGGAATAAACTCACAAATTGCTGAATTGAAACACATTGGTGTGTGGGTGAATTAGCCCACCACTAAAGATCCCACATATCTTAAAAGGGATCACCCTTGACGAATTCCACGCGGCGATCTTGGCGTTTTATATGAATCCTTGAAGTTTTCTCCCTTTTTCTTCTACTTTATCTTTTCTCTCAAACCCTAAGCGTGGATACTTTTATAAAACTGATTTAAGGATTAGTTTTTCCCCTAATAAACCTTTAAAACGAATTAAGGAATAGTTGGGTGAAATAAAAAGTTTACCCTTTCCAAAATCAGATTGGGGCCTTCCTCAATCCAACAACCCAACTTCTGCTACGCATTTCTCCCTCATATGATATCGAAAATGTGCAAACTCACTTGCATTGGAAAATATCTCCAACCGCTTTCCTACCATATAAAGAACTGACTCTAACTCATCCTGCACTAAAAAGTTAGGGTGTTTTAAAATGACCAAAACTCACTTTCTTAACTTAGGAAATTTTTCATATTTTTCCTGTTGTTTCCAAAATTGATTATTTTTAGTTTCTTTAGCTTATTATTGTTATTATTACTTGGTGAGATGTTACAATATCTCTTCCTTGGGAACATTCATCCTCAAATTGAGATCTCTTTCCCTATGTTAAAAATAGTAACTTTAAGTTTAACACTCAAGAAATCAAAGCTAGTAACAACATGCTTACTCATAATTTATAAAGTACTTGAAAGAGAATTAGTACCTTGATCCGCATTTTCTCTGTATTCAAAGAGATGTGGATATCTCTTCGTCATATCCTTTTCAGCTTCCCAAGTCGCTTCTTCAATAAATTGGTTCCTCCAAAGGACCTTAACTAATGCAACTTCCTTTGTCCTCAACCTGCAAACTTGACAATCCAAAATTTGAACCAGAATATCTTCATAAGATAAGTCGTCCTTAATCCCAACATTATCAGTTGGTACAATCAATGAAGGATCACCCATACACTTCTTCATCATAGAAATATGGAATACCGGGTGAACCGATACTAACTCTTGTAGTAGGTCCAACTCATAAGCTTCATTTCCAACTATATTAGATATTCTTTAAGGTCCAATATACCAGGGAACCAAGTTTCCCTTTCTTACAAAACCTCATAACACCCTTCATGGGTGAAACCTTAAAGTGGCTGCACCGATGAAACGAGGTAGTTCTTTCGCAGAGAGAAGGGAAAACAATAATTCAATCAGGTATGAAACCACACAAGAAAGACAAGTTGCAGCATATCGTAGACCAATCAAACATAAGTCTCAGCTTACAACTGACTTCAAGGAAGTGAGGGAATCAAGCCGGTGAGACAATATCATTTCACGTACGACAAGTCCAGTTTTCACTTAAAGTGATCTTAGTTTTACTGATCATCTGTAGGATTGACCTCGCGAAATGTTAATATACACACAATCATCCACCTCAAACTCTAGCGGCCTTCTCCTAACATCTGTGCAGGACTTTTGGAGACCCTGTGTGGTCTTCAACCTTTCTTGAATAACTTTAACTTTTTCCATGGCTTGGTGAAGTAGATCTGGTCTTATCAACCCTGCTTCACCAACTTCGAACCACATAATAGGAGATCTGCATCTTCTGAGCTTCTGATGGAGCAATTTATGCTCGAATGGTTGCTATTGTTGTAAGCAAACTCAATTAGAGGTATGTGATCATCCCAATTTTCTTTGAAATCAATCACAGGGGCCCTCAACATATATTCTAAGGTCTAGATGGTACGCTCTTCTTGTCTATCTGTCTGATGATTAAATGTAGTTCTTAAGATCACCTTCAAACCTAAACCTTTCTGGAAAGACTTCTAGAACTACACAATAAATTATGCACCTCTATCTTAAATATTGGAGGCCGGGAATCCATGAAGTCTTACCACTTCTTGAATCTAAAACTTAGCATAATCCTCGGCCGAATGGGTAGTATTTACCGGCAAAAAGTGGGCTGATTTTATCATTCACTCGACAATTACCCAAATAGAATCATGTTGGCTGCGAGATCTTAGAAAGCCTGTGATGAAGTGCATATTAATTATCTCCCATTTCCATTCCAAAAGTTCTATATTATGAGCCAACCCTCCAACCCTTTTGTTTTCCACTTTAACTTATTGGCAATTCAGGACTTAGAATGTCCTTCTTCATACCTTCCACCAGTATACCTCTCGTAAATCGTGGTACATCTTGGTGGAACCCGTATTAATGGAATATCTGGGGCTATGATCCTCCTCCATGACTTTCTTTTGGAGTCCATCCACCTTAGGTACACACAATCTACCTTGGTACTTCAACAAACCATCTCCCCATTGTTCAAAACCCAATACTCTTTTTTTAGGAACATCCGCTTTAAAATCAAGCAAAATGGGGTCTTGGTATTTCTTTTATTTCACCTCACACACTAGTGACGACTCTTCCCCGTTAGTGACCACTATCCCTCCTTCTGTGGAATCGATAAGTCTAACTCCCAAGTTGTCACGACCCAAAATCGGCCGCGAGTGGCACCCACACTTATCCTACTATGTGAGCGAACCAACCAATCAAATTCCCAACGTTTCAACCATACATAACAAAATATAATGCGGAAGACTTAAAATCATTAATGAAAATCGATTAAATAACCTATAAAAACTCAATACTTATTATTATTCCCAAAATCTGGAAGTCATCACCACAAGAACATCTATCCTCAAATTACTAATCTAAGAATATCTAAGAAGCTAAAATAAATAAAAAGCTAGTCCATGTCGGAACTTCAAGGCATCAAGACATGAAGAAGATGATCCAGTCCAAGCTAGAAGCATTAGCTCACCCTGAGATCCGACGTGATGAGAACTGGCTAGAGTTGCGGTTGAGTTGAAGACGATGGTACGTTTGCTACACTCCACAAATAACAAAGAAAGAAACATACAAGTAGGGGTCAGTACAAAACACGAGTACTGAGTAGGTATCATCGGCCAACTCAAAATAGAAAAAAGTATATATCAGATAATATCATAAATCAACTATAATACTCAACATGTAGTAACAACAAGTTCTATAATCATTTATAAGTACCGCCAAGTTCACACATGAGAACTCAAGCCGCAATACCATACTCATTTGGGATTAGGTTCATTAGATTGAGTATATTAACATCTTTCAAGATTCATTATCTTTATTCCTCTTGTGTCGGTACGTGACACTCCGCTCCCCTACTACTATGTGTCGGTACGTGACACTCCGATCCCCTAATTCTACATGTCGGTTCGTGACACCCGATCCCCTAATTCTACGTGTCGGTTCGTGACACCCGATCCCCTAATTCTACGCATCGTTTCGTGACACCCGATCCCCTAATTCTACGTGTCGGTTCGTGACAACCGGTCCCCCTAATACTACCTGTCGATTCGTGACACCCGCTCCACTAATCTCATTCTATTAATTCATCAATCTTTCTTTTATACCAAGGCATCATCAGCCCCATTACTTTATTTCATCAAGCCTTCTTTTATACCAAGGCATCATCATTAACAAGGGGTTTTTCAAGATTTAGGATTCAATAGCTTCATCTTGCTTATTTTATCACAATTGTATATTCACATTCATACAAGCATACAATTAAGCATATATAAGACTTTACAATACAACCCAACACATATCATTCGCTATTAAGAGTTTACTACGAATAGTATAAAAAACCATAACCTACCTCCACCGAAGAATTGCGATCAACAAGCTATATTCTCA
Organism: Solanum habrochaites; assembly: GCA_027704765.1. NCBI lineage: Eukaryota > Viridiplantae > Streptophyta > Magnoliopsida > Solanales > Solanaceae > Solanum > Solanum habrochaites. The sequence continues at coordinate 26,093,880 of JAKWJA010002495.1, forward strand.
AAATCCTTGCTATCCTGTTCGTTTCTCTCTCTCTCTACTCGTTCTCCCTCTCTTTCTGTTCTTTTTTTTTAATTCAAACCCTCTTTCCTTTACCCTAATAATCATATAATTAAGTATAAAATATGGAAATAATAACCCACTAATTACCTTAAGGTTACCTCTTTTAACCCCCAAGTAATTAGACTTATTAACATTAACCCACTACTTTATAATTAAAGTAGGAAATAGTCCAAAACGCCCCTTAATTTAATTAACAGAAATCCGACCCCGCCTGGGATTACGCAGCCTGTGACGGGCCGTCGTGCCTGCGACGGTCCGTCCTGCTGTCCGTCACACGATACAGAGACTTGATTCTAGTGAATGATCTCTGATGGTCCGTCGTGGACACGACGGTCCGTCCTTCCATTTCGTCGTGACGTTCAAAGAGTCGCTCTCAGTACCCAAATTTTCAGTTTCTAAGTGTTTTGGAACGAGACTCCCTCGATGGTCCATCGTGCCCATGACGGTCCGTCATGGGATCCGTCGTCTCAGCCAGTTATTCCAGAAATAAAATCTGCTGCTCAAAACGACTAAACAGGTCGTTACAATAGATATCAATTTACCCATCGTTCGTCCTCGAACGATCACGAGAAGAAAAACAAAAAGAGTGAAAAGGAGTACCTGAATCTGTAAACAGGTGTGGGTATCTTTCTTGCATATCAGCCTCCTTCTCCCAAGTGGATTCTTCAACTGGTCGATTCTTCCATTGCACCTTAATGGATGCAATCTCCCTCTATCTCAACTTGCGGACTTCTCTATCTAAAATGGAAACAGGCTCCTCCTCATAAGACAAGTTCTCATCAAGCAGAACTGAATCCCAACGAATGATGTAGTTTCCATCCCCATGGTATCTTTCCAGCATAGACACATGAAATACTGGATGCACTCCTGATAGCCCTGGAGGCAAGGCTAACTCATAAGCCACCTCCCCTACTCGCTTAAGTACTTCAAAGGGTCCAATATACCTTGGAATTAGCTTACCCCTTTTACCAAACCGCATCACACCCTTCATTAGTGAAACCTTCAGCAAAACTTTCTCACCTTCCATGAACTCCAAGTCCCTAACCTTTCGATCTGCATACTCCTTTTGCCTACTTTGAGCCGCTAAAAGCTTTTCTTGAATAGATTTCACCTTTTCTAACGAATCCCTCAAAAGGTCAGTACCCCAGGGTCTAACCTCGAATGAATCAAACCAACCAATAGGAGACCTACATCTCCTCCCATACAATGCTTCGAAAGGAGCCATATCAATACTGGAGTGATAGCTATTATTGTATGAAAACTCCGCTAAGGGTAAGAAGTTATCCCAATGACCACCAAATTCTATCACACATGCTCGAATCATATCTTCCAATACTTGAATCGTTCGCTCAGACTGTCCATCGGTCTGAGGGTGAAATGCAGTACTAAGGTCCAACCTAGTACCTAATTCCGCGTGTAATGTTCTCCAAAACTTAGAAGTAAACTGCGTACCTCTATCTGATATGATGGACAGTGGAACTCCATGCAACCGAACAATTTCTGGGATGTAGAGTCTGGCTAACTTCTCTGCATTGTAAGTCACCTTAACCGGAATGAAATGAGTAGACTTAGTTAATCTGTCCACAATTACCCAAATAGAATCAAACTTGCCCAATGTCTTTGGATGACCAACCACGAAGTCCATTGCAATTCTCTCCCACTTCCATTCAGGAATGGGCATTCTCTGAAGTGTTCCTCCGGGCCTCTGGTGTTCATACTTTACTTGCTGACAATTTGGAAATTTGGCAACAAACTCAACAATGTCGCGCTTCATTCTACTCCACCAAAAGTGTTGCCTTAGGTCACGGTACATCTTGGTTGCACCAGGATGTATAGAATATCCGGAACTATGAGCCTCTGTAAGAATAGTGTGGATCAAATCATAAACACGGGGTACACATACCCTCCCCTTATTTCTCAAAACACCTTCCTCATCCATTATTCCTTCTTTAGCCTCTCCTCGCAACACCTTATCTCAGATTCGTCTTAGTTTCTCGTCATCAAACTGTTTCCCCTTGATCTTGTCAAGAAAAGAAGATCTCGCCTCCACACTGGCCAACAATCCTCCCTTCTCATTTACTTCTAACCTCATAAAGTCATTAGCCAGAGTCTGAACCTCTCTAGCCAATGGGCATCTAGAAACTTGTAAGTGGGCTAAACTACCCATGCTCCCTGCTTTTCTACTTAAAGCATCTGCTACAACATTAGCCTTTCCCGGATGATACAAGATAGTAACATCATAATCCTTCAGTAGTTCCATGCACCTCCTCTGTCTCAAATTCAAATCTCTCTTAGTAAAGACATACTGTAGGCTACGATGATCCGTATAGACTTCACACTTAACCCCATATAGATAGTGTCTCCATTGCTTTAATGCAAACACCACCGCAGCCAACTCTAAATCGTGGGTCGGATAATTACGTTCATGCACCTTTATTTGCCTCGAAGCATAAGCAATTACATTTTTCTCTTGCATTAGCACAGCACCCAAACCAGAACAGGATGCATCACAATAAACAATGAAGTTCTTACCCTCTACTGGCAAGGTAAGGATAGGTGCGGTAGTCAACAAGGTCTTGAGTTTCTGAAAGCTTTCCTCACATTTATCCGACCATACAAATGGAACATTCTGCTTAGTCAAGTTCGTCAATTGGGAAGCAATAGAAGAGAATCCCTTGACAAATCGACGGTAGTAACTGGCTAAACCAACAAAGCTTCTTATTTCTGACACATTTGTAGGTCTTACCCAATTCTTCACTACTTCGATCTTAGAAGGATCCACCATCAGTCCATCCTTGGAAACCACGTGCCCCAAGAAGGACAGTGAATCTAGCCAAAACTCACACTTGGAGAATTTGGCATAAAGCTTTTTCTCCCTCAACATTTCCTACACAATTCTCAAATGCTCCTCATGTTCCTTCTTACTCTTGGAGTATATCAGTATATCATCAATAAATACGATTACAAAGAGATCCAGATATGGCTTAAAAATCCCGTTCATCAAGCTCATGAAAGCAGCAGGGGCATTCGTTAGCACAAAGGACATTACCAAGAATTCATAATGCCCATACCTGGTTCGAAAAGCAGTCTTTGGCACATCTGCTGCCCGTATTTTCAATTGATGATAACCAGACCTCAAGTCAATCTTAGAGAAGACACAAGCACCTTGTAACTGATCAAATAAATCATCAATGCAAGGAAGAGGATACCTGTTCTTAACAGTTAATTTATTTAGTTGCCGGTAGTCTATGCACATCCGAAGACTCCCATCTTTCTTCTTCACAAACAAAACAGGAGCACCCCAAGGGGATGCACTTGGTCTAATGAAACCTTTGCTCAACAACACTTGAAGTTGGGCCTTTAACTCTCTTAAATCAACGGGAGCCATTCTATAAGGGGGTATAGAAATGGGGCGAGTACTTGGTTCAAGATCGATGCAGAAGTCAATATCTCTATCCGGTGGCATAGCAGGAAGGTCTGCAGGAAACACATTTAAAAACTCGCGGACTATTGAAACTGACTCAATTGAAGGTACTTGGGTAGTATCATCCCGGATGTGTGCCATGAACGCTAAACACCCTTTACTAACCATTTTCTTAGCACGAAGAAAGGAGATGATACGAACCGGATTGGAAGTGTAGTCACCCTCCCACACTAACGGATCTGTCCCAGGCTTGGCTAACGTCACAGTTTTAGCATTACAATCCAAGATTGCAAAATTTGGAGAAAGCCAAGTCATACCCAGAATTACATCAAAATCAACCATTTCTAAGATAACCAAGTCTACATGAGTATTGCTCCCCACAAAAGTCACCAGACAAGACTTATACACCTTTTCAACTACCACAGACTCACCCACCGGAGTAGAAACACGAATAGGCATGTCAAGCAATTCACAATGTAAATTAAGACCAGTAGCAAATGAGGAAGATACATATGAAAATGTGGAGCCAGGATCAAATAATACAGAAGCCATGCAATCACAAACCGAAAGATTACCTGTGATAACAACATCTGATGCCTCCACTTCAGAATGCCCAGAGAAAGCGTAACAATGGGCCCTATCACTTGTATGCCCGTTGCCCCTACCATGTTGTGCTGTAGTGGCTCCAGTTTTCCCGTTACCCCGGCCGTTTTGGTGACCACTATTACCTCGGCCACCGCGTTCTCCCGAATAACGGCCTCTACCATGACCACCTCTACCTCTAGCTATTGGGGGTCTATAACTCTGTTTTGGACAATTCCTCCTAATATGTCAAGTCTCCCCACATCCATAACACTCTCTGGAGTCAAGCATAGGTCTCTCAGAGAAGTGTTGACCGGTCTGAGGTGGACCCCCAACTACAGTCTGTAGTGAAGACTGAATTGGTCGGACCGAGTAACCTCCTGAACCCTATCCTCTAGAGTAAGAACCATTAAACTCACCTCCCTTTCGAAACCTTTTTGATGTCGATGCCAGGGTGAAGTCATCTGTCTTCACTCCTTCCACCTCTATCACGAAGTCTACCACTTCTTGAAAGGATTTTGCCGTAGCCACTACCTGTAAGGCTGAAATCCGCAATTCTGACCTCAACCCCTTCACAAACGGCGAATCCGCTCTTGTGGACTGAAACAAAGTTGGGTGGCATACCTGGATAATGCGCGAAACTTGGCCTCATATGCAGTAACTTACATCCTCCCTTGCTCTAGGCTCAAGAACTCATCTCTTTTCCTATCCCTCAAAGTCCGGGGAATATACTTTTCCATAAACAAGCTAGAGAATGATGTCCAAGTCATAGGTGGTGCCTCTGTTGGTTGACACTCAACATGTGACTGCCACCACATTTTGGCGTTCCCTTGAAATTGATAAGTCACAAACTCAACACCAAACCGTTCCACTATACCCATCTTGTGTAGTAGCTCATGACAATCAACCAGAAAATTGTAGGCATCCTTAGATTCAGCACCCTTGAAGACTGGACGTTTCAATTTCAAGAACTTATTGAAAAGTTCATGCTGATCATTTGTCATTATAGGTCCTGTGGTCAGACGAGAAAACGTGCCTATTTCCAATGAGGCATCCATGCGGGGACCCATAGTAGCTTCATGTTGTACCTCCGAAACCGGAGGTGTTGGTGCAGAAAACATTGGAGGCGTCTGGCCCTGATCAGATAACCCACTAAGATAAGCAAGAACCTGATTGATAATTTCTGGGGTAGGTTGGGGTGGAAATTCCTCATTCTACACTTGTTCAGTCTCCCCATCCTCGCCCTCTCTCACTACTTCCTCAGTCGGTGGAGGAGTCACCGCCCTAGTACCTGATGGGCTAGGTGCTCGTCCTCTTCCTCTAGAGGACGTCCTCCCACGGCCTCTTCCACGTCCTCTTGTCACTACTTCTCTCTGAGCTACAGCCCTAGTGGCTGGCTCAGACGCTTCTTGTCTTGCCGATGTTGGTGTTGGCGCAGTCTTTGTTGCTCTAGTTCTAACCATCTGCGAAATAGAGTGAAGATGGTCAGATACCAATTTGTATCACCTAGATACCAATTGGATTCAAGTAATAGCACGAAAGAAGAAAAGAAAGAATGGAGTTTTCCTAAAGTCTAATAGCCTCTCAAAGAAAAGTAAAGGCGTCCCCCTACCGTTCCCTAAGACTCTACTAGACCTGTTCTTGTGTGATGAGACCAACGAACCTAATGCTATGATACCAAGTTAGTCACGACCCAAAACGGGCCGCGACTGGCACCCACACTTATCCTACTATGTGAGCGAACCAACCAATCAAATTCCCAACGTTTCAACAATAAATAACAAAATATAATGCGGAAGACTTAAACTCATTAATGAAAATCGATTAAATAACCTATAAAAACTCAATACTTATTATTATTCCCAAAATCTGGAAGTCATCACCACAAGAACATCTATCCTCAAATTACTAATCTAAGAATATCTAAGAAGCTAAAATAAATAAAAAGCTAGTCCATGCCGGAACTTCAAGGCATTAAGACATGAAGAAGATGATCCAGTCCAACCTAGAAGCATTAGCTCACCTTGAGATCCGACGTGATGAAAACTGGCTAGAGTTGCGGTTGAGTTGAAGACGATGGTACGTTTGCTGCACTCCACAAATAACAAAGAAAGAAACATACAAGTAGGGGTCAGTACAAAACACGAGTACTGAGTAGGTATCATCGGCCAACTCAAAATAGAAAATAGTATATACATGATAATATCATAAATCAACTATAATACTCAACATGTAGCAACAACAAGTTCTATAATCATTTATAAGTACCGCCAAGTTCACACATGAGGACTCAAGCCTCAATACCATACTCATTTGGGATTAGGTTCATTAGATTGAGTATATTAACATCTTTCAAGATTCATTATCTTTATTCCTCTTGTGTCGGTACGTGACACTCCGCTCCCCTACTACTATGTGTCGGTACGTGACACTCCGATCCCCTAATTCTACGTGTCGGTTCGTGACACCCGATCCCCTAATTCTACGTGTCGGTTCGTGACACCCGATCCCCTAATTCTACGTGTCGGTTCGTGACACCCGATCCCCTAATTCTACGTGTCGGTTCGTGACAACCGGTCCCCCTAATACTACGTGTCAGTTCGTGACACCCGCTCCACTAATCTCATTCTATTAATTCATCAATCCTTCTTTTATACCAAGGCATCATCAGCCCCATTACTTTAGTTCATCAATCCTTCATTTATACCAAGGCATCATCATTAACAAGGGGTTTTTCAAGATTTGGGATTCAATATCTTCATCTTGCTTATTTTATCACAATTGTATAATGACATTCATACAAGCATACAATTAAGCATATAGAAGACTTTACAATACAACCCAACACATCATTCGCTATTAAGAGTTTACTACGAATAGTATAAAAAACCATAACCTACCTCCACCAAAGAATTGCGATCCACAAGCTATCTTCTCAAAATCCTTGCTATCCTCTTCGTTTCTCTCTCTCTCTATTCGTTCTCCCCTTCTTTCTGTTCTTTTTTTTTCGTTTTGTTATTCAAACCCTCTTTCCTTTACCCTAATAATCATATAATTAAGTATAATAGATGGCAATAATAACCCACTAATTAACTTAAGGTTACCTCTTTTAACCCCCAAGTAATTAGACTTATTAACATTAACCCACTACTCTATAATTAAAGCAGGAAATAGTCCAAAACGCCAAATTTTCAGTTTCTAAGTGTTTTGGAACGAGACTCCCTCGACGGCTCGTCGTGCCCATGACGGTCCGTCGTGGGATCCGTCATCTCAACCAGTTTTTCCAGAAATAAAATCTGCTACTCAAAACGACTAAACAGGTCGTTACACAAGTGTTCAAGTATGGACATATCTTTAGTTAACTCCCTCTTTTCTTCCTCAACATGGGCGGTACTCCCCATTGGTAACCTGCTTAAGGCATCATCAACCATATTGGCCTTACTTCGGGTGGTAAAAGATACTCATGTCATAATCTTTGCCTAAGATTGAGCTCCTTCTAGATGAGCACATATTATACGCTCTTGTGGTCAGTGAATATATCCACATGAATGTCGCAAAAATAATGATGCCATATCTTCAAGACGAAAACAACAACAGAAAACTTTAAGTTATGGGTTGGGTAGTTCATCTCATAAACTTTCAACAGTCTAGAGGCGTAGGCTATGACCTTGACTTTATGCATTAACACACAGCCCAAACCAACTCTTGATGCATCAAAGTACACCATAAAACCTGGAGTACCCAATGGTAAGTTCAAAACCGGAGCAGTAGTCAACCATTTTTTTCATATAATGAAAATTTTTGTCACATTCTTCATACCATTGAATCTTAGATGTCTTCTGAGTCAACTTGGTCAAGGGAGACGAGATAGATGAAAACCGCTAAACAAACCTTCTATAGTAGCCAACCAAACCCAAGAAACTCCTAATATAGGTTGGAGGCTTGGGTCTATACCAACTCTAAACTACTTTTATCTTTTTAATATCAACTCTAATCCCATCATCAGAAATTATGTGTCCCATGAATGCCACAGACTTAATCCAAAACTCACACTTGGAGAACTTGGCATACAACTACGTTTCTTTCGAAGTTATAAGTAATATTCTAAGGTCACAAACATGATCTTCTTCATTCCTTGAATCGATTAGCATGTCATCAATAAAAATAATAATGATCACATCTAAGTAAGGCTTGAAGACTCTGTTCATAATATGCATGAATGCTGCTGGTGCATTTGTCAACCCAAAAGACAACCAAAAACTATTAATACCCATATCTAGTTCTTAAGGTTGTCTTTGGAATTTCACATTCTCTAACTCATAAAAAATGATAGCCCGATTTGAGATCAATTTTCGAGAAACAAGTGGCACCTATAAGTTGGTCAAAAAGATCATCTATCCTTGGAAGAGGATACTTACTCTTAATGTTAACCTTATTCAATTGGTACAAGAACGGAGTGCCCCAAGGTGAGACACTTGGTCATATAAAATCATTATCTAACAGATTATTTATCTGTTCCTTCAATTCTTTAACTCTACTGGTGACATTCTATATGGAGAAATAGAGATAGGACGAGTATCTGGAATAATATCTATGCCGAAGTCTATTTCTCTCTCAGGAGGGACTCCATATAGATTGACAGGAAAAACTTCTGCCAACGTTTTTACTATAGGAACTGACTGAAGGAAAGGTAACTCAACAAAGTGATAGATACACCCCTTTGAAACTAACTTCCTCCCCTTAATGTAGAAAATAAAACAACCCTTAGGCACTACTGAAAACTACACCACTCTATGACTGGCTCATTAGGAATTTGAAACTTCAAAAGTCGAGTTCTACAATCTATTGATGCATAACAGGCATGGATCGAGCCATTTCATACCTAGAATGATATCAAAATTTACATGCCTAACTCTACTAGACTCTTTCCGTAAGAATAGACTTTCATACAAGGGTAGAAACATATAAAGGTTCACAAAGTTTCTCAGGAAGAATCTCAAACTGATTTGCCACATAAGGAGTTACAAATTATAAACTTGCTACTGGGTCCAACAAAACACAAACATCAAAACCAAATACTTTTATTATTCCCGTGACAACATGTAGAGAGTTTTCTTGCTCTTGGCGGCTAGCGATTGCATAGAGACGGTTTGTCCCTCCACCTGTACTAGAAGTGGATCCTCTATGTAAAACTTTTTCTTGTCAACTGATGAAGATTGAGCTCTATTGCCGATTTCCACCACCTTGCTTATTCTTAGGCACTCACTCATGAAGTGAACCTCTTTAGGACACTTGATGTGACTTGTTTGGCCATCACGACATTTACCGGGTTTGTTTCTACCACACTTAGCACATGCAGGAGCCAAACTTCGTCCTTGTGCCACACTACCTTGGGACTGGGCTGGTATAGACTTGAAGTTCTAAGAATTCTGGCAACTATACTCACCTCTATTTCTGGGCGCAGGTGCACTAGAAGATGATGGTGGAAGCCCCTTCTTTTTCTGAAATTGTGGTTGATTCGAACCACCTTTTTGCTGCCAACACTCATTCCAGTATTGGATTTCTTGTTCTTCTACTTCTCTCTTTCCTCAGCTTCTCTTCTTCAACTTACTTTACATAAACCATCAATTGGGATATGTACATGTCCATGATCAGCATTGTCGCTCTACTCTCTTTGCTAAATGCATTACCCAAACCACCGACAAATAAACTCATTCTGGTCATCATATCTTTAACCGTTTCGGGAGCATAGCGAGATAGTTGGGTAAATTTCAGATCATACTCATGAACACTCAAAGAGTCCTATTTCAGAATAAGGAACACCAATACATTTTCCTCCTTTAGTTCTCGGGGAATGAAACGCCCCAAAAAAGCCTCTTCTAAATAAGCCCAGTTGGGATGTGGTGCATCCTCATCTCTGCGCTTCTTTCACTGGTAAAACTAAGTCCTAGCCACATTCTTCAGTTTATATGCAGCTAGCTTAACCCTTTCAATACCGACCACATGCATCACCTCAAAAACCTTCTTCATCTCTTCCACAAAGTTTTCCGGATCTTCAGTAGTGCTTGATCCAAAAAAAAAACTTACGGGATTCATCCTAAAGAATTCTCGAATCCTAGAATTGTCAGTACTTTATTGTCGAGCTCCCCTTTGTTACGCGTCTTGGTTAGTTACCGCTAGGTTTAGCATTTGGATAGCCTTGCGGAATTCAGCGCTCGTAACCTCCCCTTTAGGTTTAACTTCAAGTTTATTAGGTATATTGGCTCCCCTACATTTCTTCTGGCTAGACGATCCCTGACTACTCTTTATGAAGTTATGATGATCTGAAACACGTGCAAGCACGAATTAGAAAGAAAACTTTTAAGATGAACTTTAACGCATAAAAAGCGACATGAAAGAAGTGAGAAATTCCTAAATGTTGTAGCCTCCTAATCATAGATGTGGTGCGCTTCACACTGATGACTAAGACTCTATAGACATGGCGTCATTGACTCTCGAGGACTCTTGAACTCTTCGATCTAATACCACGTATGTCACGCTCCGAGCCTATATCCTGGACGTGGCTGACACCCTATGACCATTGCTTGCCTGAATGAACCCTTGCATGGCTTACTTGACTCAGCTGAAGACTTAACTCAAGGATAAAATTGGACATATTCTCATAAATACTTAAAAATAACCTCTTGTCCAAAATTACACTTAAGTCTCAAATATTACATCTGAAATAAAAGAGACCCAACTGAACTAAATGGTTAGCCGTCTATGAAGCCTCTAATATAGTTTGATGAATGTTGGGACAGACCCACAACATTCTGAAATAGAAACACTGGAAAACATTAAAAGGGTCCTCGTAATGCAAAGAGGCTCACCATTAACTCTGAATACTCACATTGGATCAGCGATACACTGGATCAACGATACACTGGATGTTGATCATGGTTACATGCGTCTGCATCATAAGACGATGCAGGATAACTAACATCAGTACATTGAATGTACGAGTTGGATTTCTAAATAATAACTTAAAGCTTGTACAGAATAAGGAGAAACTTACCTTGTCTCGTCTCAACTCAACAAGTATATAAGTTAAATAAAATACATGCATATATATATATATATATATATATATATATATATATATATATATATGTACACACCACACACACACACACACCACACATATATACATATAGCTTTATAAAACAGTAAAAAAACTTAGTTCGTTAAAGAAATGCAATAACAACCTTAACTTTACTTATGTAGGAAAGTAATATATTTTAAGTGGGAGGTTCTTTAACCGAAAACCATCACTACGAGCTCAAGTGGTGATACAACGTCTCGCCTACGCAGCCAGAACTGTTCTATACTTTTCCTTCGCATAGAACTGCTTAACTTAGTGGATCTACTAGCTTAACTTATTAGATCGTCTAAAAAGAATGGACCGTTAAAACCCATGATGGCTACATAATTTACATGGACTCTTGAGTTGATATGAACTCTCATGCCCACATCGGTTTTCACTAATACTCCCAAGTATAATTTAGCGCATGCTTTTAAAATAACTTCCTTTCTTTGGGGTGAGATAATTTGTTCAACCCTTTTTGCATTTAAAACCCTCTTGAAAATTTGACATGAGTCAATATTTCACATAAATAGCTCAAAATCATTTTTCAACAATTCTACTGAGTTAAGAAGATAATTAATGAGTCACTTGGACAGTTCGTTTTTGGATATCAAGGCATTCAAGAGTAATTTGAATCTTGGGTAAGATTTGGTAAAGTTTAAACCGAATCTCAAGCATAGAAGGAGTCTAATGGATTGCGTCTTAATTTGTCAAATCATCACAAGACAAAGAAGAAACTTGCAAATGATTTTATAGAAAGTTTTCAAGTTCATTCAAAGATTTTCTTATATTGAGGAATAGGTGGTCAGACATTGGATTGTACTCCTCAATTAATTGTAAACAAATAATCGAGAAGAATGGTATGGAGATTCAAGTTTGATTATTATGAAAAAAACTTTAGATATGATGACAAGCATATACAAGCACAATTGGAGACTATGAACAACAACTTCAACCAGCTTAAATTTCTAATAGGATAGACGTAATTATCACGCTTTGAGACTACATCCTAAACACAGCAACGTTCTTAAAATTAGAAGTCGTCCAAAGCTAACCTTTGATATATGTATAAGTCATTAACATTTAATTTTAACATGTATAAGAGTCATGACAAAGTGAAATCATAATTATGGAATAAAATGGTTCGACAAAATTCTAAACAAAATTTTTTTTACAACATTAATAATTTGACAAAAAAAAATTGGAATTAGACTTAATACAACATATCTAACTGACTTTCGATGAATGCTATACTAGTATTGAATATAGATATCGAGGACATGATGTCGTGCTTCCCTTTATCAATATGTGTTAATAAAAGCAAAATACTAGAACTAAAAACTGATTTCAATCCTCAAAAAAAGATGACTCATCACATGCTGGTTGGAAGTTGTGATCTGCGAATAAGCACCTGAATCTACATCATATGAAAAATGTAGGCATAAGAAGTATATGATCAATACTTTGAATGTGTTGAGCATGTGACATATGCACTATACTCTTATAAGTTGAACATGATGATCATGAGATATTAAACTGAACATGAAACTAATACATATAAGTTCATGTAATGACCAAGAAATAAACATGTAAATGATCAATACTGTATTGAATAAACTAAACAGGGGTTATGCAAATATTTGAGTCTGAATTATGATATATACTCATAACCGACATACGTCGTCTAAGCTAGACAACATGTACCCCATTTGGGAGGGCGTTTACCATCACTGACTTACATAGATCCACTAAAATGATTTCCAAAAGAACTAATGATGTCAAGCCTAGTTGAGGAGTGAACCTTTAGTACTTACGAATTACGATGACACATAGTTATGGAATTAGGGTTTGATACTAAAGGTCTCAAACTAACTAATTGATAAGCCTTCATCCGTACATCCGCTCGGTAGTTTGATAGTAAGTAATACTCCCAACTAATTATGTTGTCAAACATAATATCTAAATAATATGAAACATCAGAATGAAAGATGGACATTTTATCTGAAAGCATCTTTAAACATGTGGAACTGAATGATTGAGTATAAAACTATAAACTTATGGAATAATAGGGGATCTGGTATTCATAACCACCTCTCCGAAAGTCAACTAACCACGACAATTTATATATTATGAAAGGAATATGTTAATAAATAGCACAAGTCCAAAGGCATGAATTTATAGAATTGTGAAAAATGCCTATATAAAGATACTTGACCTGAGGCCAAAAATATATTTTTTAATCATTATTTGTCTCATATTCATTATTTATATATTTTCTTCCTTAGAAAGGATTTTATGAGTTGTACTTAACAGTATATTATATTTATAGGATTAAATTGGTGGAAAAAAGAAGAAGTTTGGAACTAAATCAAATTAAAGATGGAAGTTTGAAGAAGGAAATCAAGCCGACAACTTAATAGATTGAATTCAATATTATATTATATTATCGAGAAACTTTTATATATAACAAACACAAAATTCATATTTATATGCTATAACAATGTTTGCATAATTGTGCTCCATAGAAAACATAAATATGTATATTTCACTATACATATAAAAATTTTTTTTTGTATAATTCACTATACATGTATAAAGAAAATATGTATAATTCTCTCTCTCTCTCTCTCTCTCTCTCTCTATATATATATATATATATATATATATATATATATATATATATATATATATATATATATATATGTATTTTATGTATATGTATATACGTGAAATTTGTATATGATTTAATTTGTTATGTTTAATCTTATATTTTGTGGTTCAGTTCTTATGAATTTGCATATTAATTTAGTGCAGGTTTGTGTTTTGTTGTGATAATTTAGTGTTTCTATTATATACAATATGTATAAATATATGCCTATTATGTTAGGCTTGTCAATTGAATATTTGTATTTGACAATATTTTTGAATATGTTGATACATTTTGTATAAGTATATAGTTTAAATATGTATATTAATTGACTTGGCTATGATTTGTTTAAGTATATGTTATTTTTTTGTTGTGATTTGCTAATATGTATATTTTTTATAATCTTGCCAATTTATATACAATTTGATTTTAAATAATAAATAAAGAAAAATGCGCTAATTTATGTCAAAAATATCGCTTAACTGAACAAACATTTTATTTTTCGTATGATTTTTTTCCTTCTACAACTTCTTCATTAATTGGGGCTCTATCGTATCTGTATAAATAAACTAAAACATAGTAATTAATTATAAACAAAATTACTACATATATATTTAAAGAGATTATACAGATATGCATTATTATGTATAACTATGGAAATATACAAACAACAAATTATATACAAACAAATGCTAATATCTACTGCTACTTTTATATACATTGCCTTTTGGGTAAAATTTATAGAATCTGTATAAAGTAACTAAAACTAAAATATAGTAATTGTATATAAACAAAATTACCACATATATACTGAAAGAAATTATAGAGATAAGTCTTGTTATGAATAACTATGACACATATACAAACAACAACTGATATGGAAACAAATTATATGTCACGACCCAAATCGGATCGCGACTGGCACCCACACTTATCCTCCTATGTGAGCGAACCAACCAATCTAAACCTTAACATTTCAATGTAATATCAATAGAAAGTAATGCGGAAGACTTAAACTCATTAATAAAAACCAATTCAATAACTTCTAAAATTCAACATCTATTATTATCCCCAAAATCTGGAAGTCATCACCACAAGAACATCTATGATCAAATTACTAAACTAAGAGTATTCTAAAAAGCTAAAATAACAAAAGCTAGTCCACGCCGGAACTTCAAGGCATCAAGACATGAGGATGAAGATCCAGTCCAAGCTAGAAGCGTTAGCTCACCCTGAAATCCGGTGTAATGAAGACTGGCTAGAGTTGCGGTTGAGTTGAAGACGACGGTATGTTTGCTGCACTCCACAAATAACAACGAAGAAAACATAAAAGTAGGGGGTCAGTACAAACACAAGTACTGAGTAGGTATCATCGTCCAACTCAAAATAGAAAGCAATATATCTCAGATGACATCATAAAATCAACTAATATTCTTAACAGGTGATAGCAACAAGTATAAACATCATTTATAAGTACCGCCAAGTTCACACATGAGGACTCAAGCCTCAATACCATACTCATTTGGGAATTAGGTTCATTAGATTGAGTATATTAACATCCTTCAAGATTCATTATCTTTATTCCTATTGTGTCGGTACGTGACACTCCGATCCCCTACCACTATGTGTCGGAACGTGACACTCCGATCCCCTACTACTATGTGTCGGAACGTGACACTCCGATCCCCTAATTCTACGTGTCGGTTCGTGACACCCGATCCCCTAAATCTACATGTCGGTTCGTGACACCCGATCCCCTAAATCTACGTGTCGATTCGTGACACCCGATCCCCTAAATCTACGTGTCGGTTCGTGACACCCGATCCCCTAAATCTACGTGTCAGTTCGTGACACCCGATCCCCTAAATCTACGTGTCAGTTCGTGACACCTGATCCCCTAATCTCATTCTTATCAATTCATCAAGCCTTCTCTCTTACCAAGGCATCATCAATCTCATTACTTTAGTTCATCAAGCCTTCTTTTATACCAAGGAATCATCATTAACAAGAGATTAGGTTTTTATCAAGATTTGGGATTCAATAGCTTCATCATGCTTATTTCATCAAAATCATATATATAAAATCACATCATGCATGCAACACAATTAAGCATATAGAAGACTTTATAATACTACCCAACACATATCATTCGCTATTAAGAGTTTACTACGAATAGCATAAAAACCATAACCTACCTACCTCCATCGAAGATTCATGATCAAGCAAGCAAATTCCTCAAATCCTTGTTGCCTCTTCGTTTTCTCTCTCTCTTGCTCGATTTCCCTCTCTTGTTCTTTCTGTTTTTCTTATTCAAACCCTCTTTCTTTTACCCTAATTAGCATATAATTAAGTATAAAAGATATCAATAATAACCCACTAATTCACTTAGGTTACCTCTTTTAACCCCCACGTAGTTAGACTTATTAACATTAACCCACTACTTTATAATTAAAGCAGGAAATAGTCCAAAACGCCCCTTAATTTAATTAACAAAAATCCGACCCCGCCTGGAATTACGCAGCCTGTGACGGGCCGTCGTGCCTGCGACGGTACGTCCTGCTGCTCCGTCACAGAGTTCAGAAACTTGATTCTAGTGAATGGCCTGTGACGGTCCGTCGTGGCCACGACGTTTCGTCCTGCCATTCCGTCGTGACATTCAGAGAGTCGATCTCAGTACCCAATTTTTCAGATTCTAAGTGTTTTGGAACGAGACCCCCTCGACGGTTCGTCGTGCCCATGACGGTCCGTCGTGGTATCCGTCGTCTCAGCCAGTTTTTCCAGAAATAAAATCTGCTGCTCAAAACGACTAAACAGGTCGTTACATTATATATATATATATATATATATATATATATATACAATTAAATTTTATATAACAAATGTAGAAAGGAAATTCATATTCACGATAATGGTGTATACAACAAATAATCAAAAATTTATACAAATCTTTAAAAACAAACAAGTAACATAATAAGTCTAAGAAAGAATATATATATATATATAATAATAATAAAATAACACTACACATATTTAAGATGATAAATATAAAGTTATAAACATATTTTTTTCATAATAAACTACTTATAGCATAGTATTATCAAGTTATAGCATCTCAAGAAAAAATATATTATTCTCATTAATTTTTTAAATAATAATTTACTTATTTAAATAATTATATTTATTATTCAATTACCTTATTTAAATCAATGTAGTTAATTAAATTAATTATTTTAAGTTACCTTTTTTAAACAAAACTCTTAACTAGTGTAAATTAAATTAAATATTATATAGTTACCTTTTTTAAAAAAATTACAAAATAATAGGAATTTTATCATTCCATAATTAATAACTACCTATCAATATCGAAAATAATTACAGTTTTATTTTTAAAACTCTAACACGTTATCTAAAAAAAATTATCTTCCCCAAAATTTTGTTCTTCCCCAAATCCTTACAAAATCATATCTTTTGCACGCCTACCAAAAGTTTTCACCAAAATTCGCTAAAAAATTTCAATCTCTTAACAATGTTGTTCTCAAATTCTCCGATATTCATCTCTTTTGCACGGCTAACAATTTATTTTTCACCAAATTTCGCTCAAAATATTTGCTCTCTTAACATTCTTCTTCACGAATTCTCACATATTTGCACTAAAATATTCCTTTTTAGCACTCAAATCTTCAACTCTTGCGCTAAACAAACCGTTTATGTCGAAGAGAGGCAACGAAACTGTAACGACCTGTTTAGTCGTTTTGAGCAGCAGATTCATTTCTGGAAAATTGGCTGAGTCGACGGACCCCACGACGGACCGTCATGGGCACGACGGACCGTCGAGGGTGTCCCGTTCCAAAACACTTAGAATTCTGAAAATTTGGTACTGAAATCGACTCTCTGAACGTCACGACGAAATGGCAGGACGGACCGTTACAGACTCTTTGGTAAAAATTGAGTCTCTGACGGTTGCTACGACCTGCAGGACGGACCGTCGCAGGCACGACGGGCCGTCACAGGTTGCGTAATCCCAGTCTGGGTCGGATTTCTTTACACGTTTTAAGGGACGTTTTGGACCATTCCTACTTTAATTACAAAGTTAGAGGGTTAAGGTTAATAAGTCTAATTACTTGGGGGTTAAAAGAGGTAACCTTAAGTTAATTAGTGGGTTATTATTGCCATCTTTCATTCTTAATTATATACTAATTAGGGTAAAAGAAAGAGGGTTTGAAAAAGAAAAAGAAAAAGAACAGAAAGAGGGGGAAATCGAGCAAGAGAGAGAGAAAACGAAGAGACAACAAGGGTTTGAGGAATTTGCTTGCTTGATCATGAATCTTCGGTGGAAGTAGGTTATGATTTTTTTACACTATTCGTAGTAAACTCTTAATAGCGGATGATATGTGTTGGGTAGTATTATAGAGTCTTCTTATGCTTAATTGTGTGTATGCATGATGTGATTTTATATATATGATTGTGATGAAACAAGCATGATGAAGCTATTGAATCCCAAATCGTGATAAAAACCTAATCTCTTGTTAATGATGACGCCGTGATATAAAAGAAGGCTTGATGAACTAAAGTGATGAGATGATGACGCCTTGGTATAAAAGAAGGCTTGATGAATTTATAGAATGAGATTAGTGGATCGGAGTGTCACGTACCGACACATAGAATTAGTGGGACGGGTGTCACGAACCAACACGTAGATGTAGGGGATCGGAGTGTCACGTACCGACACATAGAATTAGTGGGACGGGTGTCACGAACCGACACGTAGATGTAGGGGATCGAAGTGTCACGTACCGACACATAGAATTAGTGGGACGGGTGTCACGAACCGACACGTAGGTGTAGGGGATCGGAGTGTCACGTACCGACACATTGAATTAGGGGATCGGAGTGTCACGTTCCGACACATAGTAGTAGGGGATCGGAGTGTCACGTTCCGACACATAGTAGTAGGGGATCGGAGTGTCACATACCGACACAAGAGGAATAAAGATAATGAATCTTGAAAGATGATAATATACTCAATCTAAAGAACATGTATCCCAAACGAGTAGGGTATGGAGGCTTGAGTCCTCACAGATATGTTCGGTGATGCTATAAATGATGTTTGTACTTGTTGCTAACACATGTTAAGAATATTAGTTGATTTTATGATGTTATCAGAGATATATTGCTTTCTATTTTGAGTTGGCCGATGATATCTACTCAGTACTTGTGGTTGTACTGACCCCCTACTTTTATGTTTTTCTTCTTGTATATTGTGGAATGCAGCAAACGTGCCGTCATCTTCGACTCAACAGTAATTCTAGCCAGTCTTCGTCACACCGGATCTTCAGGGTGAGCTAATGCTTCTAGCTTGGACTGGATCTCCTTCCTCATGTCTTGATGCCTTGAAGTTTCGGCATAGACTAGCTTTTATTTGTTTTAGCTTCTTAGAATACTCTTAGTTTAGTAAATTGATCCTAGATGTTCTTGTGGTGATGACTTCCAGATTTTAGGGAAATAATAGATGTTGAATTTTAGAAGTTATTGAATTGTCTTTTATTTATGAGTTTAAGTCTTCCGCATTGCTTTATGTTGATATTAAACTGAAATGATAAGGTTTAGATTGGCTGGTTCGCTCACATAGGAAGGTAAATGTGGGTGCCAGTCGCGGATCCGATTTGGGTCGTGACAAACTTGGTATCAGAGCATTAGGTTCGTTGGTCTCATCACACAAGAACAGGTCTAGTAGAGTCTTAAAGAACGGTAGGGGGACGCCTTTACTTTTCTTTGAGAGGCTATAAGACTTTAGGAAAATTCCATTCTTTCTTTCTTTCTTTCGTGCTATTACTTGGATCCAATTGGTATCTAGGTGATACAAATTGGTATCTGACCATCTCCACTCTTTTTCGCAGATGGTTAGAACAAGAGCAACGACTACGCCAACACCAACACCAGCAAGGCAGGATATAACTGAGCCAGCCACTGGGGCTGTGGCTCGAGGAAGAGCAACGGCAAGAGGCCGTGGTAGAGGTCGTGGGAGGACGTCCTCTAGAGGAAGAGGACAAGCACCTAGCCCATCTGGTACTAGGGCGGTGACTCCTCCACCGACTGAGGAAGTAGTAAGAGAAGGGGAGTATGGGGAGAATGAACAAGTGCAGAATGAGGAATTGCCACCCCAACCTACCCCAGAAATGATCAATCAGGTTCTCGCTTATCTTAGTGGGGTTGTCTGATCAGGGTCAGGCACCTCCAATGTTTTTTGCACCAACACCTCCGGTTTCAGAAGTACAACATGCAGCCACTATGGCTCCTCGTATGAATGCCTCATTGGACATAGGCACGTTTCCACGCCTGACTACTGGGCCTATAATGACAAATGATCAGCATGAACTTTTCATTAAGTTCTTGAAATTGAAACCTCCAGTCTTCAAGGGTGCAGAATCTGAGGATGCTTATGATTTTCTGGTTGACTGTCATGAGCTACTACACAAGATGGGTATAGTAGAACGGTTTGGTGTTGAGTTCGTGAGTTACCAGTTTCAAGGGAACGCCAAAATGTGGTGGCGGTCACATGTTGAGTGTCAACCAACAGAGGCACCACCTATGACTTGGGCATCATTCTCTAGCTTGTTTATGGAGAAGTATATCCCCCGTACTTTGAGGGATAGGAAAAGGGATGAGTTTTTGAGCCTAGAGCAAGGTAGGATGTCGGTTACTGCATATGAGGCTAAATTTCGTGCATTATCCCGGTACGCCACCCAACTTTGTTTCAGTCCACAAGAGCGGATTCGTCGTTTTGTGAAGGGGTTGAGGTCAGAGTTGCGGATTTCAGCCTTACAAGTAGCGGCTACGGCAAAATCCTTCCAGGAAGTGGTACATTTCGTGGTAGAGGTGGAAGGAGTGAAGCCAGATGAATTCACCATGGCATCGACATCAAAGAGGTTTCGAAAGGGAGGTGAGTTTAATGGTTCTTACTCTAGAGGACAGAGTTCCGGAGGTTACTCAGTTCGACCCATTCAGTCTTCACTACAGACTGTAGTTGGGGGTCCACCTCATACAAGTCAACACTTCTCTGAGAGACCTATGCTTGACTCTAGAGAGTGTTATGGA
The DNA here is from genome assembly GCA_027704765.1 of Solanum habrochaites. Classification (NCBI taxonomy): domain Eukaryota; kingdom Viridiplantae; phylum Streptophyta; class Magnoliopsida; order Solanales; family Solanaceae; genus Solanum; species Solanum habrochaites. The sequence goes on from JAKWJA010002495.1 coordinate 26,114,811, forward strand.
TGTGGGGAGACTGGAAATATTAGGAGGAATTGTCCAAAACAGAGTTATAGACCCCCAATAGCTAGAGGTAGAGGTGGTCATGGTAGAGGCCGTTATTCTGGAGGACGTGGTGGTCGAGGTAATGGTGGTCACCAAAACGGCCGGGGTGATGGGAAAACTGGAACCACTACATCACAACATGGTAGGGGCAACGGACAAACAAACGAAAGGGCCCATTGTTATGCTTTCCCTGGGAGATCGGAGGCGGAGACATCTGATGCTGTCATCACAGGTAATCTTCTGGTCTGTGATTGCATGGATTCCGTATTGTTTGATCCTAGATCCACATTTTCTTATGTATCTTCCTCATTTGCTAATGGTCTAAATTTACATTGCGAATTACTTGATATGCCTATTCGTGTTTCTACTCCGGTGGGTGAGTCTGTGGTAGTTGAAAAGGTATATAGGTCTTGTTTGGTGAAATTTGTGGGGAGCAACACTTATGTAGATTTGGTTATCTTAGAAATGGTTGATTTTGATGTAATTCTGGGTATGACTTGGCTTTCTCCGCAATTTGCGATCTTGGATTGTAATGCTAAAACGGTAACGTTAGCCAAGCCTGGGACAGATCCGTTAGTGTGGGAGGGTGACTACACTTCCAATCCGGTGCGTATAATCTCCTTTTTTCGTGCTAAAAAAATTGTTAGTAAAGGGTGTTTAGCTTTCTTGGCACATCTCAAGGATGACACTACCCAAGTACCTTCGATTGAATCGGTTTCGGTGGTCCGTGAGTTTCTGGATGTGTTCCTTGCAGATCTTCCTAGTATGCCACCAGGTAGGGATATTGACTTCTGTATTGATCTTGAATTGGGTACTCGCGCCATTTCTATACCCCCTTATAGGATGGCTCCCGCGGAGTTAAGAGAGTTAAAAGCCCAACTTCAAGAGTTGTTGAGCAAAGGCTTCATTAGACCAAGTGCATCTCCTTGGGGTGCTCCGGTTTTGTTTGTGAAGAAAAAGGATGGGAGTTTTCGGATGTGCATAGACTACCGGCAGTTGAACAAGGTGACCATAAAGAACAAGTATCCTCTTCCTCGCATTGATGACTTGTTCGATCAGTTACAAGGTGCTTGTGTCTTCTCTAAGATTGACTTGAGATCCGGTTATCATCAATTGAAAATACGGGCAACGGATGTGCCAAAGACTGCGTTTAGAACCAGGTATGGGCATTACGAATTTGTGGTGATGTCTTTTGGTCTTACGAATGCCCCTGCTGCATTCATGAGTTTAATGAACGGGATTTTTAAGCCATATTTGGATCTCTTTGTGATCGTATTTATTGATGATATACTGATATACTCTAAAAGTAAGGAAGAACATGAGGAGCATTGAGAATAGTATTGGAAATGTTGAGGGAGAAAAAGCATTATGCCAAGTTCTCTAAGTGTGAGTTTTGGCTAGATATAGTGTCCTTCTTGGGGCACGTGGTTTCTAAGGATGGGGTGATGGTGGATCCTTCTAAGATCGAAGTAGTGAAAAATTGGGTAAGACCTACTAATATGTCATAAATAAGGAGCTTTGTTGGGTTAGCTAGCTACTACCGCCGATTTGTCAAGGGATTCTCTTCTATTGCTTCCCAACAGACGAACTTGACTAAGCAAAATGTTCCATTTGTATGGTCGGATGAGTGTGAGGAAAGCTTTCAGAAGCTCAAGACTCTGTTGACTACTGCACCAATTCTCACCTTGCCGGTGGAAGGAAAGAATTTCATTGTCTATTGTGATGCATCCTATTCGGGTTTGGGTGCAGTGCTAATGCAAGAGAAGAATGTGATTGCTTATGCTTCAAGACAATTAAAAGTGCATGAACGTAACTATCCAACTCATGATTTGGAATTGGCCGCGGTAGTGTTTGCATTAAAGCAATGGAGACACTATTTATATGGGGTTAAGTGTGAGGTCCATACGGATCATCGTAGTCTACATTATGTCTTTACTCAGAGAGATTTGAATTTGAGACAGAGGAGATGGATGGAACTACTGAATGACTACGACATCACTATTTTGTATCATCCGGGGAAGGCGAATGTTGTAGCGGATGCTTTAAGTAGAAAGGCGGGAAGCATGGGAAGTCTAGCTCACTTGCAAGCTTCTAGACGCCCATTAGCTAGGGAGGTTCAGACTCTGGCTAATAACTTTATGAGGTTAGAAGTAAATGAGAAGGGAGGATTTTTAGCTTGTGTGGAGGCAAAATCTTCCTTCCTTGACAAGATTAAGGGAAAGCAGTTTAATGATGAAAATTTGATCCGGATCCGAGATAAAGTGTTGCAAGGAGAGGCTAAAGAAGCGACAATCGATGAGGAAGGTGTTTTGAGGATTAAGGGAAGGGTATGTGTACCCCGCATCGATGATTTGATCAACACTATTCTGAGAGAGGCTCATAGTTCAAGGTATTCGATACATCCGGGTGCAACCAAGATGTACCGTGACCTAAAGCAACACTTTTGGTGGAGTAGAATGAAGCGTGATATTGTGGATTTTATTGCCAAATGTCCAAATTGTCAACAATTAATGTATGAACACCAGAGGCCCGGAGGAACACTTCAGAGAATGCCCATTCCTGAATTGAAGTGGGAGAGAATTGCAATGGACTTCGTGGTTGGTCTTCCAAAGACATTGGGTAAGTTTGATTCCATTTGGGTGATTGTGGATAGGTTAACTAAGTCTGCTCATTTCATTCCGGTCAAGGTGACTTACAATGCAGAGAAGTTAGCCAAACTTTACATCTCAGAGATTGTTCGGTTGCATGGGGTTCCACTATCCATCATATCAGATAGAGGTACGCAGTTTACTTCTAAGTTTTGGAAAACATTGCATGCGAAATTGGGTACTAGGTTGGACCTTAGTACCGCGTTCCATCCTCAGACCGATGGTCAGTCTGAGCGAACGATTCAAGTGTTGGAGAATATGCTCCGTGCATGCGTGATAGAATTTGGTGGCCATTGGGATAGCTTCTTACCCTTACCGGAGTTTTCATACAATAATAGCTATCACTCGAGTATTGACATGGCTCCATTTGAAGCACTGTATGGTAAGAGATGTAGGTCCCCCATTGGTTGGTTTGATGCATTCGAGGTTAGGCCTTGGGGTACTGATCTTTTGAAGGATTCGATAGAGAAAGTGAAGTCCATTCAAGAAAAGCTTCTAGCGGCGCAAAGTAGGCAAAAAGAATATGCAGATCGAAAGGTTAGAGACTTGGAGTTTATGGAAGGTGAACAAGTCTTGTTGAAAGTTTCGCCAATGAAAGGGGTGATGCGGTTTGGTAAAAGAGGAAAGCTTAGTCCAAGGTACATTGGTCCCTTTGAAGTACTTAAGCGAGTAGGGGAGGTGGCTTATGAGTTAGCCTTGCCTCCAGGGCTGTCAGGAGTACATCCGGTATTCCATGTGTCGATGTTGAAAAGATACCATGGGGATGGAAACTACATTATTCGTTGGGATTCAGTTCTGCTTGATGAGAACTTGTCTTATGAGGAGGAGCCTGTTGCCATTTTAGATAGAGAAATTCGCAAGTTGAGGTCAAGGGAGATTGCATCCATCAAGGTGCAATGGAAGAATCGACCGGTTGAAGAAGCCACTTGGGAGAAGGAGGCAGATATGCAAGAAAGATACCCACATCTGTTTAAAGATTCAGGTACTCCTTCTCGCCCTTGTTTTTCTTCTTGTGATCGTTCGAGGACGAACGATGGGTAAATTGGTATTTATTGTAACGACCTGTTTAGTCGTTTTGAGCAGCAGATTCATTTCTGGAAAATTGGCTGAGTCGACGGACCGCACGACGGACCGTCATGGGCACGACGGACCGTCGAGGGTGTCCCGTTCCAAAACACTTAGAATTCTGAAAATTTGGTACTGAAATCGACTCTCTAAACGTCACGATGAAATGGTAGGACGGACCGTCACAGGCGTGACGGACCGTCACAGACTCTTTGGTGAAAATTGAGTCTCTGACGGTTGCGACGACCTGCAGGACGGACCGTCGTAGGCACGATGGGCCGTCACAGGTTGCGTAATCCCAGTCTGGGTCGGATTTCTTTACACGTTTTAAGGGACGTTTTGGACTATTCCTACTTTAATTATAAAGTTAGAGGGTTAAGGTTAATAAGTCTAATTACTTGGGGGTTAAAAGAGGTAACCTTAAGTTAATTAGTGGGTTATTATTGCCATCTTTCATTCTTAATTATATACTAATTAGGGTAAAAGAATGAGGGTTTGAATAAGAAAAAGAAAAAGAACAGAAAGAGGGGGAAATCGAGCAAGAGAGAGAGAAAACGAAGAGACAACAAGGGTTTGAGGAATTTGCTTGCTTGATCACGAATCTTCGGTGGAAGTAGGTTATGGTTTTTTTACACTATTCGTAGTAAACTCTTAATAGCGGATGATATGTGTTGGGTAGTATTATAGAGTCTTCTTATGCTTAATTGTGTGTATGCATGATGTGATTTTATATATATGATTGTGATGAAACAACCATGATGAAGCTATTGAATCCCCAATCTTGATAAAAACCTAATCTCTTGTTAATGATGACGCCTTGATATAAAAGAAGGCTTGATGAACTAAAGTGATGAGATGATGACGCCTTGGTATAAAAGAAGGCTTGATGAATTAATAGAATGAGATTAGTGGATCGGAGTGTCACGTATCGACACATAGAATTTGTGGGACGGGTGTCACGAACCGACACGTAGATGTAGGGGATCGGCGTGTCACGTACCGACACATAGAATTAGTGGGACGGGTGTCACGAACCGACACGTAGATGTAGGGGATCGGAGTGTCACGTACCGACACATAAAATTAGTGGGACGGGTGTCACGAACCGACACGTATGTGTAGGGGATTGGAGTGTCACGTACCGACACATTGAATTAGGGGATCGGAGTGTCACGTTTCGACACATAGTAGTAGGGGATCGGAGTGTCACGTTCCGACACATAGTAGTAGGGGATCGGAGTCTCACGTACCGACACAAGAGGAATAAAGATAATGAATCTTGAAAGATGATAATATACTCAATCTAAAGAACATGTATCCCAAACGAGTAGGGTATGGAGGCTTGAGTCCTCACAGATATGTTCGGTGATGTTATAAATGATGTTTGTACTTGTTTCTAACACATGTTAAGAATATTAGTTGATTTTATGAAGTTATCTGAGATATATTGCTTTCTATTTTGAGTTGGCCGATGATATCTACTCAGTACTTGTGGTTGTACTGACCCCCTACTTTTATGTTTTTCTTCTTGTATATTGTGGAATGCAGCAAACGTGCCGTCATCTTCGACTCAACAGTAATTCTAGCCAGTCTTCGTCACACCGGATCTTCAGGGTGAGCTAATGCTTCTAGCTTGGACTGGATCTCCTTCCTCATGTCTAGATTCTGAATCTGATTTTGTAGAAGAGTTGATAAAATCAAAATCCTAAAAACAAAGAGCCTCTGAAATCGATACTTCACATTTACAAGAAGAAGAAGAAACAGTTAAACCCAACAAAAGTTTAAAGGTTAGTAAAAGTTTATTTTTAAAAACTTTTTTATGTTTTGTTATTTTTATGTTCTGCTATTTGAGTATAAATACTTAATATATAATTTTAGTATAGAAGTCTATGAAATATTTATATGAAGTCTATGAAGTTTAATATATATTGTTGAATCTTATTATCCATATAAAAACTACATACTTTATGTTTTGATTGTATATTTAGTGTTGACTACATTGTGTATAAAAGAATGTTGTAAGCTTTGTATGATTTTGTATGAAATGATACATATATTTATTACAATCTAAATGTATAAAAAATATATGAATTGTGTATGAATCACTGTATGAAATTACATATTTCTTCATATTACAATATAAATATATGAAACATGTATGTTTTGTGTATGATTGACTGTATTAATGTGGTATGAAATGTATATTAACTTTTATATGAAATGTGTATGAAATGTTTATGAATTGTGTATTAAGTTTTTTGTATCAAGTTTTTATGATATTGTTGAATATTAATATCAATAAATAAACTACATACTTTATGTTTTGATTTGTATATTTAGTGTTGAATATATTGTATATGAAAGAATGTTGTAGGTTTGTATGGAATGTGTATAATTATATTGTATTATGTTTTGTATACTGTGTATGAAATTATATATTTTTAACTATTACAACATCAATATATGAAACAGGTATGAATTGTGTATGATTCACTGTATTAGTTTTGTATGACATGTTTATGAAATTCCATATTTGGTTCACTTACTTATCAATATATGAGTAATGTATCAATATGTGTATGATTAATATATTTAATTTTTATAATTTTTTAGGAGAAGAAGACACAAACACATTTGTCTTCATGTATTAACATGAATGTGTTTGCGGATTTGTTGACTTTTTTAGGTCAAGATAAGTTTCAACAATTCCTAGATGAACCACCTTTTGGATTCTTTTATAATTTGCATCACATTAAAATCCAATGTCAATTGTTGAGACACTTATTTAAAGTTGGGAATGAAAATGTTAGGGATGACATGTTTGTCATTAAAGTAAATGGTAAAGAGTTACATTTTGGTTTAAAAGAGTTTGTTGCTCTAACCGGTTTGAAATGTGGACCTGTTTCTGATTTTGTATCTGGCCCATATGTTCCAAACAGACTCATTGCTGAAAATTTCGGAGATTTTAATAAAGTATCCAAGTCAGATTTTTATTAAAAGTTTAAATTGCAAAATTTTTCGAAAGAAGATGACCGTCTAAAAATCGGGATCTTGTACTTTATTTCTTCATTTCTGACTGCATCAGACCCTTCAAAAACAACAATTCCAAAATTGTATTTTGAATTGGTCGAGTCTGGACAGTATGCCACAATTCCTTGGGCAAATGAGTGTTTTAATTTAACACTCACAGCATGCAATCAAAAATTTTAAAAAAATTCATCGTCATTCAAATTCAGCCAGTTCCACATAGCATTGCAGATATGATTTTATGAGTGTTGTCATCCATTTGACAACACAATTGCTATACATGTTTCAAATCGCACACCGAGAACACATGACAATTTTTGACGATTTGAAGAAAACAATTTTCAGAACACATGACAATCAGGTATTTTTCTTACAATGTTATTACATTCATTATAAATCATTTTACATTATACATTTTTTTTTGCTGCAGCATAAGTTCAGAAATATTGTTTCCTCTGAAGAAGACTTAAATCTCATGGACGAAACCATTTTAAATCAGTCCAGCAGCCACCATGATTCAAAAAATCACAAATCATCGAAAAATTGTGATGTTGATAGTGAACATAAAGTTGAAGAACTGAAAGATGATATTGCAGAGGTACAAGTAAAACATTCAAATTAACAAAGTTTTTTTCTGAAATTACAATATACATATCAAATACTTATTTTTTTTTAATTAACAGGTTAAGGCAGAGTTGAAAGAACTCAAAATCACTGTAAGTTCCAACATATTTTTAAATAATTAATATAATTACTTTATAATCTATTTAAATATAAAAAATTGTATGTACACCGATAAGGTTCAAGAGCACATGGTTGATATCAAGAGTTATGTTGATAACTCCACCAAACTGATAATTGATTAGATTCGATTGTTAAGAGGAGAACAAATACCAGAAGAACAACCAGAGGTATATATTCAAATTAACAAAGTGTTTTTTTGAAATTACAATATACATATCAAATACTTATTTTTTTTAATTAACAGGTTAAGGCAGAGTTGAAAGAACTCAAAATCACTGTAAGTTCCAACATATTTTTAAATAATTAATATAATTACTTTATAATCTATTTAAATATAAAAAAAATTTATGTACACCGATAAGGTTCACAAGCACATGGATGATATCAAGAGTTATGTTGATAACTCCACCAAACTGATAATTGATGAGATTCGATTGTTAAGAGGAGAACAAATACCAGAAGAACAACCAGAGGTATACATATATATGTATACTTTATGTATGAAAATTGTTGAAAAATATATAAATTGATGTTTTCATAGTAGTTGTTTATTTATATTATTATCACTCTTTTTCACTATTAAATGAACAAATATAACAACACATCATACATATATATGTGACTTATGTATATATTCATCAGTTATATATAAATGTTATGTATTAATCATGTATGAAATTTGTATTTCTATAACTACACATGAATAATGAAAAAATGACGTATTAAATTGATATACATGTATACTTTATGTATGAATAATGTGTGAAAAATATATAAATTGATGTTGTCATAATAGTTGTTTATTTATATTATTATCACATGTTTTTACTATGAAATGAACAAATATAACAACACAGCATATATGTGAATTATGTATATATTCATCAGTTATATGTAAATGTTATCTATTAATAATGTATGAAATTTGTATTAATCAATTAAATTTTTTTCAGGACAACGCCAACCATCATGATGCACAATCTGATCCAACAGATATGCCTACAATTTCAATTGGACAACAAGTCCAAAGTTCAAACACAGTTGTACGATATATTCATTTTTATCACATAAATTAAAATTTAAGAAATTATTTTAATTTAACTACTTTTCATGTATATGAAGCTCAAAAGTCAACTGATGATTGTTTAAATGTTGACACACCTAAAACGCCAAAATCAAAACCACCAACATTGGACGATTATCCTGATTTTACCATGACACAAATAATTGCACTTGATCCTTTTCTTAATGCCACCACGACTCCAAATGTGCGAACAAGACACAAGAATGTGGGAAAATACGATTTTTCTCCTTATATCAGAATGTCGGAAGGAGAAAACAGTTCAAATAGAGTACCTACATTCTTTCAAATCAAACATCCATTCAAAAATCACAATGGGTTTGATGTTCCAGTTGTAATGATTGAGGAGTTCAATAAATGAATTTTCAAAGATGTGTCAAGCAGGCGTGGTAGGTAATTTGTAAGATGAACAAAATTATTTTATTTAAATTCTAAACTACAAAATTAATATAACACCTTTTTAAATATATATACAGGAAAGCAGCATATCCAAGGTTAAAAACACATTTCATCCTCAAATGGACTTTGGTGTTGTCAAAATCGGAGAAAAGAATTTTTTTTCACATAATGAGTCAACCGGGCAGACCTTGGGAGGACGGGGTAAGATATTTTTTTCAATTAATTATTACGGTTTTGAGTTGCAATGATAAAAGTATGAATATTTGTTGTATGAAATATGTATGAACAGTGAATGAATCAAATAGGGATGTTTTTTTTTTGTTAAAACAACATATTAATACAATAATGTATTATCTTTAAAAGAAGGCAAAATACTCCCAGACAGTCACTTCTTACAATACTGTTGATTGTTGGTTTATGGCGTTGATTGATAACATTGAGAAATAGTGGAGACAGTCAGAATGTGACATGAGATGCATATCACCAGACCATGATGTTGGACAATGCATTAGAGGATATAAGTTGCTTGCTAACATTCCGTGGGATAGGATTGACGAAGTAATCATCCCAGTCAACATCAACGACATATTCCATTGGTTTCTTGTTGTATTCCGAATCAAAAGTAGATGTCTATATGTATATGATTCGATGATGGGAGGATCTGTTCATTCAAGGAAAGTTAAAGAAGCTATTGATAAACTTGCAACCATGATTCCTTTATTTCTGACGAGCACAGGGTTTTATGGCAAAAGGCTTGATTTGTATACGAATAATCTCCCTGATTATCAACAGAAGTCTCACTCTGAACCTCTAAGTATCAAGAATGTTACACATGTTCCTTAACAAGAAGAAAGTTCAAGTATGTATACTTCTTACATCATTTTTTATTCATTTTAAATTGAAATTGTTATATATTCATTACAAATTTTTTATTTTTTTTCAATTTTTTTTACAGTGATTGTTGTCTATACACATCTCTATTTGCTGAATACATGAGGAATGGTGTTTTTGATATATCACATATTGATATTGATTCAAAATATCATCGTCAAAGATATGCTACATTACTTTGGGATTATGCAAAATCAAAGAATGATGAAGGCGCATTAAGTGAAAGTGAAGTTACAGGAATAGTCGCTAGCAACAAGGGTGGACCTCGAACTCATAAAGAACAAACTGTTGTTTTGTATAAGCTTTTGCCAATGAAAAGAACAAAATCTTCTAATCTTCAGTATTTCTATTGAAATTCTTCAACACATTGACTGATAAATGTCATATGCATGCATAATGTTCTTATTTAGGATATACATTTGTTGTCCCTTTCCATAAGCTTTCATTTCTGTCTGACATAAAACACATATTTTGTCTGACTCCATATGTTTCTCTAAACTGCTCAAAGAACCATGTCCATGACGCATCATTTTTAGAATCTACTATCACATACGCCAACGGAAGTATATGACCTGCTCATTAATTTTAAAAAATATATCACACAAATCAGAAATATCATTCATATATTTTTTCATTATATTATATAATTAGAAAATTAAATAGGATAATAATTTACCTCCCGGATCGAATGTGCTTGCAGTTAAAATTGTACCACCATATGAACATTTTAATGCCGCACCATCAACAACTATAATTGGCCTACAATATTCCCAGCCCCTAATACTTCTAACGCAACAATTGCATGTACAAATGTATCACCTTCATTCCTTTTTATTTTCAAAACAGATCCTGGATATGTTGGCTCCGAAATGTAAAAATAACTTGAAAATAACAGTTCAATTCATACATAAAATATACATATTTTATACATAAAGAATACACGAAACTGTTACAGTACAACACAATGACAAATGTTTAAATTTATCCTTAATTTCGAAATTACAAGGTAATCTTGCATAAGATTCTGCTAGATCTTCTCGCACTAACTTTACTGCTTTTTCTTTATCTCTCCATGCCTGTATGTATGTCAAAGAAACGCCATGCATTTTCAACATATCATCAGATACATCTTTTGGAGTATATACCTTAGATGGATCAATATATTTCTCCATTATCAAGACAGCTACAACGTCAGTTATCCCTTGACGTCTGGCATAAACTCATTCTCTAACAGAACATGTGTGCTGAGCAATATACTTCCTAACTTTAAATAAACTCGATTTATTCAAACTAGATGCCCTCATCATTCAAGAACAAGTCTTAGAAATACAATTCAGGTGATAACTTTTACAAAATTTAAGAAAATATACATTACAATATATACATTGTAACAAAACAAATAATAAAATAAAAAATAATTTTAAACTTACTTAGATGCATTACAACGCGCAACCCGAAAGCTGAACTTCTCAAAAAGTCCAACATGCCTCATAACCTCCTTAAGGGTTTCTTTATTATTATAAATCTGATTATCAGCTACAAATAGGTTAGAATGATCACATATTATATTAGTATCTACTTCACTATTATCATTGACAACTCCATCTAACTCCATTCCGATCAAACGGATAGAATTGTTGGAGTATAGATCTAAGTTAGTCTTTGATAATCTAACATCAAAATTTATTCTATCATTAATTATAACTCTATGACATTCGTTATACTGCTCACAACCTTTCAAAGTGATGCATAATGGATATTTTATAAAAAAAATCCAAATTCACCCTCATCTGATCTAGATAAACCTTTACCCCAACATCATTATGAATTTTTATAGGTGGACACATTTCGCTAACTATATACTTTATCTCAACAGAATTTATATTTTCTTCTATATTTAGCTGAGTTACTATAGCATTAACTAAACCAGTATAAAGAGTAGAAGTATCGTATAGGAAGCCCTCCATCTCAAAGTCTACGTATTTTCTTGTTTCACAACATTAAAATTACATTCAGTGCATCCCATAATAATTGTAAATTTATTCATACAAAATTAATACACACACACACACACACACACACACACACACATATATATATATATATATACACACACACACACATTAACTTCTTCAGATCCATTCGGTTTCATTAAGACATGGACAATGTATTCAAATGATTTTGACTGATCAGTGGTAGAATCAATTGCTTTTGCTTTCCTCTTCTTTGTTGAACTAGATTCTCCTTTCATATTTGACTTTTTGATAATTTTATCCATTCAAATTTGGTCATTTTCAAACTGGAATTTGAAAATTTGAAAAAATAAATTTATTTAGACAAATTTTTGTGGTATCGATAAATTTTTATGTTGTGATTGAGAGCATAGTGATGAAAATTTAAAATTCAAACTAATTTTATGGAGAGAATTTAGGAGAAATTGAAGGATATGGTAGAGAGGAAGGAAATGAAGTGAATTGCATGAAAGGAATAACTTTCATTTGTTTAATTTACCTATACAAATCATGTGACCCATCAGTAATAGCAAAATATATGAAACTATATCTACTCAATGAAAATTAATGAAACAATAATTATATTATTTATTTTAAATTAATCATTTGTCATTATGTACAATTTTTCCTATATTATATATATGAATTGTACTTGAAGGATGAATATTAACTACCGAAGGACCAGTGCCACGTGTGAATCTTTGGCGACAGCAACAGAAACAATTGAGGTGCAACATTGTTCAAAAAAATTGATTCCTTTTTGTTTTGAATTCGTAATTTGATTTGGACTCAATTATTTAATGTAGGATTTTTCTATATCTATAGATAAATAATTCATAGAAATAATTATTTTGGAGGGGAGATCAATCACAAGGCAACAAAGTATAAAGTTCTCAATACTTTTTATGGTTTTTTCTTCTTCTTCTTTCTTTTTTAGACATTACTAGTTAAAGACCCTTGTTCTGGAGTTGTGACTATGAATAATTGTTGAACATCGATTGTTTTTAACTAATGTGTGTTATTACTTTAAATTACTTTTGTATTCTTGTTTGACCACTTATTGACGGACCATCATAGAGATAAGTCTCTTGTCTGCTCTTAAACTAGATAAACACTAAGGTAGATAGACCAATGGATATAAAATCTTCCATTACATTGAGTTGATTTGTGTTTAGGAGTGACGTATGGATGAACACCTAGCTTGGTTATGAAAAAGAATAAATTGTAAATGTTCGCCAATTAGGACTGTCAATCCCCGCTCAACGATGTATTTAGACAAGTAATTTGAGTAGACAATTAGAGTTTGGGAGACCATGATCATAAAATCAATCCTTTAAATTAGTAATTTGATATCCGTAGTTAATTCATGCATGATATGTGATACATGAAGCCAATACATGTTGCAGCCCTAGATTTTTCCAAATCACTTTAAATAATTTTTTTATTTCATTCATGCATTCTTAGTATTTAAATAAAAATCAAACACTTTTGACACTCTCAAAAAAATAATGGGCTAGAATAATTTAGTAAAATAGTTAATCGATAAGTCATTTGGGTTCGAAAATTCAATTTTTTAAGAGCTAATATATATATATATATATATATATATATATATATATATGTATGTATGTATATATTACTTGCGTAATCATGTACAATTGTGCCTAAAATTGAGACTAATAATACTAATTATATGAGAAAATATATATTCATAGACTATCCATGAGCAGAAGTGAAACACAAGAAAGCCGATACTTTTCATAAAACCCCTTATCTCTGTAGAAGAATATAATTGGAGAACAAAGTTTACTTTGGGACTCAATGGGTTATAGAGTATTCATTGATGAAATCTCACATATCTTTAATCTCAAAAATCCCTTGTTGAACGTTGAGATGAGCTCTTATTTTGACTAGATATGGAAAGAGATTTAATGTTAGAATCTTGTTAGGAATTCGTGATTAGAGACTGAGATTGTTTAGAAACAATTAATACATGGGAGGAACATACCTTGGTATCGAAGATGAAAGAGACGATAGAATTTAAAAGGAAAGAAGAATATAGATATTTTTCAAAAAGAAATTCTATTGACAAACTTAATATTGAAAATCATTTTTCAGAAAATAATGTTTTTTCTACACATATTTTTCGAAATATGTTTTCCGCATACCAAAATATAGTGGATCTTAAATGTACTCATCTAAGAATTAGTTCCTATACCAAACAAAACTCAGTTTGTCTTATAATCCATAATGAGCTACAATACAATATAATTACTAGACTTAGATTGTTTTTCATTTGAGTTCCAATCAGTAATCTATACAAGGGTCGTGATTGTTTGCTCAATAAAGTTGTTGTTCTGAAGAAGGTTTTTTTGGAAAATCTTGATCCTGAGTGGCAAGATTTTCTTATGAATGTTTGTTTTCTTGGTGTGCAATCAAATATTTAGGAAATAAGTTTGTATTATCCCCAATGTTATCTGCTTCTAAATATAGAGGTTCTAACTTTTTGAAAATTTTTAATAACTAAAGCGATAAGCAACACGCGTGCTCATAGACTGGCTCAAAGACTAATATATAATTAGAGTAGGACACAACCTTTGGTACTTCATTACTTTTCAAATTTTAGACGGAATAAAAAGGTGAAAGAATAAAATATAATCTTGTAGACTTTGAGAGTGTCACCTCACCAGGCTTACAATCTTCATTTTTATGTACTAGTCTTTGAGTACGTATGTTATACGTGTGTTCCATATAGTTTTTTATCTATCATTTTCTATAACAATTATAATTCTATAAAAATATGATTTTAATAAGTAATAAGATGCAACAATTACAACTGTGTGCCAGGAAAACACTACACAAGGAGTGTATTATAATGTATAAAAGTAATTCCTCATAAACAACCAACTGTAAATCTTAACATGGGTTAGTAGAATAGTAGTAGTAAATTTCCAATAAAGTTACAAATAAATTGTTTGAGCCCAAAAAATACAGAAATTTATAGTAAATTAAATTAATGAAGTCTAATAGGAAAAAAGTACACTCAAAAAACCAAATGGGGAAAACATACAATATACACATCCTTTTTAAGACTTAAATCATAATAATATATATGAAAAGATATAAAATTACTACATAATTATATTTGTTACATTTGTTCATATTAATTTTATTTGTTACTTGTATTAATATTCATTTTGGTGCTCTTAGCAAAGTCTAGAAATACAGTTAAATGCAGATAAAAATTACATACACAAATATCTTATTGACCAATGATTTTGAGAAATGGTCTCGAGCCCATTTGAACCTATTATATATAAATTCCATATTTTCTTATTGGGTAAAAAATATGGGGTGGTGAAATTTTTTATATTTTAGAGGAGAATTTTCAGAAGAAAAAGAACTCGTAAAAGATCTTTCCAATTGTCTATTTCCAAAAATAACAGACATAAACGAGTCCACCATAAATTCTGACGAACGGAAAAAAAAAATTCATCCTTTTTCACTCCCACATTATTTTCCCAATGAAATGTTCATTTTATTACATCCCTACTTTAATTTAATAACGTAAAACATTGTCGTAATTCAAAAAAACTTTAAAAGAATTTAAAAAATAAAACAATATTAAAGTGAAATTGCCACCTAATTTAAAGAAAAAAAATTAGAAAATCAATTCATGAATTAATAAAAAATATCTATGAAACTAATAAATTATTGTTCAAACATTAGGAATGATTTTCTAGAAGTTGTGGATCAATATTGTCCGAATATGAAGATTGTGTTAGGTTTTGTTTGTCCTAAATTTCTTACCATAAATAGGTTTTCCTTTTAGGAAAAGGTTTTGAATTGACTAATCCTTTTATTGTAGGAAAAGATTTAGGACTATAAATAGAGGAATGTTCCTTCTAACTTACTCAACATTCACAATGTAGTCTTAAGGGCTTTGAGAATTTGGTTAGAGGGGGAATTTGTGGGTCACAAGCTTGATACGTTATCACTTGTGTGAACCTCCCATGTATTCCGAGTGAATTGGTTGAGGTTGTTCTCCTCTTTATTTTGTACTCTCATATTTATAGTGGATGTCTCATCTCCTTTGTGGACGTAGGTCGATTGACCGAACCACGTTAAATCTTTATGTCTTTTGGTATGTTTCTCATTGTCTTATTACTCGTGGTCTTTTGAGGTTTCCTTTGCTAGCTTCCGCATTTACACCTACTTATTTCCGGTCCTAACAAGTGGTATCAGAGCTAAGGTTATCCATATGGAGGGGAATATGAGCAAGATGATATGTATAAACGGAAGAAACTACAACATACGGAAAAACAAGATGAAAGACCTATTGTTCGTGTAGAAGATGTATCTTCCGGTTTTTCTGCTCATAAACCCGAGAATATGACCGATGAAAATTGGGAATTTGAGCACCAACAAGTATGTGGACACATGCTAGAACATTGTGGGAAAAGTTGGAGACACTTTACGCTTAAAAAACTGGCAATAACAAGTTGTTCTTGTTAAAGCAATTGATGACCTTTAAATACAAGGAGGGAAGTCCTATTCTTGATCTTATAAATGATTTTCAGGGTATTCTTGATCAACTATCAAGAATGGGTATTAATTTTGATGATGAAATACAAGGACTTTGGCTTCTTAATACTCTACCGGATTCTGGGGAAACTCTTCGTGTTTCTTTAACAAATTCTGCCACTGGTTGAAAGGTGACTATGAAATATGCAAAGAGTGGTGTGTTGAATGAAGAGGTTAGAAGAAAATCTCAAGACACATCTTTACTTCAGATTTTCTATATACAGAAGATCGAGGGAGACATAAGACAAGAGATCCGAGGAGTAGAGGTAAAAGTAGAAGCAAGTCAAAATTCAAGAATCCAAATATTACATGTTATCACTGTGGAAAGAGAAGACATATTAAAAGATTTTGTAAACAATTCAAGCAAGATCTTAAAGAAGGGAAGAAGGAAGAAAACAATGAAAATAATGTTGTTGCTGTTGTCCAAGATGACCTTCTCTTCGCTTGTGATAAAGACATCATCAATTGTATATCTCAAGATACAAGTTGGATAGTAGATTTTGGAGCTACATCACATGTCACACTAGGAAAAGACTTCTTTGCATCTTATACTTCTGTTAACTCTGAGGTGTTAACGATGGGTAATGCTGGTGAGGCTAAGTTGTTTGGTGTTGGCATTGATTGTTTGAAAACCAATACCGGTTCAACGTTGGTCCTTCAGAATGTCAAGAATGCTCCAGACATTCCCTTAAATTTGATCTCTGTAGGATAACTAGATGATGATGGATATCATAATGACTTGTGCAATGGCCAATGGAATCTCACCAAAGGCTCACTTATTTTAGCTCGAGGAAGAAATTCTAATTTATACATGACACAAGGATCTATTCTTGGTGACTCTATAAATTTGGTGGAGAGCGAGACTTTATCAGGATTGTGGCACAAGAGTCTTAGTAATATAAGCGAGAGGGGGATCACATGTTTGGCTAAGAAAAATTTGCTTGCTGGTATGAAACAAGCAAAAGTGAAAAGATGTGTTCATTGTTTAGCGGGGAAACGGAAAAAAGTTTCTTTTCACGGTCATCCTCCTTCAAGAAAGTCTGAGCTATTGGAGCTAGTACACTTAGAATTGTGTGGTTCTTTCAAAGTGAAGTCAAAAGGTGGTGCACTTTACTTTGCTACTTTCATTGATGATCATTCTCGCAAGATCTGGGTATATCCTTTAAAATTCAAAGATCAAGTGCTTGATGTGTTTAAACAGTTTCAAGCCTTATCTGAGAGACAAACGGGAAAGAAATTAAAATGTATTCGCACTGATAATGGTGGTGAGTATATTGGTACCTTTGATAGCTACTGCAAATCGCAAGGAATACGTCATCAGAAGACTCCTCCAAAGACTCCTCAATTAAATGGTTTGACAGAGAGGATGAACAGAACTTTAGTTGAGAGAGTTAGATTAGTGCTTTCAGAGGCTAAACTTCCAAATTCCTTTTGGGATGAAGCACTTAACATTGTTGCTTATGTTATCAATCTGTCTCCTGTTGTTGCTTTGGATGGTGATGTTCCAAAAAGAGTTTATTTTGATAAGGATGTTTCTTATGATCACTTTAAAGTGTTTGGCTGTAAAGCTTGTGTGCATGATCCGAAAGATGAGAGGTCGAAATTGGATGTTAAAACTTAGCAATGTATCTTCATTGGTTATGGTCAAGATGAGTTTGGATATCACTTTTATGATCCAATTGATAAAAAACTCATTAGAAGTCATGATGTTGTGTTCTTTGAAGATCAAAATATTGAAGATATTGACAAGACTGAGAAACTAGATTCTCATACTGATGAGAGTTTAGTTGATGTTGATCCAATTCCTATTATTGATACATCTTTTGCACGTGAGGGAACCCAAGGTAAGGATCAAGATAATGATGAGATTGTAGAACATATATTTATTCCTACTGATGATGTTGTGGTTGATAATCAACCAACTCATGTTGGGATGACCGCTTTGGATTCTCCAGAAACCTCTTATAGAAGATCTACTAGAGAGAAGCGAAGATCAACACATTATTCTCATGATGAGTATATTCTATTGACTAATATTGAAGAACCTAAAGCTTATGATGAATTCATGTTAGATACTCATAGAGATAAGTGGAAAGAACGCATCGTAGACAATCATGAGTTTTGTAGAAGTGTGGCATGGCAGGAAGCCTGTCAAGAGATCCTCCACTTGAAGTCCACTTGGCCCCTTGGCTGGAGGGGGAGTTTGTTGGGCTATTGTGCATGTTCCAGCCAAAGTCCCATGGACTAATCCAACTTGGAAAAGGATTGGAATTATTCTCTTTATTTGGTTTTCAATTCTATTAGGAAATGATTGAAATAGTAATCCTATTTGTAGTTGGTTTTGGCTTTGTAAGGAAAAACACAACTCTATAATTAGAGGATGGTTTTGAGAGAATAATTAATTGCTCATCGTTTTTTTCTTTGAAACACATTAGAACATAAGAGAGGTTTTTTTACAGAGCTTTCAACAAGAGAAAAAGAGAGAAAGAAAATGATTCTTTTACTGCAGTCTTTTCTCCGACCAGTAACGTTCAAATCATGTTTCCCAATTACCTAACCGTTGAATCGGGCTGAAATTTGGACTGAGTGTACCTGAAATCTTGGTGGTTGATTTGAACGGTGGAGATCCGATTCGGAGGTCAGAAAGATCCTGGTTTAGGTCCAAAACAGAAGCTGGGTTTGAGTGGTGTTTCTTTCTATTTATCTTTTGTTGGTGTAGCTATTGTTTGTTCTCTTTTGGCACTTGTTGTGTATCCATTAGAAGAATATTTGTAACCCTGTTATTTTTATAGTGAAGAAATTCGGATCTTGTCGATCCCGTGGTGTTTACCTTCGGTTTGAAGGGTTTTTTCATGTTAAACTTGGTGTTCTTTATTGTTAGATTTTCAGTTTCATCTTTTCGTCATAACAACTGGTATCAGAGAAAGTTGTTGAAGATTAAGTGAAGAAGGTGGAAAAATTTATTTTGTCAGAAATTCAGGCCAAGGGGGAGATTTTTTGGGTTTTATTTGCCCTAAATTTCTTACCACAAATAGATTTTCCTTTTAGGAAAAGTTTTGGATTGACTAATCCTTTTTCTGGTAGGAAAAGGTTTAGGACTCTATAAATAGAGAAATGTTCCTTCAAACTTAATCAGCATTCACAATGTAGTCTTAAAGGACATTGAGAGTTTTGGTTAGGGGGAGAATTTGTGGGTCACAAGCTTGATACGTTATCACTTGTGTGAACTTTCCCTCTATATTTTGTACTCTCATATTTATAGTGTATTGCTCATCTCTTTTGTGGACGTAGGTCAATTGATCGAACCACGTTAAATTGTGTCTTTTGATATATTTCTCCTTTGTCTTCTTACTCGTGGTGTTTTGATGTTTGTTTTGCTAGTTTTAACATTTGCACCTGCTTATTTTTGGTCCTAACAAGTGGTATCAGAGCCAGATTCAATGATGGATTCAGGTTTAGTGGTTCGATAATTGATGATTGAACCAAGTTAGAAGGATGTGTTCATCTTGACGGGTGTAGTTCTAGTCGCAACCTTTTTGACAGTAATGAAGATTTTGTTGGAGAAATTGTTACAGAGAAGTTCTTTGTGTTGAGACATAAATTTTTCAAAGGAGATTATGGAGAGGAGAAGTAAGTTGTTGAAGATTAAGTAAAGAAGGTGGACAAATTTATTTTGTCAGAAATTCAGGACAAGGGGGAGATTTGTTAAGTTTTATTTTTCCTAAATTTCTTACCATAAATAGGTTTTCCTTTTAGGAAAAAGTTTTGAATTGACTAATCCTTTTCTTGTAGGAAATGGTTTAAGACTCTATAAATAGAGGAGTGTTCCTTCTAACTTAATCAACATTCACAATGTAGTCTTAAGGGCTTTGAGAGTTTTGGTTAGAGGGAAAATTTGTGGGTCACAAGATTGATACGTTATCACTTGTGTGAACCTCCCATGTATTCCGAGTGAATTGGTTGAGGTTGTTCCCCTCTTTATTTTGTACTCTCATATTTATAGTGGATTGCTCATCTCCTTTGTGGACGTAGGTTGATTAACCGAACCACGTTTAACTTTGTGTCTTTTGATATATTTCTCGTTGTCTTCTAACTCGTGGTCTTTCGAGGTTTGCTTTGCTAGCTTCCACATTTACACCTACTTATTTCCGGTCCTAACAAATTGTTGTATTAAAAAATTGTCTACTCATTAGAAATCATAAAATTGTGGATCTATTTTCTTCAGCTGGTCCCATTTTAAAAAAAGTAAAGTTCCATTTGCTAAAAAATGACAATTTGAAGAAAAGCGAACTGCAGTTTCTTAATCCCAATAAGTGTACAATTTTTTAACACAACATGCTTCATGTTCAGGCAGTGTTGACCAGCAATTTCAAGAGACTCAATCACAATATTTAAACAAGAATCTATTGGTTCCGTAGTATTATTTATTAATTAATGAATAAATTAATTTCCTATGTTTTTTGAAATTAGGTGGTGACGCACTTTTAAAATAAAATTGTATGAATTTTTTAAAAATTGATTATTTTTTAGTTACAATAACGTTTTACCTATTTGAATAAAAGCAGGGATATAAAACAAAATTAATAATTTTGGATTAGGTCTCATGAAATAAACAAGATGAATTTATGTAGATAAAATTGGAGGAATATCAAAATATATATTAAACAATTAAATTAATTATTATTTAAAGGTTATGTATTAAAAAAAGTATAAGACCTATGGATTTATGTGTAGCAATTGAATTAGTAATTAAATAAGATTTATGATAGTGAATATTCAATGCGAATTAAAAATGTAAAACTAAAAAAAAAATGAGTAAAATATTAGTGCAAATAATATTTAAGTAAATAGTATTATAATGTTATTAGTAGTGGATAAAACATAATCGCATCGAAGACTTCAAGTATATTTTGTAACAACCCTAAAAATTACTATGCTAAGTAATGTTTAACGTAGCTAGAATGCCTAGATTAGACTGAGTTCACTTGGATTGATGCACGTAGAACCATACCTCTCAACCCTTGCGACATCCAAGCCAACTAACTTGGGGAGTTATTTGATCTAGAAAAGGTTGGGTCCAGCCATGTAGGTCTCCCAAATATGAAGATTTACTCGAATAAGTCTTTACCGGATTTAAAAATGGAAAATCATAGGTTTTGAGTATGTAGGGGTAAAATGGTATTTTCCAGGATAAGAGTAGTATCGTAATTACTCTTTATATATAATTAATCATTTTATTAATAAGGTTGAGGGGGTATTTTTGGGAGAGAGGGACGAAAATTGGCTCTTGAAGTGAAGTCTTGCTTCACCTGGATTCAAAACAAGGTGGAAACAATGAATTAAATTTGTTTTTTATTTAAGTTGGTATATTAATAAAATTAATTTATATTTATTATTATTAGCTGATTTAAAATAAAAGGAAATCATATTTTTAATAATTAAATAAAACCTTATTTGACTAAGTCCTAAACTAGACAGTTAATCCTAAGAAAACAGTTCTCTCCCACGCTCATCTCTCTCTCACGTCTCTATCACTCTCACTCACAATCCTCTCTTCCAAATAACTTCAAACAAACAATAGGTAAATCAAATTTCTTCAAACTTGAATAACTCACAACGAAAATATAAGAAAACGAACGAAATCAATCACGTAGAAAAAGAGAAGTTTGTCCGTGTAGTTGATGTTGACTTTGAGGGGATTTGAACGTGATCTTGGGTGAAGTTTTTGGAAAGAAAGTCGAGGGTTCAACTTCAAAAAGGTATGAGTTCTCTTCTCTCTTGCTCCCTTTCCCAAGAGACCCCTTAAGGTTCAGACTATTCCGTCCGAAAACTAGGGTTGTTCCCCATTGCAAGTCCCTGTCACTAGCTCTCATTGAATCATAGGTTTGTTATGGTTTCTTGTAGAAAACTAGGGATGAAACGTGTTTTCGTGATGATTATGTGTTTATATGTATGTTCGGAATTATGTGACTTATGTTGATGTATTTCTGAAATTATGTATACGTGTGTGTGAAACATGAACTGATCTATGTGCCTCGGGTTAAGGCTTTAAAAATATGATGTTAAGGTTGTATTTCATATACAAATGATTATGAAATTCCTGAAGTTTATATGAGTTGAAATGTGGATGATTTGAGTGTTAATCTCTTGGCTAAACAAATTCATAAAAAATGCACCTAAGAAAATATTAAATGATCTAGGAATTACCCTATGAAATTACGTACAAATGTTTAAAAAAGTAGGCTGCAAATGTGATTAAAATTTCTAGCATGTTGATGATTTAATTTTTGCTAATGTTAAAGTTTAGGGGAGTTTGAAAATATTTTTTAAAATACGTGAGGTCAGTTGGGATTGAACCCAAGACCTCACTATAAGAAAGCTATGAATGAAAGAAAAAGAAATGTGAGGCATGGGAATAAAACCCACGACCTCTAGGAAGTGAAGGAGATTAAGAAAATGATAGAAAAGAAATGTGAGGCATGACAATCGAACCCACGACCTCTAGGCAGTGAAGGAGAGTTAAGAAAATGAAAGAAAAGAGATGTGAGGCATGAGAATCAAACCCACGACCTCGTAGGCAGATTCAAGGATAAAATTAAAAGAAATTAAAGAGGGGTTGTGGGGGTTCGAACCCACAACCCCTCGGCTAAAGGAAAAAAATTAAAAGCAATGATAATAAAAAGTAAACGAGTTTGTGGGGATTCGATCCCACATCCTCTCAGTTCTATTAAGCAAAACAAGGGAAAAATAAAATGAAGGCATTGGGGCTCGAACTTGGGTCCCTAAGCCGTATGGATCAAATAAAGTAAATGAAAAAAATGTAAGTGTTGTCCAAGGGATTTGAAACCTGGTTCCCTTGCCCGAATTTCATATTTATACATAATTCATATATGAATTAAATATTCAAGAATAATGCTGCCTACTTAGATCGAAACCCGAGATCTTGGCATACATACAAGATGCATAAGTCTTGTATCACATAATCTTAGGAAGATATGAATAGATTAAATGAACTATGAACGAAGCATCATGGCTTGTATGTATAAACCCATAAGTCTAGCATACGTCTAAAAATAAATTAACCTAAGATTTACGCAATGAAATGATGAAATGAACAAAGAAATGATGAAATAAACAATGAAATGATTAAAGGAACAAAGTAATGAGGAAATGAACAATGAAATGATGAAACCCTATAAGGGTTAAGTAAGAGTGTGAAACACACTAAATGACCAAGTGCATTAGCATATGGAGAAAAGAACAATGAAATGATGAAATGAACAAAGAAATGATGAAATGAACAATGAAATGATTAAACTATAGAAGCGTTCAGTAAGAGTGTGAAACATTAAATGGCCAAGTGCATTGTCATATGATGAAATGAACCTTTACGTAAAATGGGGTGAGTAATTATGAAGAGAAAATGTGCTAATGTTAATGAATGTGGTGACAACATGATATTAGGCTAATCCGAGGCTAATGTAAAAGATGAGAGCAATCTCAAATGCGCCTAAGTAAATGTTACCAAAATGTACTCACTTATGAGAGTGTAAAGTTAATGAATAGACCAGTCTCTATGAACACTCTAATGAATGTATTGAGATTAACACACTTAATACTAATGATGATATGAGAAATCATATATTGAGCTATGATGTCCTCATACTAGAAGTCAGCTTCCATGACGTATGAGTTAAATGTAATAGAACTTTATACTGACCACCAATACACTAGCTATGAGTGGTGATGCCTTCTTTCGGTAAGGGCAGAGGTTCACAAAACTTTCATGACATGAGACTGTCCGGCATGCCGGGTATGAGTCTCCTTATATCTCCTAGTCTTCGAACCTATACTGCTAATATAGGAATCTGGCGGGGTTTAATTCTCATGTACGCTAGCATGTTTTTTGTCACTTTGGCCGGTGATTCCACCTCTTTTTGGTGTGGGGAGACACTGAATATCATGATTCTGACATGATCTATGTAGGTTAAAGTTGAAGTTGCCCATGAATGAATGAGGCTAGCCTCAAATGATGCACATAATGAAATGAATGATACCAAAGGTGTTAGGATAATACAATCAATAGTTGAGTTAGACTTAAGTAATAACACTAGGTCATTCTTGATCATTGCACAGCGAACCCGATGAAAGTCTTAAAATAAATCTTAGGTAAAACTGGTGTTTACACTGGCCTATGAATGAAACAAAATAAAGCACGTATGAATGGATGAAATAAACTTTGTGTTTGCTAAAGAAGGCTCCCTAGTTGAGGTCCCATATGTTGAGCCCTCATTTTTTGGATGTCTTGATGTCAAGTCCAAGATCCTAAAGTCTCATGGCGTATGAACGAATGATACGATACGCAATATGTTATGAGCTATATGCAATATGATTAGTATGATGATACATGTTACTCTAATGACATGACTTTTTAAATCCAAATTTGGAGAGTTCACTCACTTTCCTAATCAAATTTGGAAAGCACACTAACTTTCCTTATCCCAATTTGGCAAGTCAACCGACTTGACTTTCCATAATCATGTTTTTAGGTAAGAGTTGTTCTTAATCATACATGTCCTTGGTGTGTGCTTGCATATGCCCATACTTAGTACAAGTGTGTACTAATCCCATAAAATTCTACAATTTTAGGTGCAGGCACAGGTGGACGCTAGAGTTACATGTTTACGCTGAAGCTATCCAGACGTGGAGCATTCATCCGGACCCGGTAGGACCTCATGATTTCGAGGATGCTTGACCATTATATTCTAGGTTAGTTATAGGATTGAGCTAATGGAGTATGTTCCACTAGATTTCTTTCCGCTTTTGTTCAGACTTTGTATTGGTGCCGTTATGGCAAAAATACATTTAATAAAATTATGAACTGATTCTTTCATTTGATTATCTCTATATTAGATGGTTGATTTGTGAACGCCTATGATGTTAAGTTTAAGATGTTTAGTATGAAATAAGAAAACAAAATGTTCAAATTTTCCTCTAAAATTGACCTAGATAAAGTAAGAATGATGTATGTAGGCTTTTCTGCGACCTCTGAGAGATCAACGACGCCGGTCTCGTCTTGGGTCTAAATTCCAAGCGTGACATATTTTTTTAATATTCCCAATGCATTAAAATACTAATTAATTCTATGAATTATGTTTGAAATATAAAAAGAAAATGTTTTCACGAGGTTAAATAGTACTCTACTACATTTAATTATTAAAATTATAGAAGGGGAATAGATTTAGCATTAGAGCTCATCGGATAAAGTCGTAAACTTGTTTATTTAGTTTATCCTTTAAGTTATTTATCTATATAATTTTCTTGATCAGTCTAGTGTGAAATTTATATAGCAAACGTTGGTGGAAAAAATAGAGAAGATATTGTAAAATCTAATCATAGAGACACCACATGAATTTCATATAAATATATAATTTTCAAAATGATCAAGAAAATAAAAAATATTTACAAAAATATAAGAAGAAATTTTTTAACTCTTTTTATCATAGAAAGACATATAATGATATATAGAGAAACCATAAGAAAAAAAAGTAGAAAAATAAGAGAAAATATAAGTTTTTCTTAATAAAAAGAGTGAAGAACGAGGAATAACCAACAATGATAGGAAAAACATTACAAAAGAAAGACTTTTTTACTATTTTAGAAACTAGAAGAAGAAAAAAGAGAAAAAACTTAAATTCCCTTCTTAAAAAAAGTGAAAAACTGAAAAATAATCAAGAAGAACATGAAAAATATTATAAGAGAAAGTTTGTTTCACTGGTATAGAATGAACAAATGGATTGACTATTTATAACCAAGAAAATGTTTGAGTTTTGAAAAGCTATTACGTATGTGAAAATCTAGTTACTTAATTAAAGTTTAATAACTAAATATTTTTTTTGGCATAAATGAGTAAATATTTTACATATTACATACCAAATCAAATGATAATGATGGTAAGACATTAATTATTCTACTAAAAAATCTTCTAACACGAATATCATTAGTAAGTAAATAGTAAAGGTAAAATTATAATTGTGCTAGGATAAAAATTTAATATTAGAATATTTACATTGCTTACAAAGAACGTTGATGAAATTTTTAAATATGAACTAACGAGACATACTGTAATCAAATAATATGTAGTATCTTCAATTTTATTTTTTTTTGCACAATACTATGTAAAAGATAACTATAACAACCCTCTTGATCGTTTTGTTCTTTTTTTCTACGTATTTTTCTTATATTATCAATTTTATTAGATTTTGTATGATATTTGGTTCCTATGGGTATAGTGACACGATTTCTAAGGTGATCAAACAAGTAATATGAGGGTTTCTAGATTTTGAAAAATTAAGTTCTGACAAAAACAAAAATTCAAGTCAATAGCTCATAACGAAATTTCAATAGTTGTGTTGGTTTCGCAAGGTAATGTGTGACTTAATTGGATAGTTGTTTGGGTCCTGAGGCTTTCGAGTGTGATTGGGTCTTGGGTTAGATTTTTGAAAGTGTAAAGAAAATCCTGATGGCAGTATGTGATGTGGTAGTATCACACATTAGCAGTGTAAATTCTAATTGTAACACCCCTAAATACTAGATCAATATTCGCATGTCGATATATCATTGCTTAATTACTAAAATATGTTTTATTCTCATTTTGTGGACTGGAAATTTTGTGATACTTACAACTCTGCTAAACATAAGTGTTTTCATAATATAAGGTATCATATGGGGGTATTTTCATAATTTGAGTAATTAGAATTTCATATAAATTTAAAGTAATTGTATCAAGTATATACATATAGGTGTATATGTATGTATTTTGGGAAGCACCCTTTTAGTGGTAATTGTACATGTGACTAGCCTCAGTTTTCAGACTATATTTTGAGACCTCTTCTAGTGAATTTCGTCTCACCTGAAGTATAGGAACTTTAGATCATTAGCTAAAGAGTTCTTCAAAATAAAGATAAAAACTAGGTCCTTTGGGCTCGAATCTGACTCACACACACTCCCTCTTAGCAAGTGATGAAAAATGCTTTTGAGCTGGATAGTGTGTGGTATTTTATGCATATCTTTTTCTATAGATCTTAGTTTATAGTTAATAAATATGATTTGTAAATATAATTCGTAGACCTACAACTCTTATGCTTACCTAAAGCACTACTTTTGTTGTTATGAATTCGAAATATGGGATGCAACATAGGAAAAGTTCTGTGCAGCTTCTGAAATTAGAAATCGTGTACATTCAACTATTAGTGTATTGATTAGATATTTTGTAAAAAAACATACTTTGTGGTGGTTCTGTATTATTTGCAATCTTAAGATATGTACTTACATCTTTCATTAAGGTTATAAAGTCTAGTTTTGTTGTTTTTCTATTTAAATCTTAGTTGCCACATGAGATATTAGGCTGGCCAGATATTACTATTTTTGGAGCATGATCGTATTTGTAAAAGCTAAGCACACTTGTGATGATTATCCTGCTTTAGTTCCACATTATTGAGATACTATAAATTAATGAAGTTATTTAATTGTATTTTTAAGGTTGTATATATTCGTGAACAAGTTGAGGACCTTCATACGTCAGTTGGTCTACGGCTTGAACTCTTGAAGTGGTGTTGGACTGCTTCTTTTCTAAAGAACTAAGGTTTGAGTGTAAACTTGTACTTGTACTATTTTTACCTGTTGATATATCTGAAAGTTTATCTTGGTGTCTTGGTTTCCTCCTGTTACTTTGCATTGTCGTGTAGTTGTCATTCAAGACGTTAAAGACGCTTGTGTAACTCGTCCAGTTGTACGAATTGTTTGATCACTTAGCACTCTTGTTGGGACTTTATCCTTCTTGTTGCTGTGGATTTGTCACTATTGGCATGCCTCTTGATTCAGATCATTTTACATCTTGACTATGGATTTTTAGTTTGTCTTTAGTATGGAATTTGTCCATTTTAAGTACAAACGAGAGAGCCATTTTAAATATGGTTCTTGGTTCTCTTGATTATTGGGCTTTGACCCTTCTTGATATAGGTGTCGACCATTGTTGATACCTGCTCATGCTTTGTGTCACAACATGATGAATATATTGGGCGAGTCTTTTTATCGAACCTCTTTGAAAATGGTGCTACGAGTATTAGTTACATTTGGATCCTTAAATATCCAAGTTGATACTATTTGTATATTGTTTACTTGATTTACTGATTTTTTAAAAATTGTGTTGCACTTAACTTGAGAATGATAACTTGGTGAATCTAAGGGTTCCAAAACTACAATTTTTACACCACTAAGCTATATTCTTAGCGATAGTTGTTTCTACCATAGGGAATGTTTGAGAGGACTCTTGAAGTTGACCATTGAAGATGGAGATTTTGAAAGCCTTAAGGAAGATCACACTTGTATATAAACATATATATGTTGTATAAAACTTAGAATTGTACATGATCTATGTGTTGTATATTTACATGAAAGTTTTAAAGGTTGATTTGGTCATGTGACCATGGGTTGTAATATAAGTATGACTACGTTTTTATCTTTTTGGGGTGAGTAAACCCGATTCTTGTAATATACTAATTTACTATATGTTTTGAAAGTTTGTGTGAAGCATGAGCCGACTGATTTTGCTACACGAAAGTTGGTAATATTCTTGTTATTTCGTCCTTAGGTGTGAGGATAATATATGCATGAAAAGCTTGTCGGTTATTCGCTTATCAGATTTTGGGAGGATTTTTTGTCATAAGTTAAAATTCCATACCATATCAATTTTGACCTCAAACAAATGTTTAAATGGGCAAGATGCACATGCTTAACTAAAATATTCGTTATGAACCTAATCCCTCAACTAGATTAAAATTAGTATGCCCTTTGTTTATCTCTTTTGAATGTCGCAAGTATCAAATTAGGTTTCTAGTCATGTTGTAGTATCTCCCAGAAAGGGTCGCTACAAGTGTTGGTATTAGGGCCTGGGTTTATGGTTCTACGACTTTTATTGTAAATTACTTAAATAATTTTTTACTTTCAAAAAGGTTATATTTAGAGTTCATCTTTACTTATATGGTTTGACATATTCTTATTAAATGTAGAGTGCACATGCATCATGTACATGTCCCTAATGCAATGTGATCTTCCATTTTGAAGGAATTAAGTTATTAATACTTCTTCTTACCCATCTATAGGAAGTTTCTCGTGAAGGTTCGGGTACCTCTGTTTCCCAACCTTATGCACTAGAAGGGGTTGAAGAACATATCTCGAATTAATATGTTCCCCACACTAGTGGGTCTGAACTATGAACCATCAGTGATTAAGAGCTGTTTCACATCCTCACATGACTCATGGTACTCAAGACATAAATCCTTCTTTTCAACAAATGGCTGAATTCTTCAGCCACATGTCTCAATGATGCATGATCCCAACGTGATTAACTTTGAGAAAATGAGGAAAATTGTTGGAGTGGAGTTTGAAGGCATTGTTGATTGCACTGATGCTGAAAAGTGGCTAGATTGCATGGACAGGATGTTTGAGCAGTTTGAGTGTTAAGATGTTGCGAAATGTAAGTATGTTATTTCTCGGTTATAAAAAGATGTTTATGATTGGTGGGTAAGTGTTCTAAATGCCAAGGTAAAACCTTCTGTTCTTACTTGGGATGATTTTGTTAAGGGATTTCTTCTGAAGTATATACCAACTGCTTATTGTGATACAATGAAAAAGAAGTTTTTGAATCTAAGGCAACGAGGCTTGTCTATTGCTTAATATGAACAAAAGTTTTTAAGTCTCTCTCGTTATGTTTGAAGTATTATTAAAGAGGAAAAAAATAAGTTCAGAAAATTTGAAGATGGTTTAAATGATTCCATTCAGAAGAATGTAGTGATCCCGCAACATGAGAACTTTTGTAAGTTAGTGTCTACTGCTTTTACTTGGGATCAACTTGATAAACAAGAAGACGGTAGAGATGAAAACAGATTTCAAAAGCCTAGGCCAGATTTTAGGGTTCATAAAAAAAAAGGGAAGGTTTGATATTCTAAGGCTGGTAGTGATAACCGGCCACTTCACCAAACGCAAAATAAATTTGACTTTTCTACAACTAGTACTCCAAATTATGGCCAACGCAATCCTCGCACTCCAACTTATCTACAGTGTGGAAAGAATCATTTTGGTACATGTAGGAGAGCCTCTAGTGCATGTTTTAATTGTGGGAGGTTTGATCATAAAGTGAAAGACTGTACTAATCTTAATAAATATCCTTCCTTGAAAATTGAAGACTCGATTCATAATCCTTCTGTTAAACCTTCTCAAACAAAAAAAGGTGAAAGGCCTAAAAACACCCAAGCAGCAGGTACAAGTGCAGCTAATCAAGCTAGGAAAAAAGGATAGTTCACGTTCTTATTTTATGAGGTAGAGGGATGATCAAGAGTTAAAAGACATGGTTGTCGATAAATTTCACTTATTTGGCTTGTGTGTGTTTACATTATTTGATCCTGGACCTACATATTCCTATG
Organism: Solanum habrochaites; assembly: GCA_027704765.1. Classification (NCBI taxonomy): domain Eukaryota; kingdom Viridiplantae; phylum Streptophyta; class Magnoliopsida; order Solanales; family Solanaceae; genus Solanum; species Solanum habrochaites. The sequence continues at coordinate 26,145,784 of JAKWJA010002495.1, forward strand.
TTTTTTCATGACTCGTTCAACATGAACATGTAAAATCCATGAGTCTTAATTATAATGTGCTTCTTGAAATTCCATTGGGTCATGGGGTTGTGTATAATTAAATTTATATTGATTGTTCCTTCCTGTCACGACCGGGGAGCACCGCCTAGACGTAACAAACGTCTTCCTCCTCGAAGAGGATTTAGATTAGACCTTAGAATATATAATAGCATATCACAGGTCGAGAAAATGTGGAAAATTTAAAAATTTTACATAGTAAAGTATACTTACACTTCTCACTTATCGTACATGGAGTTTACATAGACTCCTCTCTTATGAAGTGTACATATACTTCTCTTTTATGCAATATAGTGAATTCATATGAAATAGTCTAATAATTATCTCATATATAAATCATGTATCATAGAAAGATTTGAATTTGGGCATAGCCCTTATACTAGTACAATATTCCACATATAGGCTTACAACAAAGTCTCAAATGATAAAAGAAGCAACAATTTTCTTTAGAAATAGGCAACACTCTTAAAGGAACATTTTATTCAAAACCATGCTATGTCACTTTTAAAATTATTTATGAACACAAGGGTATATACAAGTCAATATTCATAAAAACATTAACATATTTTCATATCCAACACAGACCAACAATATCATAAGCCATATCAATATCTCATATCATAGAGTTCATAACATCAAAACATACAAGACCCTTACTCACAATCTCCTCCCAAGCCTACAAGTGCAATGATCATGTGAAGCCTTATAACCCCATATAATCAAGTAAACTAGGTAAGATATCATAATAAATGTCCACATTTCATATAACATTATATAGTGCTTATTCATCATCCTACATAGCAACTTACACCAATATCATGTTCATAAAATGAATTCAACATCATATTAGATCAACATCATGTAAAGTTAACATATGCATTTCATTCATAACATAAGTACATATGAACAACCTCCTAGGACTCCCCTCAAGGTCAACTTGTGCAATTTATAGGTAATGTAACATACCCCTACCTATACTAAGTAGAACAACTTAAGTCACCGTAGTTAGATTTAACTTATTAGTTTCATTCATTTAATTTTACTTTAAGGAACATTCGTGTTAACTGACAATTGACCATGTGAGCTAAACATGGAATCCGATGTCATGAAACCCTATACCAAAAGAATGTGCTATTCTTTACAAGATAGAACCAAAATATGAACATAACATTCTACGTGGATCTACTAGTTAGTTTTCCTATGGAAGATACATAGTTACAGAACTAGGAGATATCAATTAGAAACACTCTTTATGACCAATTGAATTATAGTCTCCATCTCATAAGAACCATTCTAAACTACCTTCCCTCATTAGGAAGGTACACCTCTCGTCTATAGTTAGCTCGGTGCTAAGCTAAAGTACCCTTTTAAAATGTTTTTAAGCCTTTCTTGATCATAAAATCTTAATACAGGCCATAAGAGACTAACCCCTTGTATAATCATGTCATTAGAACTTTCGGTTTATAACTAGAACGTACTTTCATTATAACCCAACATTAGTGAGATTATCATATCATAGTCATATCATAATAAGGCACACAAGAGCATCACATTCAACCTTGCATGATCATACCCCTATAAAGATCTAACAATTCAACAATATCCATAATATGCCATCATATTTATCACATTATCATGTTCATATTCTATTCACATAATCATACTTAAATCGAACATCATCATCAAGAATAAAGTGTCATTATTGAAGTAGAGTACTCATAGTCATAAATGTCTTACAAAATAGCTTTTAAACACTCCTTGAAAGATTCCTCATCAATCCCACTATATTTATCCAATAATTCAATCATTTTCACTATATAATAGTAAATATAAAATAGCTAAGTCAATTGCATCATCCCTAATTACCAATCAACTCAATTGAAAACCTAGAGTTAGGGGAAAGAGATAATCATTGATCCTTTTAGAGAAACTAGGTCAAAACTTCAGGAATTAAAAAAATTAACCTATAAACAATAAAAATATATATATATGAATCAATAAAATATAAAATTAAATCAATTTAAAAGGAACCCCGAAATTGGATGAAAACCCAAGTCTAGATATCTTTGAAAACCAATTTTAAAGAGCCTCTTGGGGAAAGAGATCCCAAGAGTGAATAGATTACCTACCTTAGGATTTCTTGAATAATGATGGATAAAAAAGTGAGTCTTGAATCCCATGTGAACCTTGAATTTTGGTCTTCAATGGGAGTGTTAAGAATATAGAGAAAGTAGAGAGAAGATGGAGAGAATTTGTTTCGGGAAATATTGAGGTGTTGAGTTAGTTTGATGTGGTTTAAATCATTAATAGTACCTACTAACTTAATTTATCCCCCATTAACATTTAATTATTTATTAACTAATTAACTGACTAGCCTAACCTTAACCGAAACTTGGCAGTGAACCAAGCCTCCAATCGATGATTCCATGTCGACGGTATATTGACCAAACTACAAACCATCCTGGTTATCTGTGGTTTGTGTCACAGACCTGGTTTTCTGAGACATTTTTGAAAATGACTAAGTCTCAACCAACGAGAACCATTTATGGGTTGTTGACTCATCGACGGCTTTTCATTTGGTCGCCGACTACCTATTGTCAATTGACAGCTTTTAGGTCAAATGTAGGGTCCTCTCAAGGACCTTTAGGGTGGTACTTGGGGAGTTGTGCCCAGATGTTTTTACCCTAAACACATTTTAAGATATATTTTAAACCATTTTACCCAATTTGACTTGATTCCGACTCTTAAAACCCCTTTAAACAAACAAAGGCGCACTAGTTCATTTTCACAATACTCCGAATGTTGTAGTCGTTTCTTGACGGTTTGACTCTACCACATTCTAATTAGTTTCAATACATTAATATAGACTTAGAAAAGGTTTTTTAAGTCTTAGTTCATCTAGTGAGTCTCTAGACTAATTCATGGAATTCTGGAGTGTTACATTATCTCCCCCTTAAGAATATTCCTCCCCAAATGACACCTAAATCTTTTTATAGGGAGAGAATGACTTAATACTAGCAGCCCAACCAAAAACAACAACAACAACAACAACAATATAAAACCATTCTAAGTCATATCTCATAGGAGTGTTTCACAACTCCATTCAACACATAAACATTGCCTAACACATAGCAACTCAATTCACCATTTACCTCATATAAGAGCTTAATAGTTTAACATGAGGAACTACATTCTCAAAATCAACATAGGCTCAACATGAATATCAAGAGTTACCATGCAATTCTTCTTTCAAGACACTTTATACATGCTCACTACCATTTTATGAAGGCAAGTATACACATAACATAGATAAGTGCAAATTAAGCAAGAGAGCATTTTTCATGAAAACTCATTTTAGCATGAACCATTACAAGGACAAGCACATACTAGCAAAGTAATCAAAGTTCAACATTATTCATTATCTTTTAAAGAGGAATTACTAACCTCAACCTTGGATAGAATTTTGTGAAAAAATATGAGGATAATGAGACTTTTTGTCAGCCACGGCCTCCCATGTTGAACCATCAACTAGGTGGTTTCTCCATAGGACTTTTACGGGGACCACATCTTTGTTCCTCACCTTCTTGACTTAGTTATCTAGAATTTCAACTGGAACCTCTTCATAAGAAAGGTTATCGTCCATTCCTAATCCGTCAATCAGGAGAATGGATAAGGGATCTCCTATACATTTCTTAAGCACGGAGACATAAAATACGGGATGAACCGGGTCTAGTTCACTTGATAGATTCAACTTATAAGCAACCTTCCCCACCGTTTCAATATCTCATAAGCTCCCACATACCGAGGACTAAGATTTCCATTTTTACTAAATCATATCACCCCTTTAATGGGTGAATTATTCAAGTAGTTCCAATACTTCAAATTCAAGGTCTATGCTTCTATTGTCAGAATAAGATTTTTACCAACGGTAGGTTGTTTTCTATGTATCCCTTATCATCCAAAATTTTTCCAAATGCCTCATAGATTATCTCGGTAAAAAGAACTGAAGACTCTCATACCTCAAACCACCCACCCGGAGACCTAAATCTCCTACCATAGAGTGCATCAAATGGTGCCATGGAAATACTCGAATTGTAGCTATTATTGTAGGAGAACTTTATCAACGGTAAGTAATTGTACCAATTACCGTTGAAGTCAATAACACATGTACTTAACAATATCTTATAGGGTTTGGATAGTATTCTCCGCTTGACCATGCATTTGAGGATGGAAATCAGTGCTATGTTTCACTTGAGTACCTAGCCCCTTTTGAAAAAATCTCCCAAAAAAAGAGGTTAATTGGGAACCTCTATGCGAGATGATAGACAAAGGGATCCCATGACAACTTACAATTTTATCAAGGTATAACCTAGCATATTCCTCCACCGAATAAGTAGATTTGACGGGGATAAAGTTGCTAGATTTCGTCAATGTATCAACAATTACCCATATTGAATATTTTATCCTCCGCATTAAAAGCAAACCCACTACAAAGTTCATATTTCTATCTTCCCCCTTCAAAGTAGGGACATCCATTACTTGTTTTAAACCACCCGATCTTTGATGTTCGGCCTTAACTTGTTGACAATTAGGACATTTGGCCACAAACTTCGCTATATCCCTTTTAAAATCATCCCACCAATAGTCTCTTGAAGATCACGATGCATTCTGGTGGCACCTGGATGAATGGAATATCGGGAACCATGAGCCTCTTCAAAAAATTTTCCCCTTCGACCATGAACATCCGGTACACACAATCTACCTTCGTACCTATGTAGCCAATCACCCCCTAGGGTTAATGCTCATTGAACTTGCTAATAATCTATTCCTTAAACTCCATCAATAGAGGATCAAGGTGTTGCTTAGACTTCACCTCTACCAGATGATTCAGAATTACGATGCACTATAAAACCATCTTTTAGAGAATCTTCCAACCGAATACCCAACCGAGCAAATCTGTGTACTTCATTCACTAACTCTTTATTATCATTGTGACCATGGGTTACACTACCCATTGACATTTGACTTAGAGCATCCACAACAACATTGGCCTTACCGGGGTGGTAGAGAACACTCATGTCATAATCCCTCAAAATATCCAACCACATTCTTTTTCAGAGATTCAACTCCTTTTGAGTGAACACATATTTAAGGCTTTTCTGGTTGGTGATTACATCCGCATATACCCCATGAAAGTAATGACCCCATATTTTCAAAGGAAACTCCACGATCTCTAATTCAAGGCCATAAATTGGATAGTTCTTCTCATGCACCTTGAGTTTTCTAGACGTATATGCTATCACCTTACCATAACCTACTCGAGAAGCGTCACAATATACTAAGAAACCCTTGGTACCCTCTAATAAAGTTAACACCAGAGTGGATGTTAGCTTATCTTTCAAATATTGAAAACTTCTTTCTCAAGCTTTCGACCATTCAAACTTAACATTCTTTCATGTTAAGGAAGTTGAAGGAGACACAATGGATGAAAACCCATCAACAAATCTCTCATAGTACACATATAACACAAGAAACTTTGAATATTAGTTGGATTCAAAGGTCTAGGCCAATTCTTAATGGCTTTTGTTTTCTTTGGATCGACCTTAATACCCTCACTTGAAATAATGTGACCAAGAAACACAACTGATCTCTGAAAAAATTCACACTTACTATATATAACAAAGAGTTGATGTTCCTTGAGGCTTTCAATACTATCCTCAAATGACTCATATGCTCATCATCACTTTTAGAATATACCAAGATATCATCAATAAAGATAATGACAAAGGAGTCAAGGTAATTTCGGAACACTCTATTCATAAGATCCATAAAATCCATTGGAGAATTACTCAGACCAAAAGACATAACTTGGAAATCATAATGATTATACCTAGTTCGGAAAGCTATTTTAGGTATGCCTTCACCTCTTATCCTATGTTGAAAATACCCCGACGTAAATTCAATTTTTAAAAATAACCTTGCCCCTTTGATTCTATAAAACAAATCATCTATACTAGGGAGAAGATACTTTAATTTATGGTAACATTATTTATTTTACGGTAATCAATGCACATCCTAAGGGACCCATCTTTCTTTTTAAGAAATAACATCGGAGTGACCCACAACGAAATGCTAGGCTTAATGAAACCTTTGTCTAATAAGTTTTTGAGTTGAATATTTAGTTCGTTCAACTTGGATGGAGCCATCAGGTAAGGAGGGATTGAAATAGACTTCATATCCAACAGAAAATCTATGAAAGTCTAGTTCCTATTTGGGAGGAATTTTGGGTAAGTCATCGAGGAAGGCTTCCAGAAAAAACATCACTATAGGTACCGACTTTGATGGAGGAACCTCAAACTCAAGGTCCATGAACCTCATAATATGGTAGATACACCCCTTAGAAATCATCTTACAATGTTTTAGACAGGAAATGATTAGACCTCTAGTGATTGAGTTACCACCTTCTAGTCTAAGACAAGTTCATTAGGTAATTGGAACTTAATTACCGTTGTTCTACAATCAATATAAGTAAATACATACCCAATATGGCATTGAAATCCAATATATCAAGTTGTACCAAATCGACCAGTGTAACCTAGTGGACAACAATATGGGACAACTCCTATAGACTCTTTTAGAAATAACAGAGTCACCCACCATGGTAGAAACCAAGAATGGTTTGACTAAGATGTGCGGTATCATATAAACATTTTAGCTACAAATGGAGTTATGAATGATATATTAGAACCAGGATCTAGTATAGCATATAAATTAATGGAGAACACATGTAACATTCCGGTGACAACGTCGGGAGAATCCTATTGAATACCCCTAGGCGGAGAGCATAGAAGCGGTTCTTCCTTGGAGCATCAGGATATGGACCGCTTTCTTGAGGTTGGTAACTCTCCTTTACTCTAGCCTTTATCATGGGACAATCCTTACCTTATGGCCACCCTTTCCACAACCAAAGAAATTATCTGTTCCCACCAAGCATTCATCGATATGCTTCTTACCACATTTGGTATAAGTAGGTTTCTGACTAGGTAAATTTCCATTTCTTAGCCCATGGGACCAAGGGTTAGACATTCTATCCTTTCTAACCTTGGGAAATTTAGTAGGAACTTGGTTGGAGGATCTTTTCTTGAGCTTAGGTCTTTCTTGAATTTCCATTTACCTTTAGAAGTACCTCCTTCATAAGACCTTGCCCTCTTAGCATCCCTATTATTTCTCTTGACACTACTCTCCTAAACTTGTTGAGCATATACCATCAAACAATAAATGTCTATGCTGTCACTCTTCCACAAAATTATAAGACACACCCTCAAAAAATGACTCATTTCATCTCTATGATTAGACACAAATGAAGGGGCATATTTGGACAACTTAGTGAACTTCAAAGAGTATTCTTGGACTCTCTTACCTCCTTGAAGAAGGTTAATGAACTCTTCTACTTTTTCCTCATTTTTTTCTCTCGGGAAGAACCTATCAAGAAATACCTTCCTAAAGACTTCCCAACCTATGGGACCCACTCTCAAAGACCTATGGTCCCTGCATTGAATGTACCAAGTTTGAGCCACATCCTTGAGTATATATGTGACTATCTCGGCCTTCTTATTTGAACTCACTCCCATAGTATACAAGATCTTATAGACCTCATCAAGAAAATCTTTGGGGTCTTCATTCACCTTAGACCCAAAGAACATTGGAGGTTTCATCCTTGAGAAGTCTCTCAAACGAGAAGACATGGTTCTAGCATTTTCGTTTATATGGGGTCGAACTTCACAGTTTGACGGCTCAAGCTTGAGTAGTTATGACTTGATCTTGAGTAGTCACAGATTGAGACAAGTTGATGAAATACAACCTTATCTCTCCATCTGTCATACCTGCACGATTGACCGGAGCTTGGTAACCTTAAGGAGCATGTTCTTTAGGAGGATTTTGGTTGTCTTGGGGAGGAACTCCCGCATTAGCAAATTCATCTTCAAATTTTTCTTGCGGTTTCACAATTGGTAGTCATAGCGTATAACTACAACAAATGGATTAGAAGAAAAACGACACATGGAGTTACCACTCTTGAGGCATGAATTTCAAGAATACCAAAGAGGTGAAAATTATTACGCATCACAAAGTCTCTTATTCATAAGTGTCTCACGTTTTATACTCATGAACAAGATTCCACTTCAGCGTGGTTTAGTGAGACATCAATCCTAAGATTACTAAACTTCATGCTCTGATATCAAGTTTGTCACAACTAGGTAGCACCCCTTAAACGTACCCGACATCTTTGTTCTCGAAAAGGACATAGACTAGACCTTAACATACATCAACACATATCATAGGTCAAGAAAATGCAAAAAAAATTAACACTTTTAAATAGTAATGTATACTTAGAATTCTGACTTAACATATATGGAGTTTACATAGATTCCCCACTTGTGAAGTGTACATAGACTTCATGTTTATCTAATATAGTCATTTCATATGAAATAGTCTAATATTTGTCTCACATATAAATTATCAATAATAGAAGTATACGAATTTAGTCATAGCCCTTACACTAGTACAATATTCCACATATAGGCTTACAATAAAGTCTCAAACTATAAAAGAAAGAACAATTGTCTTTAGACATAACCAACACTCATAAATCTAGAAAGTGGCATCATCCTCACACTTGAGGACTCACTTATAACTTGGGAAAAGTTCCGACTCTTCCAATAAAGTGACCATGATTCCTCAATGGCCCAGACCTACATATTTGTAGAAATATAAAGAATATCAGTTATTACAAACCACATTTACTAAGTATGGAAAAATATGCAAGTAAAACCATTGAAATCACGCTTAAAGAAGCATTTTTTTTCAAAACCATGCTAAATAAATTTTAAAAGCTTTTATGCATAAACAAGGGTATATACAAGTAAATAATCATACTAACATTAAGATATGTTCATTTAAAACACAAGACCAACACGAGCACAAGACATATTAATAAATCATATTATAGAGTTCATATCATCAAAGCATAAAAGACCCTAACTCAGAATCCCTTCCCAAGCCTACAAGTGCAATGCTCATGTGAAGCCCCATAACCCTACATCATCAAGTAAACTAGGTAAGAGAGTAGGAAATGTCCACATTTCATATAAAATTATATCGTGCATATTCAACATCATATATAAAAACTTAGACCAATATCATGTTCATAAAATGAAGTCAACATCATGTAAGTTCAACATCATGTAAAGTCAACATATGCATTTCATTTGTAACATAAATACATAAGAACAACCTCTTAGGACTCCCCTCAAGGTAAACTTGTTCAATGTATAGGTAAAGTCTCATACCCCTACCTATACTAAGTAGAACCACATAAGTCACCCTAGTAAGAGTTCACTTTAGTATTTTTTTTCATTCATTTTATTTTCAACAACAATCACCTTAACCGATAATAAACCATGTGAGATAACCATGGAATCCGGTTTCATGAAACCCTACACCGAAAATAAGGTGCTCTACTTGACAAGGTAGAACCAAACCATGAACATAGCATTTTAGGTGGATCCACCAGCTAGTTTTCCTATGGGGGCAACATAGTTATAGAATTTGGAGATATGAATTGGAAACCATATTTATTCGCAATTGCATTACAGTATCCATCTCATGAGAACCATTGTGAACCTACATTCTCTCATTGAGAAAGGACACCTCTCATATCTAGTTCGGTTGGTTCTAAGCTAAAATTCTTTTTTGAAATGTCTTTAAGCCTTTCTTAATCATCAAATCTCAATATAGGACATATAAGATCTTCTATAATCATGTCATTATATCTTTAGGTTTAGAACGAGAACTCACATTCATCAAAATCCAACATTAGTGAGACCATCAATATTATAGTCATATCATAATAAGTCACACAAGATGCTACATTAAACCTTGCATGAACATACCCCTATCAAGATCTTACAATGCAACATATCCATAACATTCCATAGTATTTATCATATCATCATATTACTATTTAATTCAAATAATCATGTGTCAATTGAACATCATCATCAAGAATAAACATTATAGTTTAAGTAGAGAACTTATAATCATAAAAATAATACCAAATAGCTTCCAAAGCCTCCTTCGAAGCTTCATTACAAATACCACAATATTCATCAATAAATTCACTCATTATCACCATAAAATAATAAAATAAACATTAACTGAGTCAATCGTATCATCTCTAACCACCTATCAACTCAATTCATAACCTAATGTTAAGGGAAAAGGGACAATCAAGGATCCTTTAAGAGATATTATGTAAAAATCTAAATAATTACAAAAATTATACCAGTAAATAACAATAATATATCAATATTAATCAATACAATACAATATTATATAAATTTAAAAAGGAACCCACGAAATTGGATGTAAACTCAAGTTTTACACATTTTTTGAAAGCAATTCTGAAGAGCCTCTTAAGGAATGAGATCGAAGAGTGAATAACTTTCCTACCTTAGTATTTATTGAAGAATGATGGAGAACACTTGAGTATTGAAACCTTAATAAACCTTGAAGATATGTCTTCAATGAGGGTGTTTGGAATAGAGATAGAAAGTAGAGAGAAGTTGGAGAGAATTGGGTTCAGGATAATGAGGTTCTGATTTAGTTTAATGAGGTTTTACTATTTATAGTCCCCAAATAACATAATTAACTACCCATTAAACCTTAATTAATTTATTAACTAATTAACAACTAGCCTAACTTTAATCGAAACTAGGCAGTCAACCAAGCCTCAAATCGATAATTCCACGTTGATGGTCCGTTGACCAAACCATGGACCATCCTGCTCATCCATGGTTTGTGTCAAAGACCTTGTTTTTGAAACAATCTGGAATATGGATAAATATACACCCACAAAGACCATCGACGACTAGCCGTTTCGATCGTCAACTGCCTACTGTCAATTGACAACTTTTAGGGTAAAATTTAGGGTCCCCTTCAAGGACACTTAGGGTGGTCAATGGAGAGTCTGGCCCGGACGTTTCGATCCTAAAAACACTCTAACACATATTTTAGACCTTTTTTTTACCGAATTTGACCTGATTCCCAAACTTAAAACCCCTTAAAACACACCAGGACACACTAGTTCATTTTTCCCAATTCTTCTGATTTCTTGGTTGTTTCTCGACATTTTAAGTCTAGCACTTCCAAATTAGTCTCAATACATTAATTTAGACTTATAAATAGTGTTTTAAGGCTTACTTCATATATTTAGCCTCTATAATAAGTCATGAAAATCTGGAGTGTTACATTTCGTGATTCAGAAGCTAGTCTTCTCTATTGTTTTTGATTGAAATACCCTTCAAGGATTTTGATGCTATTATCGGGATGGATTGGCTTTATAAATATTGTAACACCTATAGATGAATTAGGTGAAGGTAGAGTATAACATGTGTTTCTTGAGGTTACGAAGTCTTAAAATGGTCTATAATAGTGTTTTGAGGTAATGTCAAAAAATTTGAAGTGTTTGGAGGTCAAACGTCCAAGACGCTCAGAAGTTTTACCTGGAAACGTGCTTGTGTATTTTAGTGTCCTTTGCACGTTTGACATCTTCGTTTTTGTTGAAATCGATGTGTGAGGTTCCTAACTTGTAAACGAGTGTATTCGGGTTGGAAACTTTTGGGCACGACTCAACAAGGACCATCCTAAGGGTCTTTGAGAAGGACCCAACCTCGGGTTTAATACTGTCTGAATAGTCCCAACCGACGAGGCTAATCAACAAACTGTAGGTCTATCAATTCCCCATCATATGGGGTGTAGTTTCATTCTTTGTGGTATGGACTTTTCCTCCCATTTGATGAGCCTCTGATCCAAACCTCAGACATGCAGGGCGGTTGGTTGGTTAATCTACGTGGCGTGGGTTGGTCCGTCGATGGTGACTTGCAAATTTTTTTTACAGGGTCCTGGACAAGCCATAGAATTTTAAGGTAATTCATCTAGATTCCTAGAAATAGTTTGGGCGGTTATTTAAGGGATTTTTGGGTATTTAAGCAGTTTTATAAGTCCAGAACCCCAAGTAAAGTCATTATTCAAAATCAAAACCCAAACCCCAAAGAAGAACTCTCTAGAACTCCATTGGAGCTTGAAGCAAGGTAGGATCTTGGAGCTTGATTTATCCATCAGTCAAGTTATGGTGTTTCATCCTTGAATCTTCTTTATTCAAAGAGCCAAACTTCAAAGTGTTTACCAACACTTCTCAAAAGATGAATTGTCCTATTTTGATATCTAGCCATGAGTTCTTGTATTAAACGTTTTGAATAAATGATTTATGATTGATTGATTTTAATTTGATAATTTTAGAAGAAAATTCATATGAACCCATGCAAATCACGATTTCCTTGTTTTGACTATTTTATGGGTAATTTGATCATGTCTCTATTGTATTAAATTCTTGTGTAGTTTACTTTAAACTAATGAATTATTTAAGAAACATGTTAGAATTGTATGTTGGCTGTCCTAAATTGATGAATTTCATATTGTATTATCTTGGATCATTGTATATTGTGATTTTTGGGTTGATTTGATGATTGTGGATATTGGTAAAAGCCTTTGTGGACTGAATTGGTTAAATTTTCTATGGACTGGAGATGAAGTGGTTGCAATGATTGTATGTTGACTTAACCTCTTCTATATTGTTTGGTATAGGTGTTTCAATTTTGATATTTTGTATGGTACATTAATGGTGGCGGTGCTTATGTGTTAAACTTGTGAAGAATGTGGCTTCGTCGGCATTACTTTATGAATTATGATATTATCATGTTATAACATGAATATGTGAGTATTGTTAAGGTCAATATGACTTATGTGTACATGTGTTATTCTAGTTGATGATTGGTGTCTACAATAGACTATGGTGATGCCTTAATGTGTGTTACGTGATGTCAGAGTATGAATCTTCGTTGACTATATGAGTCTTATGATGAGATTATGTGATGTTGCTATAGGAATGTGTATGGTGTTTTAAGTATACTTAGTTGAACCTATGTGCTATTTGAATGTGATGGTACATGTGATAAGGTAAATTATGTATGTCTTGTTGTGGTAGACCAATGTCCCTCTACTTGATACATGAAGAATATGAATATGACTCTTGTCTTAGTAGACAAAAGCACCTTTGTCATGAATCTGTATGTATGATTGAAATGTGACCTTGAAAATTGTTAAAAGGGTCATTAATGTGGAATCCTCAACCTAGATAGAAGGTTATGATATAATTGAAGTTGAAAGTGGTAATGTTATCCTTCTTGTGTGAATGATGGACTTATGGGTTAGTTGGATGGAACGACATGAAATCATTCTTAGGGAAGTCATGATACTATCCTATTTGACAATTATGTGGTATACCTAGTAGACCCCCTTTGGTAAGGTGTATTATGATTTGGTTATTACTTCAACATGGTACCTCTTAATATGCTCCTTAATAGAATTACTCTATCAGAACAAAGCCTAGCACCGATAGAGTATGCTTGGGGAGTGACTCTACTTAAGATGAGACTGGAATACAAAGAAACCCTTGATATTCCTTAGCCATGTGCCTACATGGGATGTGTCCTAGTTCTACCCTTGGCAAGTAGAACACCCTCCATAGGAGTAGAGAAGACTCTGGATTCCATACGTAGTTAGTGTGGTCTATGTTAGTTATTGTCTATTATCATTTTGTGGGATACAAGATAGTGTTGGAGAAGTACTACAAAGTGTAGGTAGTGCAATGGTGGACTATTTAGACATTGCACGAGTAGGATTTGAAGATGTTAGTATGTAGGTTCCCTAGGTCTTATCCAAGACCATTATGTGAAAGTCCTTAATTTTTGGATATCTCTTACATGGTTTAATGAAAATAGTGACTTAAGTTAATGGTATGTAATAGAAAGTTACTTATCTATAGTAGCTTTAAGTATTGCTTAGATATGCTTGGAGAGGGTGTATGGGCGGTCTCTTCATATCTTACTTAGGTGAGTCTTAGAGTTATTCTAGGTAGGAAGATAAATTGATGAATAAGAATAATCTTATCTTAGGTAGTCTCAAGGATCACTTAGATGTGTGAAGGGGTTGCATGGGCGATAGCTTCATATCTCACTCAAGTGAGCCCTTGAAGAACGTTTAGTAGGAGGTTGTCATGTTTGTGTTTGAAGTGATGTTGATGTTATATTGTGGAATGTGACTATATGTGCTTATGTTGTCTTTATGTGGTATTTTATACTTGTCTTATGAGGTTTTCTTCAAACTGAGCATGCTTTATACAAATATCCTTTTAACATGATTTTAATTGCATTTTACCATACTTAGTGCATTTTAATGTACTAACTTCACATATTTTTTCTTATTTCTCGAAATGTCGGCTGCATTTGGGAGGAGTAATTGAAGTAAAGCTTCGATATTAGCATTCAATCAAGCAAAGTTATGGTATGTCCATAATTCATTCGAGGACATAACTATGTTAATTTTTTTTTGTTAAAGACATTGTAATAGACTTAGATATTTCTATTTTGTTGATGTATGGGCCGTGTCCTAAGATATTCGTGTGTCTAAGATGGAGACTTTGGTATTTAGTCTTTCCTTATGATATTCTATGAATGATATTTGACGTATTATTATTCCATATGAGAACTTATTATTCCACACTACTTTTCGTACATGTATACAATGAATGATTTCAAAGGGCTAATACAAGAGCTTCGAGAGGTCATGTACACGGTGCCACGATTTGAGAACACCATTTTCTTCTAAGGTAGGGTCGTGACAAATATCATTCAGTCATACATTATAGTTCAAAGCATGTGACATTAAAAAATCCTACATGTTGACACGTCATCGTACAAGGTGAAACATCATTGACATCTAGTTTTATTTCTGCAGCCTTGGTAAGAAAGTTAATGCATCAAGGCTGCACGACATACCTTGCTCACAAAGTTGATACACACTTGAACATTCCTTGTATAAAGGACATAGCTGTTGTATGTAATTTTCCAGAAGTCTTCCCAGAAAACCTTCCTGAATTGCCCCCCTCGTAAAGAGATGATGAATTTCCTATCGAGTTTATTCCCGGATTTACCCCTATATGCATCACTCGTTATAGAATGGCTCCAGCAGAATTAAGAGAATTGAAATATCAATTGCAAGAACTTCTTGAGAAAGCTTTTATTCGACCTAGTGTTTCTCTTTGGGGATCCCCTATTTTGTTTGTGAAGAAGAAATATGACACTCTTAGGATTTTTGTTGACTATAGACAATTGAACAGAATAACAATAAGGAATAAATATCCACTACCATGAATTGATGAATTGTTTGACCAATTGAAGGGTCCTATAGTATTTTCAAAGATCGATTTAAGGTTTGGATATCACCAATTACGTAGTAGATTGAATGATATACATAAAACAACTTTTAGAACTCGGTAAGGTCATTAAAAAATTTTAGTGATGCTATTCGTGTTGAAAAATGTTCCTGCGGTATTCATGGATCTAATGAATCGAGCATTCAAGCCTTATCTTGATCAGGTTGTGGTTGTTTTTATAGATGATATTTCAATATTTTCCAGAAGTTGTAACACTTTGGAAGTCCTAGACCTAATCTAGAGTCACATATGATGAACTGATACTTCTAAAACTGTTTATAGGCCTAAAATAATGTATTTAAAACATTAAGGAAGTGTTAGATTCAAAACGTCAAGAAATGTCCATGACGTCCGGTGAATTGTAAAATGTGTATTAGTGTACCTTGCCAGGTTTTAATGGTTTTGAGGAGTATGAAAATAATTAATATTGTTAATGGGTACTATATGTGTTAAAGAGTGTGTTTAAGGTCGAACGTCCGGGTACAACTCCCCAAGGACCACCCTAAGGGTCCCTGAGGAGGACCTTTAATTTAGACCCAAAACTATCAAGGTGACAATGTATATCCACGAATACAATCGACGATCCATCTCCGTTAATAGCTCCATTGTAGATACTTAGACATTTTCCAAAATTTTCAGAAAGCATAGTCTATGTCACAAATGAGAACTTGCCAACACAGTTTGTCGATGCACCTACGAATCGTAGGTCAGGGTCTCGTAGGTGAGAGCCTATTTTCACTGTTATGTTTTTCAGTTGTGACTAATACTTTCCCGTGTTGCATAAGAACACATCCCAAGACCATTCGGGATGCATCGCAATGTACCACGAAGCCCTTGGTACCCTCCGATAGAGTGAATACCGGAGCGGAGGTACTTTCTCTTTGAATATTTTGAAGCTTCTTTTGCATGCCTGTGACCACTCAACTTTCAAACTCTTTTGGGTCAAAGTAGTCAAGCGAGATTCAATGTACTAAAAACCGTCCACAAACATCCTATAGTATACCGCTACATCTATAAAACTCCTAATGTTTGTTGGAGTCAATGGTCTAGGCAAATTCTTGACCGCTTCAGTTTTCCTTGGATAAACCTCAACTCCCTCACTAGAGATGATATGACCAAAAAAAGTCACCGACATTAACCAAAACTCACATTTTCTATACTTGGCAAATAGTTGGTTCTCCTTAAGTACTTGCAACAGCACCCTTAAATGATCCATATGGTCACACTGATTTTTTGAATATACCAGGATGTCGAAAATGAAGACAATGAAAAATAAATTTTGGTAACTTCTAAACACCATGTTCATGAGGTCCATAAATGCCTCCGAGGATTAGAGAGACATAGGACATTACTAAGAACTCATAGTAGCCATATCTTGTTCTAAATGCCATTTTTGGTATATCCTGACCTCTCACTCTAAGTTGGTGATACACCAATATCAAGTCAATTTTAGAAAACTAGCGTGTCCCTTTGGAGTTTATCAAACAAGTGATCAATTTTATGGAGAGATACTTGTTCATAATAGTGGCTTTATTGAGTTGATGATAATAAATGCACATTCTAAGGGACCCATCATTCTTCTTCATAAAAAAAATTGGTGAACCCCATGGAGAAATACTAGGTCTAATGAAGCCTTCGTCTAGCAAGTCTTTGAGTTGAGCCTTCAACTCTTTAAATTCGGCCGATGACAGCGGTAAAGAGTAATTGAAATGGGATTGGTATCCTGTAGGAAATCAATACCAAAATGAATTTCCCATTCAAGAGGTATTCCGGGAAGATCATTATGAAAGACCTCCGGAAATTCCTGTAATACAGGACTAATTCAATGAGAGGATTTTCGGAGTCTAAATCTTTGAATCTTACTATATGATATAAAATAACATTTTGATATCATTTTAAAATCCTTATGAAAAGAGATGATAAAACCTCTAGGAATAGAATTTCCCCCCTTCCACTCTAAAATGGGTTCATTTGGAAAATTGTACTTAAAATTCTTGTTCTACAATAAATGGAAGCAAAACAATCCTACAACCAATCCAACAAAAATTACATTAAAATCAACCATATCAAGTTCTACTAGTTCAAAATGAGTAACTCTATTGGGCAACATTATAAGACAATTTCTATATACCCTCTTTTGTAACCACCGACTCACCTACCGTAGTAGTTACCATGAAAGGTTCATTTAGGATATCGGGCAAAATATTAAACTTTCTAGTTATCGAGGGAGTAACAAAATATTATGTATCAAAAGGATCAAATAAATCATAGACATCAATAGATAAGACTTGTAACATATCGGTCACCACATCGGGTGAACTCTCTTGTTAACCCCTAGAGCAAAGTGCATAAAAGAGATTCTTCTTTGGATCATCCGCATTAGAACCCCTAGCTTGAGATTTTCCACTTCCTTTGTCTTGCTCCTTAAAATTTTGGGAATCCTTAACCTTGTGGACACTCTTGACACACCCAAAGAATTGTCCATCCCAACAAGGTAATCACCATAATGTTTCGTGCCACAATTTTCATAGGTTGGATTCTTGCTTGGTGAGCTAGCACCTCTTCCCTTTTGAGACTTAGGGTTAGACACCCCATCGTCACGAGCCTTGCAAAATTTTGTAGGAACTTGACTAGAAAACCTCTTTTTCATTCTAGGCTTGTCTTGAATGTCAAGACAACCCTTAGAGGAACCACCTCTATAAGACTTGTCCTTCTTGGCCTCCCTACTCTTTATCCTTAACTAAGATCCTTCCACTTGTTGAGCGTAAACCATGAGACAAGAGATATTCATGTTCTCATAAAGCATAGTGAAATTGCATTCTTCAACAATGTCGTCAGACATTCCCCATAAGAAAACGACTCATCTCATCCCTTGGGTTTGAAACAAAGGTTGGAGCATACTTAGACAACTTAGTAAACATCAAAGAGTAGTCAAGTACACTCATACCTCCTTTATTAAGTATAATGAGTTCTTCCACCTTAGATTCCCTAATTTTTCTAGGAGAGAACCTATAAATGAAAGACTTCTTGAAGATCTCCCAAGACCCTAGACTACCCATTAGTGCCCTTTTATCCCTAAATTGTACATACCGAATTTGGGACATATCCTTGAGTTGATAGGCCGCCAAATCTACCTTCTCTATTGATGTTACACCCATAGCATAGAGAATATTATAGACCTAATCGAGGAAATATTGAGGGTCCTCATCCGACTTAGTCCCAAATAACATAAGTGGGTTATTTCTAGTAAAGTCTCTCAAACGACAGGCCATAGTATAAGCATGTTGAGGCACTAGATGAACAATATGTCTATTTATTTGGGTCGTCGTAGCTTGAACTTGAGAAGTGACAACATTACTTGAGAGGTCATAACTGGGGTTAGAGTGAGAAACGCCGCACTTATATCTCTATTAGTCATCGTGGAGGAACATCTAGAAGTTGATTACCCATAGAAACTTCTTCAAGTGGAGGAATTTGGTTTCTTGATCTCCCGCATTAACCATTTCTTCCTCGGCCCTTCTAGTCATACCTATTACCATGATAAAAGATTTAGGTGAAAGAACATAACAAGACTCTAGAGGCACGACATAGGAATACAAAAGTTGAGAGTTTCTAAGCATCACATAGACTCTCATTCATAAGTGTGGCACGCTTCATAATTATGAAAAAGAATCTATACAGACTTGTTTTAATGAGACATCATTTTTAGGGATATTCAACCTCATGCTCTTATACAAAGTTTGTCACATATTGGAAATACCCCCTAGATGCAACCGACATCGTATTCCTAAAAAAGAGGACTAAGAATAGATCTTAGAATTCGTCATAACATATCATAGCATAAAATGTAGAAAATTTAGAACTTTTCATCTACACTACTTCACGAGGTTTACTTAGACCTAACAGTTACACATAATATATTCACATCGTGTATACATAGACCCTTCGTGTAAGAAGAATACATAGTGTCTACTTTTATGTAACCTATATATATATATATATATGTATATATATATAAATATATATAAGATACATAACATATTCTTAAAAATAGATGTCTCATATTAAACAATCTAAACAAGAGTATAACTATTGGGAATAGACCATAAATCAGTACCAATATATCAACATATAGGTTATGCTATCATAGTACTCAAATGAAAGAGAATGAACAAAGTGTCTTTAAGACTAATCAACATCCAATGGTAGAAAGTGGCATTGTCCTCGAAGTGGTGAGGACCTACCCAAGTTTGAGAATGAGGATCCAAGTCTTCTTCTAATGTTGTCACGAACCCTTCAACAATCCGAACCTAAAATGTTGGGGAAAAAGGGAGAAACAGGGTTAGCACATCACTTGTACTAAGTGTAGGACCATATGCACATCCAACATAGAAATAATGCTAAAAAGGGACATTTCATGAAAGCATTCTAATTTACTTTGAAAACACATTATGCACATTAAAGATCCAATACAAGGCAATGGCACATGTTCATTAAGTCAAGACCATTTATATCACTATACCAACTACACTAAGTCTAGTCAAGTCAACATGCATTTCAACATAATTAAGCACATAATAAATAAAACTCTATCATCAAGTTATAATATCAACAAGCATGTATAAGAGTTCATAACATCATAACAAAAGCAATACCATCACTCATACACCCCTATTAAGTTTAGTGCAATGGCCAAGGAAGTCCCCATAACCTCACTCAACCAAGTAAACTAAACAAGAAGCATATGAAATGCTCAACATCACATATTATATTATCAGGAGTAAACATCATCATACTTTAGCAACATAGACTAATCACATGTTCATAAGTGAAATCAGCATCACATAGTGTCATTAAAATGCTAGATTAACATATACATAAGATTTAAATTTAGATTCATATAAGCATATAAGAACATCCTTCTATGACTCCTCTCAAAGATAACTCGTACTATGTATAGGTAGAGTCCCATAACCCTACCTAAAGTAAGTCAAACTTCTCAAGTCATCCTAGTTAGAGTCAACTTTATTACTTCATTTTTCTTTTGAGAACATCTGGCCTTAACCCACTTGACCATATGAGCCAATGTGGAATTCGTTGTAATGGAACCCTACATCGAAGGAAGGTGGACTACCTTCCAAGGTAGTACCAAATTATAAATATAGCATCATGTATCCACTTTCTAATATTCCAATGGTGGAAACATAGTTCAAAAATTACGAGATATACTTGTGATCCGCTTTATGCTACATGCATTATAGTATCCAATCTCATGAGTATAATATTGAACCTACCTTCCCTATGTGGGAAGGCACACTCCTCACTACTAGTTCACTTGGTGCTATGTTAGAGTCTCTTTTGAAATGTCTTTCATTACTGATCATATCTTACATTAGGTCATAAGGTTTATCCTTTGTATAGAAGTAGTCATAGATCAATAGGAAATGCATGAATACATCTGTCATTACAAACCTTATATGTGAGATAGCTCATTAACATCATTATATCATAGTAAGGAACATAGGTACTTCATCACCAACCTTATCTCATTACATCTTAAGCATAATATAAAAATGACATAATCAATACATTTCAATTAAACATCATACCAACTCTAATCAATCTTATTATAAATTATACTTCAATATAACTTCATCACTAAACACAAGAAATCATAATACAAGTAAAAGATTGAAATCACAAGACTTACCCCAATCTCCTTCACAAGTTATCATCATAGTATTACATCAACCATTTAAATCAACGCAACAATGAGCGTAATATAATAAATCAATAGTAATTAACACAATAATGAAGTGAAGTGAATCACTACAAAATAATTCATCACTAGTTCATAGCCTAGGGTTAGGGGTTGAGGTCAAATTCATGATCTACTTCACAACCTAGGATAATCAATCAAGAACTAGCACAATTGAATTACAATACATCACAATATACTCCTAATAATCTAAATAAATCATAAACAAAGACAATTAGAGGATCAATTTCGTAATAGAAGAAAACCTATCTAAAACTCTTCTTTTTAAAATCAATTAGGATGAACTCTGTGGAGAAAGGACTCCCATACCTATTTGATTGATGTAGAATGATAATGAAATCCCTTCTTGCAGCCCTAACAGCTTGACCTAGCATTCAATGGAGTTCTTCTATCTGGGAGAGAGAATGAATAGAGAAGGAAGAGAAATTGGGTTTTGGGAATTATGAGAGTTGGGTTTAGTTTAATTAGGATAGGATCTTTATATAGGTCATTGAATAACTTAATTACACCTACATTAACCCCTTAATAATTAAATAACTACCTAATTAATAAATTTATCTAACCTAAAGTGTGGTAGCAAAAAAGTGACCTGGTATATGATAACCCGACCTACGGGTCATAGGTTAGTCGACGACCAAAGTTTTTCCGTGCTGCTGCTCAGTCTTTTTGGTAAAAGAGTGTCCAAAATGGACCCTTGGACTAAATTCCTAAGTTACCATCGACGCTTCGTGAGTTGTCTTACGCCTTGTGGGTTTGCAACCGTCGATGGCACTGTCTTTTGACAGCTTTTATCTAAACAAGAAGTGTCCTCCTTAAGGACCCTTTGGTCTTTCCTTGGGGAGTCATACATAGACATTTCTTCTCAAAACCGGCTCTAATACATGTTAGACACCTCCCCACAAAATTTCAACATTTTCCAGCTCTTAAAACCTTGTCTAATAGACTAAGGCACGCTAGCACCCCTTGAACTAGTTTCCAAACGTCATGGACATTCCTTGATGTTTTGATTGTTAAACTTCTTAAATGACTTATATGCATTATAGTTGACTTTAAAATAGTCTTTAAACTATTATATTATCATGTTAGGATCTATATTAGGCTTTAGACTTCCAGAGTAATACAATCTTTATCCTTGTCTTAGTTTATGAGGAAATCTATGAATTCGACCCTTTACCCTAACCCTATTTATGAATTGGACATGAAGACGATTAGGGTTCTTAGAATTATTATGTTATCATTCCGTTCACTATGATGATTATGACTGACTTATTTGATAATTGTGATGAATTAAGGGATATTCTTTATGAAGGCTATGAAGTCTATGTGGTAAGACTTTGTGATCTTGAAAATCATTACTTCAATAATTATGGATTATATTTGGTGATGATGTTGTGAAATTGAAGTATTATATGTGATTAAATTAGGAAGATATTATAAGATGACTATTATGGCATGATATTATTATGTTGAAAGTGAGATCATTGTGAGGCTACAATAGTACAAGTTTAAAGATGATTTCTCCTCTGTGCCTTACATGAAAAGATAATATGTTGATCCCACTTATTATGGTTTGTCATGAAATGAAGTTATCATCCTATGCCTAAGGAGCTAAATGATATTCAATACAAGGGGGTTAGTCTTCTATGACCTAAATTAAGTTATGATTGTTATTGAATTACTTAATGGCATTTCAAAGACGGACTTTATCTTAGCACTTAGTGAACTTGACAATGAGAGGCGTTGACTTCCCATAGAAGGGAGATTCACCAAGGGTTCACATGAGATAGTTTCTATAATGAAATTATGCATAAATAGAGTCCAACACTAGTTGCCCTTGAGGGAAGTCCTAGGAGGTTGTTCTTATCTTCTTATAAATTAAATGATATGCATATGTTTACTTTACATGTTGATGATCCTATATGACGTTACTGTTACTTATGAACATGTTATTGGTCTATATTGATATATATGATTATGACTACTCATGATGCTATGTTATATGAAATTAGGCATTACTTATGATATCTTTCCTTATTTACTTGATTATGTGGGATTATGGGACTTTACATGAGCATTATACTTGTATTCTAGGGATAAGATTGTTAGTAAGGGTTTTATAAGTCATGATGATATGAACTCTTGTACATACTTTGTTGTTGTGACATTATGTTGGAGTTGCTTTAGTTATATGATCTTCATAAGTTACTATTTATGTTAATATGATCTTATGTTGATAATTTTCATGTTGACTTGACTTTATTGCTGATGTTGGTCTTGTGTTGCATATGAACTTGTCTTAATAATATGTGATCATTTGCTGTAGGTGTTCTTATTTGTGCATTAAGTCTTTCAAAAGTGACTTAGCATGAATTTGAACAAAATGTCCCTTTAAACATGATTCCAAAGATTATATGTGCATATGTATCCATACTTAGTACAAGAGAATGTACTAACCCATATTTTTTCCCTTTTCCCGAACAATGTAGGTTCGGGATGTTGAGGTATCAAGGACAATTGGAAGAAGACTTGCACATCTTTCCATGTTTATTTTGTAGTCCTAAATAATCGAGGATGGGGCCTTCTCTCTATCCTATTCGAATTTGCTATAGTCTAAAGATATTATTTTCTTTTCTATTGTTTAAAAAATTGTTGTAAGCCCTATTTGGCAATTATAGATTTGTATTAGGGCTATGACTGAATGTTGTATTTTATTTTACATGGTTCATGTGAGATGATATTATTAGACTAAATCCTTGTATATTGATTATATTGTCTGAACGACAAGCCTATGCAAGCTTCCTACGCGAGGAGTCTAAGTAAACTCCATATGTAGTAAGTGAGAGGTCTACGTAAACCTCAATAAATATAAAGTTTTAATTTTTCCATATTTCTATAGATGATATGTTATTATGAATGCTAAGAGGCTTGTCTAAGTCATTTATGAAGAAGACAAAGTCGGTTACGTCTAGTGAGTATTTTTCGGTCGTGAAAAACTTTGTATCATAGCATGAGGTGAAATAATCTTATGATTTATTTCTCACAAGACCATGTGTACGTAAATTCTTTTTCATTGGTATTTAGTACGACACACTTATTAATGAGAGGCTATGTTATGTTTAGGAATTCTCACTTATTAGTAATCTTTAAAGTTGTTCCTTAAGAGTTGACACTCTTTGTGTCCTTTTTTCTTCTAATTCTTTTCTTGTGGATATAGGAGATGAGTAATAGAAAGACGGTTGCAAAGAGAGTGGAGTAATATTTGGTTAATGGGGGAGTTCCTCCCCAAAAGAACAAATCCCCTCCAAAAAGCAATCAAGATCCCCAACAAAACAAAGCTTCAGTCATTTCTCCACCTATGACACATGGAGAGATAAGGCCAACATTTGTGACTTTGTCTCAAGCTATGATTATCCAAGGACAAGCGGTAACTACTCAAAGCTCAATCTATGACGGCTTAAGCAAATAAATAGGTTGAACCCCATGTTAAACAAAATGCTAATACCATAGCTTCTCGTTGGATAGACTTTACAAGGATGAAACCTCCTATTTTCTTTAGTCAAAAGTGAATGAAGATCCACAAGACTTTCTTGCTGAGGTCTATAAGATTCTCTATGCTCTGAGAGATAGTTCAAATAAAAATGTCAAGCTAGCTTCCTATTAAATAAAGGATGTGTCTCAAACTTTGTATACCCAATATAGGGACAATAGGGCTTTGAGAGAGGGTCCTAAAACTTGGGAGTTGTTTCGAAGGGCTCTCCTTAATTTGTTTTTTCCTAGAGAGAAAAAGGAGGCGGATGTGGAAGAATTCATAAATCTTCATCAAGGAGGTTTGAGTGTGCAAGAGTACACCTTGAAGTTTGCTAAATTGTCCAAGTGTGCTCCTTCATATCCAATCCTAGAGATGAGATAAGTTGCATTTTGATGGTAGTGTCTGATTACTTAGTTGAAGAGTGTTATTCGGCGATGCTATATGATATTATCGATATCTCTCCTTTGATTGTTCATGCCCAAAAAGTGGAGAAGACTAGTCTCAAGAGGAAGAATAAAGAGTTTAAGAGGGTCAAGTCTTATGAGGGAGGTACTTCCAAGGGTATGGTTGTAATTCAAGACAAGTCTAGGTGCAAGAAGAGGGTCTCCAACCAAGTTCCTTCCAATTTACCTAAGTCTAACATGAAGTGTCAAACCCTAAATCCCAAAAGGGAAGAAGTGGAAATTCACCAAGTGACAAACCTACTTGTGCCAAATGTGAAAAGAAGCATAGGGGTGAATGCTTGGTGAGAACGAGAAATTGGTTTTGTTGTGGAAAAGGGGCCATAAGGTTAGGTATTCCCATTAGGAGTCAAGATGAGGGGAGTTTTAAAGATCAAGCAAGCGGTCCTAGTTCAAATGATCCAAAGAGGAACCGCTTTTAAGCTATCCGCTCTAACAGTGAGCAAGAAGAATCTCCCGATATAGTCACCCATTATGTTAAAATCTTTTCTCTATTGGTGTTTAGGATTTACTTGACTCTAGTGCTACTTTATCATTTCTTACTCCTCTAGAAGATAAAAAGCTTGAAGTTCTACCCGATGTTTTGATTGATCCATTTTTGGTTACAACCTCGGTGGGTGACTCCGTTGTGTCTAGAAGAGTATTTAAGACTTGTCCGATATATTTTCCGAATAGATTTACATGAGTGGATTTGGTAGAGCATGATATGGTTGATTTTGATGTCATTTTGAGAATGTATTTGTGGCATGCTTGTTTTGTTTCCATAGATTGTCAAACACGTGTGATTAAATTAAACTTTATTACTAATCCCTTCTTAGAGTGGAAGGGGGGTAACTCAATTCCTATAGGTCGTATCATTTCTTTTCTAAAAGCATGTAACATGATCTGTACAGGGTGCCTTTATCATTTTGTAAGGGTCAAAGATTTTGAGTCTAGCATTCCTCCTATAGAGCTGGTCCCCATAGTGAAGGACTTTCCGGAAGTCTTTCCCGATGACTTGCCCTGAATTCCTCCTGAGTGGGAAGCAGACTTGGTATTGACTTACTATCAGATACGAATCCCATTTCAATCCCTTCTTACCGGATGGGTCCAATGGAGTTGAAAAAGATAAACCTTTAACTTAAATACTTATTACACAAGGGTTTTAGCTACCTAGTATTTAACCATGGGAAGACCCGGTGTAGTTTGTTAAGTAAAAGGATGGGTTTGTTAGGATGTGCATTAACAATCTCAAGTCAATAAGGTCACCATTAATAACAAGTATCCTCTCCTTTAAATTGATAACTTGTTTAATAAAATCCAAGGGAAACTACTTCTCTAAAATTGACTTGAGGTTAGGGTATCACCAACTTTTGGTGAGAGTTGAGGAAGTACCAAAAATGGCATTCCAAACTAGGTATAGTCTCTATGAGTTCCTAGTGATGTTCTTTGGTCTCACGAGTGCCCTAGCGATTTTTATGGCCCTTATGAATACGTTGTTCTTAAATTACCTAGATTCCTTTATGATTGTCTTGATTGCCGATATCTTTGTATATTCTAATAATAAGGGTGAACGTACGAACCATTTGAGGGTGGTATTACTAGTCCTTAAGGAACACCAACTATTTTCCAAGTATAGTAAGTGTGTGTTTTAGTTGATATCAGTGGCTTTTCTTGGTCATATTATCTCAAGTGAGGGTATAGAGATTGATCCCAAGAAAATCGAGGTAGTTAAGAATTGTCCTAGACCATTGACTGCAACCAACATTAGAAGTTTCTTGGGTTTAGTCAGGTATTATAGTAGGTTTGTGGATGGGTTTGCGTCCATTGATTCTAGTTTGACTACCTTGACCCAAAAGAGTTTTAAATTTTAGTTGTTAGAGGCATGCGAAAGAATCTTCTAAATTTTGAAAGATAGTCTTACCTCCACTCCGTGTTGATTTACCGGAGGGTACCAAGGGTTTTTTGGTATATTTGATACTTCCTGAGTTGGTTTGGGTTGTGTCCTTATACAACATGGGAAGGTAGAAGCCTATGCCTATTGACAACTCAAGGTGAATGAGAAGAATTATCCAACTCGTGATCTTGAATAAGTAGTCGTAGTGTTTGATTTGAAAATATGGAGGCATTACTTGTATGGTGTTCATGTGGATGTGTATAGCGACCATGAGAGTCTTCAATATGTGTTTACTCAAAATGAGTTGAATCTTTCACAAAGAAGATTATTGTAATTATTGAAAGATTATGACATGAGTGTTCTCTACCACCCCGGCAAGGCTAATGTGGTTGCGGATGCTCTAAGTCGTATGACCATGGGTATTGTGTTTCGTGTCGAATCGGGTAAGAAGGACCTAGTGAAAAATGTTCATAGGTTTGCTAGATT
This sequence comes from Solanum habrochaites, assembly GCA_027704765.1. Taxonomy (NCBI): domain Eukaryota; kingdom Viridiplantae; phylum Streptophyta; class Magnoliopsida; order Solanales; family Solanaceae; genus Solanum; species Solanum habrochaites. The sequence continues at coordinate 26,173,363 of JAKWJA010002495.1, forward strand.
GGGTATTCTGTCGGAAGATTCCCAAGATGGTGGTTTTATTGTTCATAATAACTCTGAGCCTTCTTCAGTGGTTGATGTGAAATCTAATAAACATCTTAATCCACTATTGATGAAGGTGAAGAAATAGGTACTTACCCAGTTCAATGAGTCATTCTCAAAAGTGGGTGATGGTTTGTTTAGGTACCAAGGTAGATTGTATGTATCGAATATTGATGAGTGAAAGAGAAACTAGTTGAAGAATGTCATGGCTCCCGATATTCTATTCATCCGGGTGACACCAAATTGCAAATAAGGTAAAACTAATCATTTAAAGACTATTGGTCTAATTCAAGAAATGAGTGTTCCTACTTGGAAGTGGGGAGAAATTAATAAGAACTTCAATGTTGGGTTGCCGAGAACTCGAACTCAAAATGACTCAATTTGGGTTATAATGGATAGATTGACGAAATCTGTTCACTTTATCCCCGTTAAGTCTACTAATTTGATGGAGGATTATGTAAGGATCTACGTTGATGAGATTGTGAGTGTTCATGGAATCCCTTTGTCCATCATACTGAATAGAGGTTCAAAATTCACTTCTCCTTTTTGGAGGTCTTTCAAAAAAGGGTTGGGTACTCAAGTGTAGCTTTGCAGCGCTTTTCATCCCCAAACGGATGGCAAAGAGGACTGTACTATTCAAACCTTGTGAAGCAATGTTAAGAGCTTGTGCAATAGATTTCAAAGGGAATTGGTACAATCACCTACCGCTGATTGAGTTCTCCTAGAATAATAGCTATCATTTGAGTATTTCCATGGTACCATTTGAAGAACTCTATGGTAGGCGATGTAGGTCTCCATTTTGGTGGTTTGAGGTTTGTGATTCTTCACTCCTTTATCCCGATATAATCTATGATGATTTGGAGAAGGTTTGGGTAATAAGGGATAGGTTGAAAACAACATATAGTTGGCAAAAATCTTATGCCGACAATAGAAGAAGAGATCTTGAATTTGAAATAGGTGATACAGTGTTTTTTAAGATTTCACCAATGAAAAAGGTAATGAGATTTGGCAGAAAAGGAAAGTTAAGTCCCTGGTATATGGGTCCCTATGACGTTTTGCAACGGGTAGGAAAGGTTGCATATGAGTTGAGGCTACCTAGTGAACTAACTTTGGTTCATCCAGTACTTCATGTCTCCATGATTAAGAAGTGTATTGATGACCCCGTATCCATTCTTCCTACTGAAGGTTTAGGTGTGGATGAGAGAATTTCCTAAGAATAACTTCCGGTGGAAACTCTGGATCACCAAGTCCACAAGTTGAGGTAAAAATATCGGGCCTCTATGAAAGTCCTCAGGAGAAACAACCTAGTTGAGGGAGAAACATGGTTGGTCGAGGCCGACATTAAGTCCCGTTATCCTCATCTTTTTACTGAAAATTCTAGCCAAAATTGACGTTAGTAGTAATTCTCGTAAAAATAATAAATCAATTTGAGTTTAGCTTATTTTGCTAAAATATGTATATCTATGGTAAAAGGTTCATGCTAAAATGAGCTAGCATGTGAAAATACTCTTTTGCTTAATTTTAACTTATTTGATGTTTTGTGTATTATTTCCTTCATGAAATAGTATTGAGCATGTTAATTAATTCCGAAAGAAGGTTGGCATAAGTGACTTGATAATCATTGTCGCACCCCATTTTCGCAGAAAACGGGTTTTGTGCACGACCTAACAACTCTTTTGGGATTTTGAGTTAGGAGTCGCCACCTAACGAGACCTAACAACTCTTTTGGGATTTTGAGTTAGGAGTCGCCACCTAACGAATTAAGGCGCGTCAGGGCACCTCTCTAACCTAACTAAGTCTAACTAAGGTCAACGAGCCAGAGATTAGGGTAAGGGTTCAATTTACCTCGAGGGAAAGGTGTTAGGCATCCCTCGAGGTCCACAAATGTGGGTCCCGGCCGTATCTCATGCAATCTATGTGGGGGTTATAAGTAGCAATTAAGGTCACTTCATTTTTTAATTTATTTAAGCTTGCTAAGTGATAACAAATATATACAATTAGGCCTATTTTTATTTTTTAATTTGAGCATGCAAGGCTAATTGATAGCAATAGATAAACAATCAAATTATTATTTTTTATTTATTTTAACATACGAGACTATGTTATAAACAAAATTGGCAAATATTAAGCAATTAATATGTGCGAAAGTAATGTTTTGAACATTGAGCAAGTTTTGAATATGAATTTTTTATTTTAAAAAATGTTTGTTTATTTATAGGGATGATGCCACGATATTGTTGATCGCGCTCCTCCACCACAGACACAATTTTGATTTGAGGTCGGTCTTAAAAAATAACAATTGTTTATATTTTCGAAAAATGATTTAAAAGATTTAGTTTGCATATAGGCACATAAATATTTACATATAAATACACATAATTCCTTTTGAAATTCATGGGTAGATGGTACTTCCGGGGACGCGTCGGTTTAATTTAAATTTTGGAACTAGACCTCATAGTTCCTTCGACTTTCCCACTGACGATAGATTAGGAGATGGTGCTTATAATTTATTTTTAAAAATGAACAATGTCATAATCAATCCAATGTTTTAAAGGAGGATTGAACAATGACTTTTTTTAAAAAAGATGTTGCAAAACTTTGTAAAAGAAAAACTAGTAAAAACATTAATATAGTAAACTTATTAAGATGCAAAAATCTTACTATGAAATGTATTTAAAAGCCAAGTAATTTGTTAAATACATGAGATGATTTTTTATTTTATTATCATTATTATTTAAAGAAAACAACATATTGCATCACAAGTGCGAAATCTCAAAAAGACAAATAATATTACTAATTAATAATATTAGCTAATTAAAGGGGGGCAAAGATATGCACAAACAAATTTTATTGGAGTTATTGATATGCTGAAAATTTATTTACAAGCCTATAAACATGATTTCTAGGTGTTCAAATGGAGTAACACATATATGCATGATTTTGTAAATCTAAATGGTATGAACATTTTAATCCTTAGGCATGGTTCCTACATGCCAAGACAATGCTAAAAAAAGTTATAACATTTTTAAAACACCTAATCAGCCTACTAAATTATTACGATTTGATTTTAACAAGTAGCATGTAAATCCCCTTCCCTAGATAATTTCCCAAATAAATTTATATATGAATTTAAGTGTTATACAAATGTTACAACATTAAAATAAATAAAATAAAAAAGTATAGATTCAAATAAATAAATAAATCTTTCTTCATGGCTAGTCTTCAACTTGAACTTCAAGTTTGAAACCTGTCAAAGCAATCAAATAACTACACAATTAATCACATTTATTAGTTAAGGTGAGACAATATGCAATTGTTTAATGAAGAATTCCACATATAGAAAATAACAGACAATAGCTTACTCAAATGTGTGAATGTAAAGATAGTGTCAATGTTAAGAATACTAACCTGTTAAGCAAAACAAATTGATTCAACTTTTACTCGAACAAAGTAGCAAAATAGTGAAGAAGAACACTTGAATGTTTAACGGAATATTAATGTATTTGAAGAGTGGCAAGAGAGCAATGAGAGAGTAAGGAGTGATGAGAGAACTTGTAATTGAGAGTGAATGTGTTTATGAGTTGATGAAATAATGAAGGGAGGGGGTCTTATTTATATAGGAAAGAGGGGAAAACAAATAAGGGAAAAGAATATTTAAAGGAATCAATTAAATACTATTTTCCTTATTTCAAAGGAGCCAAATTAGAAAACTTTAAAATATTGATTGCCAAAAATAAACTAGAAGGAATAAAGTTAGGAAAAATAACAATATTCTATCTTAAATAAAACAGCCAAATCAAATTTTAAATTATTACATTATTATTATTATTATTATTATTATTATTATTATTTTAACATATAAAACAAGCAAAAAAATGATTTACAAATAGGGAAAGAGACCAATAAATATCTTATTATTTTATTTTAGGAGAGCCAAACTTGGGAATATTATTTTCCTAAAATAAGAAAGTAGGAATCTATATAAAAAAAATGGATTCAATTAACAGGCAAATAAAATAATAAATAAGTAAAAATCGGGTAAGACATATATTCATCACATATTTCAATTTAGCAGACAAATAAGGAAAAAAAACGGAAGGAAATATATGGAATTCAATTATTATAATATTTTTTAATTCAAAAGAGTAAATAAATCCACTAATATTGTTTATTTAATTTTTAGCTCAACCTAAAATAAAACAGCTAACAATCCACTTGTCTTCAATAAAGGTAAATACAATTAATTAACAATAATAAATTAAGCAGTAACACCAATTTTACCTTACAAAGAGCAAAAAATATACAAACCAACCTAGCTTGAATGAATTAACAACCAGCCAATTCAAAGCCCATATTAAAGAAAAACCTAAATAAAACAATAATATTTTTATCATAATTAACAAGTACGAGCATATCATATTATCTTAATGAGATATATGAGTCCGAGTTAACCTTAATCAATTAGCAGTAGTACATGTAACATTAGAGGGAATGAGCAAGTAAATAAAAAAATTGAATATCACGATAAGCTATGAGTTAGCAACTCCATCAATCAGAACAAATCAATGGCAATATGTTAAACAATCATCAATGGATATTAACAAGTTTTAAAGGAAAAAAAAATCATCAGATCAATAGCATTAAGAAAAAGGACATAAATTTTGAACAAAAGATTCCTACATAGATAGTTTTTTTCTAATAATCAACATGTAATATAACCTCTAACTTGGTAAGCCAGCAGACAGTGATGAAAAAAGAAATAACTTAGACTTACCTTGGACATATTTGAACAGATCCGTCTCTTAACAAAAACGAAATTTGAAAGTTCGAACAAAGCCTCATCGGACCATGCTTCTTCTTCTTCGGAAAAAGCGTGGGCGAGTGGTCTGTTTTGTTGTCGTTAACGCCGGTCATTGCTGTCTCTCGCCGACTTCCTGACGGTTTTCTCATCAGCTTCCCGCCTGCTGTTGTTCCTTCCAGAAAAAAGAAAAGAACAAGGGATACGGGAGAGGGGGAGGCAAGAAGGTCGCCGGAAAGAGAGAGGGGAAACGAGGATGGGGAAAAGAGAAAGGGATCGAGGGAAGAGGCGAAAAGGGTCGAAAAGGACAGGAGAAGAGGGAGGGAAAGAGGGATAAAGCATGGCTGCCAGCAGCTGCTGGCTCACGCCGAAATGAGTGAGGGGAGAGAGAGGGTCGCCGATTGGAGAAGGGGAGGAGAACTGAAAAGAGAGGGGCGGAGTGTGGTGGCGTTTCACCAGAAAAAAAGGAAACAAGGGGAGAAAGAGATTAAGGGGGAGGTGAAGGCTTTGAAAAGGGAGAGAGAAGAGGAAAGAGAAGGAACAATAAGGGGGAAAGAGAGAAGGGGAGCGGCTGGAAAGAGGGAAAGGAGGAGAAGGGGAGGAAGAGAACGAGTTGGAGAGAGGGAGAATGGGAGGAAGGAAGAGCAGCGGGGGAAGGGGAGAGGACGGGAAGAGGGGAGAAATAGAGAGGGAGAAGTGGAGAATGACGGGAGAGGGAGGAAGGGGCGGTGCTGCCTCTGGTGCTCGCCGGAAAAAATGGAGAAGATGGGGGGCTGGCGGCTGCCAAGGAGAGGGAAGGGAGAAGAGATTAAAAAATATCTTCTTAGGTTTAGATAGTTAAAAATAAAGAAGAAGAGGGATTTGATCTCAAACATTGATATAATAAGATATGAAGGGTTAAGATTTAATTGATAAAATAGATGGATGAGATTAAAAGATGAATGTATTGAAATCCGATTGGATTGAATATGGAATGGCTACAATTGAAACTAAAATTTGGCTATAATTATAAATGAAAGAGTGGCTATGATTGAAATAAACTCTAATTCAAGTGGCTAGAATTGAAAGAAATTATGATAGAATAGGCTAGAATTTAAAATTTAAAGAAAGTGTAGGAATTACTATTTAATTAAAATACTACATGTATTAAAATATTTTTTATATAATTGAGAATCATTTAAATTTTAAAACATTTCGAATTCATTAATAATTTTTAAAAATTTTAATAATATTTACGATAATTTTTTAAAATAAAACATACTTAAATATATTTTCAAGCAAAGTCGACTAAAAATTCTAAAATTTAAAGTACTTATTTAATCGAATAGTATTCCTAAAAATGGTCAAAGTTCGGTCAAAATTGGGTGTCAACAGCTGCCCCTTGGTTGATTGAGAATGAAGAATGAATTGTCAGGCAACCAACGTTGACTTAGTAGCCGATTATGTCCGACCGACGAGAGCCGTCAGTTGGATCAATTGAAACGATATAGAGTTGAAAAAGGGTACGACCGAGACTTTGGTTTTAAGTCGCCTACATATCTCTGGTTATACGAGAATCAGGTCGTGTGTAGTTCTAGATTCAAGAGCAAATGAAACTTTTAAAAGTTGAAAGAGCAGTAAGGTATTCGGAAGTCACGATATCAGCTTGAATGGATAAAATTAGAGTGGCGAGAAGAGAGAGATTGAGAGGCTAAAAGAGTGACAGAGAAGCGATAAGAGCATGATAGAGTGATGTTATCAGCATTTGAGCAAGGTTCGGAGTATGAGTAGCAAAGAATTGATAGGGTTTTTGTTGCAATAGATGATAGCATAATAATTGTAATCAAGGGGCGATCGACTATATCTGCAAATTCTAGATAAAATGTTAGCTTATAAATAGATAAAGGTTGAACGAAATGATGAAATAGGAGTTCTAAATAAATGATAAGAGGTGATAAGAAGCGTATCTGCTTGAAATGCCCTCGTAGACTTTGTCTTAACTTGTTGAAGAATTGCAACCCATCTCTGAAGATAAACGTCAAACTCCAATAGATCTTAAAGTATAGCAATATAATACTATAGACAGAAAATGTCTGGTTGTAAGGAGAGTCTAAACGTCATTTTAAGGCGGACAAGCCTAAGTGTCGTTTTAAGGCAGACGACCTATATACCTCACAATGCAGACGAACATAAATGTCCTATGAGGCGGACAAGCCTAAATGTCCTTTTAAGGTGGAAGGCCTATAAGATAGACAAACCTAAATGTCGTTATAAGGCGGATGAGCCTAAATGTCTTATTTTAAGGCGAACGAGACTAGATGTCGCATTGTAAGGCGGACAAGCCAAGATGTCGCATTGTAAGCCGGACGAGCCTAGATGTCGCATTGTAAGGTTGACGAGCCTAGATGTCGCATTGTAAGGCGGACGAGCCTAGATATTGCATTGTAAGGAGGACGAGCCTAGATAAAGAGACAGTAGATTACAGTGGCGAGTTGAATCCGAAGATATCTTTATGGTAGCCTGAATTATGTATCAGTAGCGAAACGATAGTGCGAGTAGCTAAGAATTTTTCAGAGCCTTTGTTTATAAGCATACGAATATCCGTTCAAAAAGTTGCTTTGTCTGTAATCTGCACATCTGTAACCTGTAATATAACTTAATAGAGTAATTAGAACATATATATCAAAATAAACGGTAAATGTAAACATGATTCCATTCCCATGTTGACCATGAATGTTTTCCTTAAGATCGTGAAAAAAGGGCATCTTAGGCTATGATGTCTAGGGCCATAATATGCAAAGTGTACCTTAGGTCATGGAATGTTGTCTGTAGTCCATGAAAATGACGCCTTTAGACTATGACACCTTCGGATCATGATAGACATAAATTAAGTCCTCAGGCCATGACATGAAGTTCGAAGGCCATGAAAGATGATTCCTTTGGAAAATGATGCCTTTGGAATATAAGTTATGAGTAAAGAGAGCGTATCTGTTTTTCGCATCTGTTGATACTTATGACTTGATTTGATTCGGGCACGTGTAAACTTCGAGCACGATGCAATCTTAGGCTTATGCAAACTTCGTGCACAATGCAGTTTCGTGCTTAGTGCGATGATGCATTTCTTCGGTCATATGCAGTATCGAGCACATGCAATGATGCATTTCTTCGGGCACATGCAGTATCGAGCACATGTAATAATGAATTTTTCGGGCACATGCAATATCGGGCACATGCAATGATGCATTTCTTCGGGCACATGCAATATCGAGCACATGCAATGATGCAATTCTTTGAGCATAAGTCAATCTTGGGAACATGCGATGATGTATTTCTTCGGGCACATCCAATATCGAACACATGTAATGATGCATTTCTTCAGTAACATGTAATATCGAGCACATGCAATGATACATTTCTTCGGGCACATGCAATATCGAAATGATGCATTTCTGAAATCTTGGGTATAATATAGTGGTGTAGTTCTTCGAGCATAATGCGTTATCAGGCGTAGGTGCAAATGATCCAATATCGGGCAGAATGTAAGTTTCCAGCACAGCAGTTGCTTGAGGGAGTATAGTAGCTTGGGCGTCCGCCTTGTTAGAAGGGTCTAGTGTCATTTCTCGGGCTCAAATGTGGTAATGTTGATTGTTGATGTTTACTTTGTATAGGTACCTGTATTTTCTACATTCAAAGAAAAATAGTTATTTTAAAGGAGGGAGGTTGATCTGTATCCGTGAGTTCGTGCAGCGTGCTCCTTTGGCTCGTGATCCACACCTCTTCGAGCGTTTATTTTTTCATAAAAAGGGGGAAAAACATTGAAAGGTTTTGAAATTATCATTTAGTAAAATTTGATGTCGAATATTTAACTTTGGCATAGGTTGAGACTTTACAACGTCTTACTCAAAGGTAGAGCTATCATTTGATCTTCGTTGTAAGCTGACTGCTTGGCGAAATTTTTGAGTTTACTCAAAAATTCTGCCTAGTGTGAAGATGTGCCAAGATAAATCTTGATGGAATTTTTTAGATCCTCTCAAAAATTCTGCCCCTGTTATTAATAGAAAAGGGGAAATGAAAGTTTTATTTATAATAAGACCGAACCCCATAGGAGCGCCTACGTATCCCCTCTTAAACAGGAATCAGGTCTTACGTAGTTCCAATTACAAAAGAGAATGAATCAATCTCTAGATGTTATGTTTTTTCAAAAAATCTGAATTGATAGGTTTTGGCCAAACTTCTCCATCCATTTCTGCAAGTATGAGGGCTCCGCCTGTCAGTACTCGAGAGACTATGTATGGACCTTGCCAGTTCGGTGGAAATTTACCCTTTGCCTCGTCTTGATTTGGGAAAATCCGCTTCAAAACCAGTTGCCCAGGTGAGAAATGTCTGGGTTTAACCTTCTTGTTGAAAGCTCTGGCCATTCTATTCTGATAGAGCTGACCATGACAAATGGCGTTAATTCTTCTTACATCTCTTAATGCCAAATTCTCTGCCCGACCTTGTATCCATTCAGCATCACTCAACTTTGCTTCTTGGATGATCCTTAGGGAAGGTATCTCTACTTCGACGGGTATCACAGCTTCGGTGCCGTATACTAATATCTAAGGTGTGGCCCCTGTTGAAGTTCTGATTGTGGTACGATACCCCAGCAATACGAAAGGTAAATTTTCCTGCCAATGTTTGTGGTTATCGATCATCTTGCGCAATATCCTTTTGATGTTTTTGTTTGCTGTCTCAACAGCCCCGTTCATCTGTGGCCTGTATGTTGTAGAGTTTCGATGATTGATCTTGAACTTCTCACACATTGATCTCATTAGGTCACTGTTTAGGTTGGTGCCGTTTTCATTGATGATTGAATCAGGAATTCTGAACCTACAAATAATGTTATTTTTTACAAAGTCATTCACAACTTTCTTTGTCACTGATTTATGGGAGGTGGCCTCAACCCACTTGGTGAAATAGTCAATTGCGACAAGAATGAATCTGTGCCCGTTGGATGAGGTTGGCTCGGTTAGACCAATGATGTCCATGCCCCATGCGGTGAACGGCCAAGGTGAACTTGTGACATGGAGTTCGTTGGGGGGTACTCGAATCACATCTGCATGAGTTTGACATTGACGACATTTCTGGACGTATCGAATGCAGTCTGTCTCCATAGTTAGCCAATAATATCCTTATCTCAGAATCTTCTTTGCTAATGTAAAACCGTTCATGTGAGGGCCACAGATGCCTGCATGTATCTCTTCGACCAGCCTGCGAGCCTCTCTTGCTTAGACGCATCTTAGCAGCCCTAAATCGAGAGTTCTCCTATAGAGAATTTCCCCACTTAAAAAGAATTGGGTTGCTAACCTTCGAATTGTATGCTTTTGTACATTTTTTGCATCTTCTGTGTATTCACCACTCTTCAAATATCCTCTAATGTCATCGTACCAGGGATTTCCATCAGGCTCTTCCTCAACATGGAAAAAATAAGCTGGTTGTTCATATATGTGAATGTGAATATGATCGATGTAATTGTGATCAGGGTGTCAAATCATAGAAGACAGAGTAGCTAAGGCGTCTGCGAATTAATTTTTGACCCTTGGTACATGTCTGAATTTTGTTTTGACAAACCTTTTATATAGCCTATGCACGCACTCCAAATATGGTAACAAATTTCGATTTTTTGTTGCCCTATCACCTCGAACCTGATGGATCAATAGTTGTGAATCCCCTATTATTAGCATTTCCTGGACATCCAAGTCAATCGCCCGTCGGAGACCTAATATGCAAGCTTCGTATTCGGCCATATTATTTGAGCAAAGGAATATGAGTTTTGCTGATACCGGATAATGTTGCCCGGTGGGTGAGATCAAAACAGCCCCGATGCCGGATCCTTTCAGATTTTTAGCTCCATCAAAGAACATTCTCCATCCATCATATTCTTCAGAAATGTCCTCTCCCACAAAAGCCACCTCTTCATCTGGGAAGTAGGTCTTCAACAGCCTGTAATCATCGTCCATGGGATTCTCTGCCATGTGGTCTGCTAATGCTTGTGCTTTCACTGCTTTTTGTGTGACGTACACTATGTCAAACTCGCTAAACAATATCAGCCATTTTGCCAGTTTACCTGCGGGCATGGTCTTTTGAAGGATATACTTCAAAGGATCCATCCTTGAAATCAGATAAGTAGTATGCGATGAGAGGTAATGTCGTAACTTTTGGGAAACCCATGTTAGAGCACAACAGGTACGCTGTAATAGAGAGTATCGGGCTTTGCACGAAGTGAACTTCTTGCTCATATAATATATTGCCTGCTCCTTCCTCCCTGTTTCATCATGTTGTCCCAAGATGCAACTGAAAGCATTATCCAATACTGAAATATACAAAAGTAATGGTCTACCTGACTCTGGTGGAACCAACACAGGAGGATTGGATAAATAGTCTTTGATCTTGTAAAATGCCTGTTGACATTCGCTTGTCCATTTTACCGCAACATCCTTTTTTCACAGCTTGAAGATAGGTTCACAGATGACAGTAGACTGAGCTATGAAACGACTAATGTAGTTAAGTCGCCCTAAGAAACTCATTACCTCCTTCTTGCTCTTTAGAGGCGGAAGTTCACGAATGGCTTTGATATTCGATGGGTCCAATTATATACCTCGACGAGTGACAATGAAACCTAAAAGCTTTTCAGCAGGCACACCAAAGACACATTTTGCCGGTTTCAGTTTTAGATTGTACTTGCGTAGCCTGGCAAAGAATTTCAGTAAGTCCTCCAGATGATTTGAACTTTCTTTTGATTTTATGATGACATCGTCCACATAAACTTCAATTTCCTTATGGATCATATCATGAAACAAAGTAATCATTACTCTCATGTACGTAGCCCCAACATTTTTTAATCCAAAAGGCATCACCTTGTAGTTATAGAAACCCACGGTGTGATGAAGGCAGTTTTCTCAGCGTCCTTTTTTTGCATCTCAATTTGATGGTAGCCGGCAAATCAATACACAAATGATTGAGTTTCGTGCTTAGGACAATTGTCAATCAGTACGTGTATGTTTGGTAATGTATAGTTATCTTTTGGGCTAGATTTATTGAGATCTTGGTAATCCACACAAACTCTGACCTTGCCGTCTTTCTTGGGCATTGGAACGACATTTGCAAGCCAAGTTGGATATTGTTTCACTTGTAGTATCCCAGCATCTAATTGGTTTGATATTTCTTCTTTGATTTTCAAACTCATCTCTGGCTTGTATTTTCTCAGCTTTTGTTTTACCATAGGATATGCTGGATTAGTAGGCAGTTAATGGGCTACGATTGAAGTACTTATCCCTGTCATGTCTGGATAGGACCATGAGAAAATATCTTTATTCTCTATGAGAAACTTGGTATACTCTTTCTTGTCTTCTTTTGTCATATGGATGCTTACTCGGGTTTCTTGTATCACCTCTGCATTTCCCATATTTACCACTTCTGTCTCTACCAAGTTTGGATTGGGTTTTTCCTCCAATTCCTCAACCCATTTGATTAACTCTTCGGGAACCTCATTATCTTTGACTTTTTATAAGTCATTAATGTTAAGTTGAGCAGTCTCATTGTATGCCATAGTCTGAGATTCAACATTTTTATAGTGAATTTTGCTGGTGAGAAAAAAAAATAGCGAACAATTAAATATAAGGAAAAAATGTGGAAAAGAACTTTATTGATAAAGATTTGAAAATTTCATAAGTTCTCATTTGAAAGTAGTACAGGGGATGGGATTAAAACGTTTATTAAAAACTCTTTTTATTTGAATTAAAACTTGATAGAAAACATCTTCCAAGGCTACCCAGATACTCGACGAGGTCTTGATGGAGTCGAGGTTTGGTTGCTGACGCTGATCTTTGCTTCCTTGCTTCCACTAGGGCTCCCTTTATCCTTCTCGTTGATCACGGTGTTGCAAACTTTCCCCTCTTCTTTGGTTAGCGACAACCCCTTCAAGTCGTCTGATATCTCATCAATACTGCCTCCCATGAAACCTGCTGATCGAAATGATTGATGCAATGGAAGTATGGATTTCTTCAGTGGATAAAAGTACCCCTGTCTAGGTGGTTGCCACTAGAGCCATTCTTCGGTAGTGTACTTATATCCCAAGACAAAAGCGGTGGAATGTCGAACAGGATATATAGGTTCGACTATCCCTTTCAATTCAGCCCCCAAACCTTTCCCAAGCTCGAAACCGAACCAAGCCATCATATCTATGATTTTTTGGCTGAAGCATGGTTGCAACTCAATATTATCAACAAGTTCCACTGTACGGTACATTTCACCATCCATGTTCTCTCTTCGTTCAATCATGTATACAGGATGACCTTTTTCTCCATGGACTACAACCTCTTCGTAATCCCATTCAAACTTCAAGCATTGGTGAAAGGTAGATGGGACCGCTCCAGCCATATGAATCCATGGACGACCCAACAGTAAGTTGTATGATGAAGGGATGTCCAAGATTTGGAAATCTATGGGTAAAGTGACAGGACCAATGAGCATGTCCAAAGTTATCTCCCTAATAGTGCCTCTATGAGAGTCGTCAAATGCCCTCACATTCATCTTCCATGTCTGAATTTTGCACTATCCACACCCAGCCTCGTCAGTGTGCTCAGAGGGAAATTGTTTAAACCTGAACATGCATCAACTAATGCTTTGTTTATCACCCTATCCTGATACTGAACCAAAATGTACAGAGCATTATTCTAGGTTGTTCCTTCGACTGGCAGCTCATCCTTGTGAAAAGATATTTTGTAGGCCTCAAAGACCTGCCTCAGCATTTGTGATACCTCTCCATGCGTAATGTTAGATGGGACATAAGCTTCACCAAGGATCTTCATAAGGGCATTTCGATGAGTTTCGTAAGATTGCAGTAACGCCAGAATTGATTTTGGGATGGGGTTTTACTCAGCTTCTCAATGACAGAGTATTCTTTAGCTTGAACCTTTTTCCATATACCATGATTTTCAAGTTCTACGACTGGTGCTTTGGATTTCCTAGAGCTTTCCTAAACCAAATTTTCAGAAGTGTAAATTCTTCCATATCTGGTGACCCCTGTTGCAACATTTGTCTCTTCCACATTCATTTCTCTTTTATTGTTATCCCAAGGTACAACATGTGTATCACATTGTATTGGGGAGGATTCCCTATAGACAGTGAATGGTGGTCTGGGTGCAGCATCTTCTACTTCAAATGGGGCGAGTCCTTGCACTATTAGTGGTGCTTGGGCAGGGGTAGACATGGCTTCTTCTGTTTCGAGGGCCCAGATAGATTCTTCCCAATCCTAGACATCACTAGCTTCCACCATGTTGACTTGATGGTTAGGAAGAGGATTACTCGTAATATTCGATGTAGGATTCTTGAGTTGGATGGTTTTTGTATCAATCAACATTTGAACCTTATCCTTGAGGGCTCTGCAAACTTCGATGGTGTGACCTTTCATCGCAAAATGATAGGCGCAGACCTTGTTAGGGTCATACCATTTTGCGCGCACATCCACAGGTAATGCAGGGATTGTAGAGACGTACCCAGCCTATTTCAGTCTTTCGTAAAGTTGTGTTATGCGTTCAGCCAAAGGGGTATAAATTTTTGTAGGTTTTCTTTCATAGGTAGGTTTGTTTCGATAATTTGGTGTCTGAGTGGGTGGTGGAGTTTGGAAGTGTGTTGGTTGAACATTATAGATAGGATATGAGGCATGCAAATATTGAGGTGGAGCGTTTTAATAATATATTGGCATGGGTTGGGGAGATATAGAGGGTGGAGCTAAGGGATGTTGAGGGTATGGTGTGTGAGGGTATGGGGATAGTGGTGGGTTTGTTGTCTTGTGCCTCAAAGGGGTCTTGGTTCCATGAGCCATCATGATAGAGCCTGTTTTCTTTCGATTTTTTGTCATTCCACAAGAATGAAGAGCCTTGTTTGTTGCTTGTAAAGCCTCCAATTTTATGATAGTCCCATTCTTTATGCCTTCTTCAATTCTTTCGCCTACTTTGATGATTTCAGCAGAACTCTTTTCAGCCACCAGCATCATTCGGTCATAGTATTGTGGTTCTTGGGCACGGATGAAGTAGTCTTTCATCTGAGATTCCTCCATAGGGGTCTGGCCCTTGCCGCTTCAGAACTCCATCTTATGGCATATTCTCTGAAGGATTCACTCGGTTTCTTCTTCAAATTTTGAATGCAAAACCAATCAGGTGCATTTTCAATATTAAATCCAAACCTATTCATGAAATCAGTTGCCATATCAACCCATTCTACCCATTTGCGCGAGTCTTGCTCAATATACCATGATAGGGCCTCCCCAGTAAGACTCCTCATAAACAGCTTCATATGTCCTCTCATATTATTAGACTCTTTGTATTAGTGTTAGACTTTTGATTATCATTGATTGTTGGTGATTTGTGGTGATTAATCAAGAAAACTTTCGGATTTTACTCTTTCTCATTGAAGTAAGTACATGAATTCTTATTTAATATATTTGAATATTGTGTTTATGGCAATGAGTGACTAAACTCCATAACTAGGGTTGTGGGAACCATAGGCAAATAATGAGATAAACCCTAACAAAAATAACAATTCTAGATTAGTGTCTTGCGTGTATTTATAATTCTTTCGTTTAGAAGTCTTTTTAACGGATGGCCAACGTTAGAACTCGCCTTAATGATAATTTCCAGACAAAGAAGGTAGATAATAGGAAAAGAATTAATAACATAGATTTAGTGTATACTATCTAATATGCTAGTATTGATTGGTACGAGGTAATAACTTAGTCAATTATCAAATACAATGCTTAATATGAGGTAAGGATAAGGGTTAGGATAGCAACAAACATAGCCGGACCAAGATGCGGAGTGAGATTTTCTAGATCCCAGACCAAAGATTTAGAAATACATAACTTATACTTTGCATGCAAGATACTAGGAAAGAATTGTTATAGTTAGAGTTATCAAGTTATGAACCTGTGGGGAACACGTAAACCCTAGTTACTTTGATTAAATGATTAAACCCCAACATTAAAAGTAGTCAAGTGTCTCTTTCAAGTTCGTTATTTATTTTCACTTATTTAGAGATAGAAACCCCCCTTTTTATGTTTTTACTTTCCAAGGAAGTCATTGACCAAACAATAGTAATAATAGGTTGAAGTTAATTCTAGACTATTTTCCTCGTGGGAACGATCCCAACCTCATTAGTTGGGTTATTTACTTGACACGACCGCTTTACTTCTTATTCGAGAAGTAAGTTAGAGCGTATCAAATTTTGGCGCCGCTGCCGGGGAGTATAGCTTTTAGATTAACTTGAACTTATTACTATAGTTTAGTTGATATTTTCTTGATTTTACTTTGTCTTATTGTTTTTGATTTCTTTTTAAAACTATCCTCCTTGTATGCCAAATACACGGAGAGGAAGAGAACCATTGTTTCCCTACGATCTTGAGTTAGAGCGTACACTGCGCAATATGAATCGAAACTTGGGAATAAATGAAGATTATCCAACCAGAACATCCCAGCTCCGGTTGATGTTCATGGTCAGATGTTACCCGATGCTCCGGGTGAACATCAACAGAGGGGACAAAATCCTGTTCCACGGCCCCAAGCATACTACAGAGGGTAAGATAACATAGCAAAATCGGATGGGCCACTTGTCTTGCCCCTTCTACCCACAGGCCACACTTTTGTGGTAACTAGTAGCCTGATGCAAATGCTCACTGCCAAAGGTTTGTTTTCGGGGCTACCTTCTGAGGATCCACATGCCTATATAGCTAAGGTAAGGGCAGTGTGTAAAAGTTGTGTGGGGAGGCCTGATTTTGATTTAGATGTAATAGGTCTCAGAGTATTTCATTTCTCACTGACGGGAGAGGCTGCTATTTGAATCACTGAGCTCCCATACAACTCCATCTTTACTTGGAATCAACTAAGGGATGTCTTCTTAGCACGCTATTATCCGGTCTCCAAGAAATTAAACCACAAAGACAGAGTGAATATCTTTGTGGAACTACCAGGAGTATCAGTTAGTAGTTCTTGGGTTAGATTCACCTCATTCTTGAAAAGTGCTCCAAATCACCGTATAGATGATGAGTCACTTAAAGAATACTTCTATCGGGGACAGGATGATAACAACAATGTGGTGTTGGACACTATAGCAGGTGGGTCTAATGGAGAATGTCCTTATGCTAAGATCGCTAAAAAATTAGAAAAAATCTCCCGGAATAACAAAGCCTGGAGTACTAGGAAGTCTGATACAGGGAGAAACACCTTCGCAGTACAGTCCAATTACAACCCAGCCACAGATGAGATTCGTGAAGAAATGGCTCAAATGAGAACTGAGCTTGGGTTGGTACTAAAACATGTCACTGGGGTGCATAAAATATTAATGCAGTCAATTACTTGGCTAAACCACCACCTCCAAACGATGAGTGTTATTATTAGGAGGATTCCTATGCAGTAAATGAACAGATGGGGGGTTTCCTACCAAGTGTCCAAGGCTCTAATCAGGAGAATTGGCGCCAAGGTCAAGGGAACCAAGGTCGGAACTATGGTAACTACAATCGTGAGGGTCATTATATCCGAGATGGAAACTACAATCGCGACAACCACTTTAACAGGGGTAACTATGCTAATAGAAACGAAAGGAATGGGCCCTATGTCCCTCCTCAAAATCGGTAAGTTACTCCTAGGGATGGTGGAGGTAGTATGTTGCGAGTTGAGGATATTTTGCATAAAATGATTAGGAGGTTCGATGCTAGTGATGAGCACAATAAAGAGTTGAGGAATGATTTAGCAGGTATTGGGCACAAAGTTGATACACATGCTATATCAATTAAGCAACTCGAGTTACAATTGGCCCAATTATCTGCAATTGTGAACACACGAAAACCGGGCACTCTTCCTAGCAACACTGTCCAAAATTCGAAAAATGATGGACATTGTATGGCAATTACTACTCACGGTGGCAAGCAAACCATTGACCCACCTATGCCATCTAATGAGTATAAGGTGACAAAAGATACTGATGATGTGGTAAATGTTGATGCTGAGATGGAGGATAACAGTGCAAAAGACGCTGAAGTGCTTAAAAAGGTAACTCCTATGCCTAGGCCACCACCCCCATTTCCTCAAAGATTATTGAAAAAAACCGATGATGGCAAATATCGGCGTTTTATAACAATGTTGAAGCAGCTTTCTATCATTGTCCCTTTGGTAGAAGCTTTAGAACAAATGCCCGGTTACGCCAAGTTTATGAAAGATCTGGTCACAAAGAAAAGATCGGTTACTTTTGAGGATGATGATAGAATGCAGCATTGTAGTGCTATTGCTATAAGATATCTGGTCCAAAATAAAGAAGATCCGGGTGAGTTCACTATTCCTTGTACAATCGGGCTATTACATTTTGCGAAAGCATTATATGACCTGGGGGCAAGCATAAATCTCATGCCCCTCTCGATTTACAAGAAGTTGGGTTTGGGTGACCCAAAGCCCACTGCAATGCGGCTACTGATGGCTGATCGAACAGTAAAACGGCCCATAGGGATACTTCATGATGTGCTAGTAAAAGTGGAGTAATTCATCTTTCCGACTGATTTTGTCATTCTTGATTGTGAGGTTGATTTTGAAGTGCCTATTATCCTTGGAAGGCCATTCCTAGCTACGGGAAGAGACTTAGTAGACATAGAATAGGGGCAGATGAAATTTCGGTTGAACAATGAGGAAGTGACCTTTAATATTTGTAGGTCCATTAGGCAAAGTGGTGAGCTCCAATCGGCATCTGCTATATCCCACAACATGGGTGAGACATCTGTGACACAAATGGAACAACGTCTAGGTGTCGACGCATTAGCGGCAGTGATAATGAACTTTGATAGCGATTGCATTGAAGGGTATGAGTCATTAGTCGCGGCTCTTGACCGAGGTGATGTTCGGTTTAAACCGAAGAAATTTAAGCTTGATATGAAGAATCGTGAGTCCCCACCCGCGAAACCATCGATAGAGGAGGCTCCAAAAGTTGAATTAAAAGCCCTCCCACCTCATCTTAGGTATGAATTCTTAGGAAATGGTGACACTTTGCCGGTAATCATTGCATCAGACTTTGATGAACAACAGGTTCAGAGTTTGGTGAAGGTACTAAAAAGGTTCAAAAGAGCTATTGGGTGGACCATTGCGGACATTATTGGGATCGCTCCTGGTATTTGATCTCATAAAATCCAACTCATGCCTGATCATAAGCCGAGTATTGAGCACCAGAGACGCTTGAATCCTCCTATGAAAGAGGTTGTGAATAAGGAAATCATCAAGTGGTTGGATGCCGGAGTAATCTATCCAATCGCCGATAGTAGTTTGGTATGCCCGGTTCAGTGTGTACCTAAGAAAGGGGGAATGACTGTGGTCCCCAATAGAATGAAAGAACTTGTTCCAATGAGACCGGTTACTGGATGGAGGGTGTATGGATTACCGTAAGATGAACTCATGGACTGAAAAAGACCATTTTCCTATGCCCTTCATGGATCAGATGTTGGATAAACTTGCCGGAAAAGGGTGGTATTGTTTTCTTGATGGGTATTCGGGGTATAATCAGATTTCTATTGCACCAAAAGATCAAGAGAAAACCACTTTAAGTTGTCCATATGGGACCTTTGCGTTAAGAAGAATGTCGTTTGGGTTGTGCAATGCACCCTCAATCTTTCAGAGATGTATGATGTCAATATTTTATGACATGGTGGAGGATACTATAGAATTTTTTATGGATGATTTTTTTGTGGTTGGTGATTCATTCGAGCGGTGTTTGACCAATTTATCTGAGGTTCTTAAGAGATGTGAAGACTGCAATTTAGTACTAAACTGGGAAAAGTGTCATTTCATGGTGAAAGAGGGTATTGTTTTGGATCATTGCATTTCAGAAAAGGGCATAGAGGTTGATCGAGCTAAAGTCGAGGTAATAGAGAGACTTCCCCTACCGATCTCTGTGAATGGTGTGAGAAGCTTTCTTGGGCATGCAGGTTTTTACCGGAGATTCATCAAAGACTTTTCAAAGATTTCACATCCATTGTGCAAATTGCTGGAGAAAGAATGTAAATTTTGTTTTGATGAATCGTGTCTTAAACCATTCGGTGAGCTAAAAGAAAAGTTAGTGTCTGCGCCTATCATTATTTCTCCAGATTGGAACAGTCCATTTGAGGTAATGTGCGATGCTAGTGGGGTGGTTCTTGGTGTAGTATTGGGAAAGAGAAAAAACAAAATCCTTCACCCCATTTACTATGCTAGTAAAGCCCTAAATGAAGCTCAAAAGAACTACACAGTGACTGAGCAAGAACTCCTTGCAGTAGTCTTTGCTTTTGAGAAATTTCGCTCCTATTTGCTAGGTACTAGAGTTATAGTGCATACTGACCATTCAACATTGAGATATTTTATGGCGAAGAAGGATGCGAAACCTAGGCTTATTCGTTGGGTATTACTGCTGCAAGAATTTGACTTTGAAGTGCTGGAAAGAAAAGGAACTGAAAATCAAGTTGCTGATCACTTGTCTCGTATAGAGGATGAAGCTATGAGAGAGTTAGGGGATACGACTGACATTGATGATACTTTCCACGATGAACATGTATTGGCTGCTTCACAAGACTTGATTCCATGGTTCGCAGATTTTGCGAAATATCTGGCTAGTGATATTGTTCCATCAGACTTGTCCTTTCATCAGAGAAAAAAATTCATGTACGATGTGAAGAAGTTCTTTTGGGATGAAACATACTTGTATAGGAGTTGTGCCGACGGGCTTATTCGGCGTTGTGTGCCAGAATGTGAAATGTTGAGTGTGTTGGAGGCATGTCATTCTTCACCCGTTGGCGGACATTACAGTGCTATCCGAACCGCTCATAAGATATTACAATGTGGTTACTATAGGCCAAATCTTCATCAAGATGCTCATGGGTTTGCTAAAGCATGTGACAAATGTCAACGAGATGGTGGTATTTCAAGAAAGCAAGAGCTCCCTCTAAACCCCATTCTTGTTATTGAGTTATTTTATGTTTCGAGTATTGACTCTATGGGTCCTTTCGTGACTTCTCATGGAATGAAGTACATTCTAGTAGTAGTCGATTATGTATCTTAATGGGTCGAAGCCATAGCCCTCGCAAACAATGAAGGGAAGAGTGTCACTGCATTCTTGAAAAATAATATATTCTCTCGTTTTGGCACCCCAAGGGCCATTATTAGTGATGGGGGCTCCCACTTCTGCAACAGATTGTTCAAGGGGTTATTGGAGAAATATGGGGTTCGCCATAAATTTGCCACTCCTTACCACCCTCAAACTAGTGGGCAAGTTGAAGTGTCGAATCGGGAAATAAAACAGATATTATCAAAAACAGTGAATGCTAGTAAAACAGATTGGTCAATGAGTCTTGATGATGCCCTCTGAGCCTACCGGACATCATATAAGACTCCCATAGGTATGTCTCCATACCAACTTGTATGTGCGAAAGCTTGTCATCTTCCGGTTTAGTTAGAGCATAAAGACATCTGGGCTATGAAGAAGTTAAAAATGGATTGGAGCGAAGCTGCAGAGCAACGGTTAAATGGGTTGAATGAACTCGATGAATTTCGCCTAAAAGCCTATGAGAGCTCAGAACTATACAAAGAAAAGATGAAGAAGTACCATGACAACAAAATTGAAAAGCGAGAATTTATGGTCGGGGATTTGGTGCTTTTATTCAATTCCAGGTTGCGCTTGTTTCCGGGCAAGCTCAAGTCCAAATGGACTGGTCCTTACTTGGTTACCCAACTATTTCCTCATGGAGCAGTTGAGTTGGAAAATAAGGAGGGTGTGCGGTTCAAGGTGAATGGACAGCGCATAAAAATCTAATACGGGCATGCTGAATCGACAAATGAAGTGATAGAGGCATACCATCTTGATGAAGTCTGAGTAATCGAGTGTCCCCAGTCGTGCCGCAACATTAAATCAGGCGCTTGCTGGAGGCAACCCAATACTTATCATCTTTTTAGTAATGGTAGAATTTTTCTATTAATGGGTTTTAAATTTGCAGGCACATCACCAGGAAATTCTGCAGAAAATTACTCTGCAGCAGTCACTGACGAACACATCTACGGACCGTTGCGCCTGCGACGGACCGTCGTATTCATCCGTCGCACCAGGTACATTTTTCTGTTGTTTTGAAACTGGGGCACAAACGACGCAACCAACGACGGGCCGTCACAACTACGACGGACCGTCGTCGGGGAACCGTCGCGTGATTAATGAGGTATACCTGACCCGACCCGGTTGGACCCTTTTCCAAAAATCAGACCGTTTAAACTCCCCACCCCTCCATATTTTACCCCATTACTTTCTTATTTCTCCCATTACTCTCTCTTTTCCACTTCCCCATTCCCTCCCACCGATCATTGCCCTCTAACAAATGTCCAAAGCCCTAAAGTGTGATCTACTAGTGGAAACTGCTGCTGTGAGTGTCTACCTTGCCACTGAGTACTTTTTGCATCTGTTTTTCTCCATTTCTACGGTATGTGTCTCTACTTTATACACATTTATCTTGAATTTTTGTTACTAGTTAGTATTAAGCTTAGTTCCTTATAGTATTTTGTTTACTTTATACGATTCTGCCTGACCTAGGTTACAAATGTTCGAAATTACCATGTTTACCACCCTACACATAGGTGCTTTTGCATTGCTAGTTTCCTAGGTAGTTGGGTTAGACACGTGTAGGTCCAAAACACTACAAGGTTGATGTGGGTTCATCGGGGTTGCTTAGGTTA
The DNA here is from genome assembly GCA_027704765.1 of Solanum habrochaites. NCBI lineage: Eukaryota > Viridiplantae > Streptophyta > Magnoliopsida > Solanales > Solanaceae > Solanum > Solanum habrochaites. The sequence goes on from JAKWJA010002495.1 coordinate 26,195,938, forward strand.
CCTTTAGTTCTGTCACTGTCATTCAGAACGAGACCCCGATGACGGTCCGTCCTAGCCACGACGGACTGTCGTAGGGTCCGTTGCACAAGCCCTAGCACCCCTATCCTACCGGACACATGTGATGGATTATCGTCCTTGTGACGGTCCGTCCTGCACAACCGTCATGCTAGACAGAGACCCTGTTTCTAAGGGTCTCTCATTTGTTTCCCAAGTGTTCCCCAACGGACACATGTGACGCACCGTTGTCTTCACAACGGTCCATCCTGCACAACCGTTCTGGTTGTCAGAGATCCTGTTTATAAGGGTCTCTCATTTTTTTTCTAAGGATCCTTCAACAGACAAATATGACGGACCGTCGTACAGACAACAGTCCATCCTGCATGACCGTCATAACAGTCAGAGACCCCTCTCCTAAGGGTCTCCATATTTTTTCCCAAGTGTCCGACGACTGACATCTACAACGTACCGTCGTAACTGTGACGGTCCGTCCTGCACACACCGTTATGCTAGTTAGAGACTCTCCTTCAGGGTTCTCTATTTATACAGAGTCCAAGTACAACACGACGGATCTCACGACGGTACGTCATAGTCACGATGAGCCGTCACCAGGCCCGTCGTGTGTCACTGTTTCTACAGCAATTACATATTATTTTCACTGTTGTATTTCGTATGGTTTACTTGTCTTGTGTGCCACTACACATACTAATAGTGATCCTTTGCAGGTACTATCTACTATGGCACCCAAGAAAGACTGAACCTACGCACGCGGGCGATCAAAGTCTGTTTCCCCTTCTGCACGCTTGCTCATAGGCTCTGATGATGAGCGGGACCCTGAGTATGTTCCCCCAGGCACTTCCACACCTTCCCGTGCTGCACGTGCTCCCCGAGCTACACCCAAGACGGTGGCGTTCGGCGTAGTCATTGCCTCCCAGTCTCATGAGGAGCGCACACTAACCGGCACACCCTCTCGGTCAGCCACAAATGAGGAAGGAGCGTCTGGATCCTTAGGAGTATCATGGTCTGAGAAATCTTGTGGTTCTGCTGAGGCTCCCGCACCCGCCACTGCTGCAGCTTCGGTCTCGTCTGCTGAGGCTGACAGTTCAGACTTTACATCCGGTGCACTAGTTAAGGTCCCCACCCCAGCCTCTTACCTGCCAAACCGGTGGTGTGTTGACGACCAGTTTCAAGTTTACTCCGATGCCAAGTTCCTGACTGATAAAGGAGTAATGACTCGAACACTCACCTTGGAGCGGCGGGTAGTTACTGGGAGTATCCCAACGATGCCGGAGATCCATAACCTCTTCACCAGGCATCACTTAGAGTGGAAAGCACGTCCGTTGGGATGATACAGCGAGGAAATGGTCCGAGAGTTCTACGCATCCTACGTAGCGACTCTACGATCACAGATTGATAGGCGGTCTTCCCCCGCTAAACAGGCCTCACTGGAGAAGGTTCGAGTCCGGGGAGTGCAGGTTGACATTTCCCTGCCAGCTATCCGTCGGTTCCTAAACGACGAGAGTACAGATGCTACTCGGACCCCCATCACTACCGAGTTTGACTACCGCTGGCTGATAGTAAAGGATGGATTGTTCTTGCGCGAGCCAGCACTAAGAGAGACCACCAAGAGGTGGATGGACATGCACATGTCAGTAGATGAAGATGGTGTCGATTGGGTCACTAAGCCGAAGGGGGCCATCAAGAAGGCCAACCTCACATTCGCAGCAAAGTTCTTGTGGCTGCTCTTCCGTCACTACCTTTCCCCCACAGTTGCTGATAACATCGTTACCTAGGATCGAGCAGTGTTGATGGCGGGGATGACAGCCAGCTTCGAGGTGGACTTCGCATGGCTTCTCCAGGCAGTCATGCACAAGAGGTAATTCAAGGTCACTACTACCTACCCCTTCCCGTGTATGATCTTTGCCCTTTGCAGGTCCGCAGGTGTGCCCATATGGCATGTAGATCATCTTAAGACCCCGCAGGGCACTATCGACGTCGGCCTTATGAGAGACGAGGCCAATGAGTAGGCTCCACGCCTTCCGTCCAGAGCTGCCCCCACTTGCTGATGATCTTGCGGATACGGTAGCCCAGGCCCGCACAGCTACACAGGCGTCCACTGACACTACCCCGATCGAGTCTATCCCGGGTAGTAGCACAGCCCCGATCTCCTCTCGCACAACCCCTCTACCGTTACTGGATGCCTTTGAGTTGAGAGTGTTAGCCCGACCAGCCCCTCCGCTGGATGTGTCGACTCTTGAGGCTGCAGTCGACAGTCTTCGTGAATACATCGACACGATCCTAGAGGCAAGGGTGCCGGAGTCTGAGGCCCCTTCTGTCAAGCCTGCTGAGGACACCGTGCTAGCGGCCCTGTTTACTACTTCAGAAATTCCACCACCTCCCCCTCGAGAGAGTGACAAGAGGCGTAGGGGTCGAGCAGAGGATGAGGCGCGAGCAAGGAAGAAAGAGCGCAGAGAGATGGAGGTTGCGAGGACAACCTCACTTGCTGACGAGGCGGCGCACCAGATGAGAACGTCAAAGTTAGCGGCTGGGGCATCTAGCTCCCGCACTGTAGATATCGCTGGCGGCACTACTGATGGTGCGGTTGTTGCTGAAGACACCACTGAGGGTGTCCAGATTGCAGAGAACGTGGGTTTCGGGGAACCGAACCCACCAGCTTGCTGATCGACGGCTCTTTGCGCCACAGTTTTGCTTCACCTACCACTCTAATATTTAGTTTTTTTATGCATTAGGGACAATTGCATGCTTTTTGGTTGGGGGTGGGGTAAATGGAAAGTGAGTGTTAGGGTTAAGTATGAGTAGCCCAACTAACTATCCTCTTTTGGGGTTTTCTTGCCTGTGTTCTTTTTCCCCAAAAGACTGATTACTTTTTTTGTTGAACCGGCATGTTTATATTTTTTGTACATTGTTTAACTCTGAAGCATGATGTCTTAAATGATATCCTGATAAAACTGGAAAATGTTGCATGACTAGGCATACTAATTGATAATTGCGTGGCTCTAAGAATAAAATGGAAGTACACCATTGCATTACCCTAAGTCTTCAATTCGAACTAGGTGTTTAATAATATGGTATAGTGATTACATGTCAAGTGAGTGTGAGGAAATTTGAATAGTCCACCATTGGTACTGAGCTAGAACTTGCCTTGTTAGTCCAGCTAAAAGTAAGCTGTAATAGACAATTAGGAAAGGATCATAGGCCCTTATTCAATATAGCCCATTTCTAGACTAAATAAAAGAAACCAAATTAAATTTATCCTTCTTTGATCCAAATAATCAGAGCTTCAAATTAGACCTTTTTTTTTCACCCAAATGATCTTTTCTGGAAACAAACTGTTGGCCCTGGTCCCTCCTTAGACATGTGCACCTCAGCTTATGCCAAAAGCATAAGTTGAGGGTGGCTAATACAGTAAACAACCTTCGTTTTGGCCCTGACCCAACTTTGGGTATTTTGATTCATGGCAAAGCCATGAGTTGAGGGTGGCTATTAGGAGGAATGCTCTGAAAAGTGGGGTTGAAAGAACAAAGAGAGAGAAAGAACAAAAGTAAAGTGACTGAAGAACTCGTTGAAAAGGAAAGAAAAATGAGAAATATAAAAAAAAATCTGAAAAAAAACAAGAAAAGAAGAGAGTCACTTAAACAAATGAAGAAAGAAGAGAAAATAGCAAGGTGAAAGAATATGAGAAACTGGGCGAGATAAAATAATATAAAGTGGGAAGGTTTAGCCGATATGTCAAGGAGGGCAAAAATTCACTAAAGTATACCTAAATATACCCTACGTGAACCTGAGCCTATGTTACAAGCTAAGAAAGTCCTATCGTGATCCTAAGGGTTGTATAGCGAACTTACGGCAATGAAAATAAGGGCAAGCTTATGGAAATAGGTATGAATTAGTGTGACTTTGTTTTGAGAGCGAGTGTTGAAAAGTAATCCTTATACTCAAACTGAAATCATTGTGTGAAAAATGAGGATTTTGTTTTAAAGTGAGGAACTAGTTGCAATACCGGAATTGTTAGCACCTCGGTGAGAAATTGAATAGGATAGGTGTTAATGCAAGGTGAGTCTGTGTCATGTTCTGATCCCACAAAAATTCAAGCCTTACAGTGATAGCATGCATAGATTTGATGAAATTAATCGGGATTGATAGCCAAATGATTGCAAAGGATAAAACATGGATACTATTATACAAGGATTGTGTAGTGAGTCATAGTGCGTCGCTTAAGGACAAACAACGAATTTAAGTTGAGGGTGTTGATATACCGTGGTTTCACGGTATAATTAATACTTTTTCCTTATGTTTAGTGTGTCCGAAAAGCCTTATTGCGCTAATTTTTATATAAGTTTCTCTTTGTTTTGCAGGAAATCTGTCCAAAGTTGAATGCAGAGATTTTGAGCGAAGAAATGCAGAAGAGACCACCTACGGAGCTTATGACGGTCCGTAGGTGGCAGCGTAGTGCAGCTGCTGAAGGAAGATGGGGAAGTCTGACCAAGTGTGGGATTACGAAGATTATTACGGTCCATTATGGCTATGACGGTCCGTCCTGCAGGTTCGTCGTGAAGTTTAGAGAAGTGATCCCAGTACCTAGATTCCAAGAGTTGAAGTGTTTTTGAACGAAGACCCTCGACGGACCGTTGTGCCTATGACGGTCCGTCATACTTGTCGTCGAGGGGAATGAAGAGAGTAGCAGAAGGAATTGCACAAGTATGGAACGACGGAGTCCATGACGGTCCGTTGTGACCACGACGGTCCGTCGCGAGGTCCGTCGAACCAGCCGTGTTTTGGCAGATTTCCAGCAATTAGAATCCTTGTTTAATTAGGTTTTTGTTTTTTCATAAATAGTTTGAAAAACCTCGTTTTTGAGGTTAGACACCAGATAGTTAGACATCATATTATTAGACTCTTTGTATTAGTGTTAGACTTTTGATTATCATTGATTGTTGGTGATTTGTGGTGATTAATCAACTAAACTTTCGGATAATACTCTTTCTCCTTGAAGTAAGTACATGAATTCTTATTTAATACATTTGAATATTGTGTTTATGGCTATGAGTAACTAAACTCCACAACTAGGGTTGTGGGAACCATAGGCAAATAATGAGATAAACCCTAACTAAAATAACAATTCTAGATTAGTGTCTTACATGTATTAATAATTCTTTCGTTTAGAAGTATTTTTAATGGATGGCCAACGTTAGAACTCGCCTTAATGCTACTTGCTAGCCCAAGGAGGTCGATGTAGGAAAAGAATTATTAACATAGATTTAGTGTATACTATCTAATAGGCTAGTATTGATTGGTACGAGGTAATAACTTAGTCAAATATCAAATACGATTCTTAATATGAGGTAAGGATAAGGGTTAGGATAGCAACACACGTAGCCGGACCAAGGTGCGGAGTAAGATTTTCTAGATGCCGGACCAAGGATTTAGAAATACATAACTTATCACTTTGCATGCAAGATACTAGGAAAGAATTGTTACAATTAGAGTTATCAAGTTATGAACCTGTGGGGAACACGTAAACCCTAGTTACTTTGATTAATTGATTAAAACCCAACATTAAAAGCTGTCAAGTGTCTCTTTCAAGTTCGTTATTTATTTTCACTTATTTAGAGATGGAAACCCCCCTTTTTATGTTTTTACTTTACAAGGAAGTCATTGACCAAACAATAGTAATAATAGGTTGAAGTTAAGTCTAGACTATTTTCCTCGTGGGAACGATCCAACCTCATTAGTTGGGTTATTTACTTGACACGACCGCTTTACTTCTTATTCGAGAAGTAAGTTTGAGCGTATCAATTACCTCGTGAGAAAGGTGTTAGGCATCCCTCGAGGTCCACAAATTTGGGTCCCGGCCGTATCTCATGCAATCTATGTGGAGGTTATAAGTAGCAATTAAGGTCACTTCATTTATTAATTTATTTAAGCTTGCTAAGTGATAACAAATATATACAATTAGGCCTATTTTTATTTTTTAATTTGAGTATGCAAGGCTAATTGATAGCAATTGATAAACAATCAAATTATTATTTTTTATTTATTTTAACATACGAGACTACGTTATAAACAAAATTGGCAAATATTAAACAATTAATATGTGTGAAAGTAAAGTTTTGAACATTGAGCAAGTTTTGAATATGAATTTTAATGTTTGTTTCTTTATAGGGATGATGCCACGATTTTGTTGATCGCGCTTTTCCACCATAGAAATAATTTTGATTTGAGGTCGGTCTTAAAAAATAACAATAGTTTATATTTTCGAAAAATGATTTAAAAGATTTAGTTTGCATATAGGCACATAAATATTTACATATAAATACACATAATTCCTTTTGAAATTCATGGGTATATGGTACTTCCGGGGACGCGTCGGTTTAATTTAATTTTGGAACTATACCTCGTAGTTCTTTTGACTTTCCCAGTAACGATAGGTTAGGAGATAGTGCTTATAATTTATTTTTAAAAAGGAACAATGTCATAATCAATCCAATGTTTTAAAGGAGGATTGAACAATGACTTTTTTTAAAAAAGATGTTGCAAAACTTTGTAAAAGAAAAACTAGTAAAAACATTAATATAATAAATTTATTAAGATGCGAAAATCTTACTATGAAATGTATTTAAAAGCCATGTAATTTTTTAAATACATGAGATGATTTTTTATTTTATTATAATTATTATTTTAAGAAAACAACATATTGCATCACAAGTGCGAAATCTCAAACAGACAAATAAGATTACTAATTAATAATATTAGCTAATTAAAGGGGGGCAAAGATATGCACAAACAAATTTTATTAGAGTTATTGATATGCTGAAAATTTATTTACAAACCTATAAATATGATTTCTAGGTGTTCAAACGGAGTAACACATACATGCATGATTTTGTAAATCTAAATGATATGAACATTTTAGTCCTTAGGCATGGTTTCTACATGCCAAGACAATGCTAAAAAAGTTATACCATTTTTAAAACACCTAATCAGCCTACTAAATTATTACGATTTGATTTTAACAAGTAGCATGTACATCCTCTTCCCCTAGACAATCCCCCAAATAAATTTATATATGAGTTTAAGAGTTATACAAATGTTACAACATTCAAATAAAAAAAATAAAAAAATATAGATTCAAATAAACAAATAATTTTTTGTTCATGGCTAGTCTTCAACTTGAAATTTAAATTTGAAACCTGTCAAAGCAATCAAATAACTACACAAGTAATCACATTTATTAGTCAAGGTGAGACAATATGCAATTGTTTAATGACGAATTCCATATATAGAAAAGAACAGACAATAGCTTACACAAATGTGTGAATATAAAGATAGTATAAATGTTAAGAATACTATCCTGTTAAGCAAAAGAAATTGATTCAACTTTTACTCGAACAAAGTAGCAAAATATCGAAGAAGAACACTTTAATGTTTAACGGAATCTTAATGTATTTGAAGAGTAGCAAGAGAGAATTGAGAGAGTAAGGAGTGATGAGAGAACTTATAATTGAGAGTGAATGTGTTTATGAGTTGACGAAATAATGAAGGGAGGGGGTCTTATTTCTATAGCAAAGAGGGGAAAACAAATAAGGGAAAGGAATATTTAAAGGAATCAATTAAATACTATTTTCCTTATTTCAAAGGAGCCAAATTAGAAAACTTTAAAATATTGATTGCCAAAAATAAACTAGTAAGAATAAAGTTAGGAAAAATAACAATATTCTCTCTTAAATAAAACAGAAAAATCAGATTTTAAATTATTACATTATTATTATTATTATTATTACTACTATTATATTTTTAACCATATAAAACAAGAAAAAAAATGATAAATAGGGAAAGAGATCAATAAATATCTTATTATTTTATTTTAGGAGAGCCAAACTTGGGAATATTATTTTCCTAAAATAAGAAAGTAGGAATCTATATAAAAAACGGATTCAATTAACAGGAAAATAAAATAATAAATAAGTAAAAATCAAGTAAGACATATATTCATCACATATTTCAATTTAGCAGACAAATAAGCAAAAACGGAAGGAAATATATGGAATTCAATTATTATAGTATCTTTTAATTCAAAAGAGCAAATAAAACCACTAATATTGTTTATTTAATTTTTAGCTCAACCTAAAATAAAACAGCTAACAATCCACTCAACTTTAACAAAGGTAAATACAATTAATTAACAATAATAAATAAAGCAGTAACAGCAATTTTACCTTACCAAGAGCAAAAAATATACAAACCAACCTAGCGTGAATTAATTAACAACCAGACAAATCAAAACCAATATTAAAGAAAAACCTAAATAAAAAAATAATATTTTTATCATAATTAACAAGTACGAGCATATCATATTATCTTAATGAGATATATGAATCCGAGTTAACCTTAATAACTTAGCAGTAGTACATGTAACATTAGAGAAAATTAGCGAGTAAATAAAAAAATTGAATATCACGATAAGCTATGAGTTAGCAACTCCATCACTCTGATAGAACAAATCAATGGCAATATGTTAAACAATCATCAATGGATATTAAAAAGTTTTAAAGGAAAAAAAAATCATCAGATCAATAGCATTAATAAAAAGGGCATAAATTATGAACAAAAGATTCCTACATAGATATATTTTTTCTAACAATCAACATGTAATATAACCTCTAACTTTTAAAAGCCAGTAGACAGTGATGAAGAAATGAAATAACTTAGACTTAACTTTGACGGATTTGAACATATCCGTCTCTTAACAAACATGAAATTTAAAAGTTTGAACAAAGCCTCATCGGACCATGCTTCTTCTTCTTCGAAAAAAGCGTGGGCGAGTAGTCTGTTTGGTTGTCGTTAACGCCGGTCGTTGCTGTCTCTCACAGGCTTCTTTACGATTACCTCATCAGCTTCCCGCCTACTGCTGTCCCTTCCAGAAAAGAGAAAAGAAAAAGGGAGACGGGAGAGGGGGAGGCAATAAGGTCTCCGGAAAGAGAGAGGGGAAGCGAGGATGGGGAAAAGAGAAAGGGATCGAGGGAAGAGTAGAAGAGGGTCGAAAAGTACAGGAGAAGAGGGAGGGAAAGTGGGAGAAAGGATGGCTGCCAGCAGCTGCTGGCTCACTCCAGAAAGAGTGAGGGGAGAGAGAGGGTCGCCGATTGGAGAAGGGGAGGAGAACTGAAAAGAGAGGGGCCGAGTGTGGTGGCTTTTCACCAGAAAAAAGGAAACGAGGGGAGAAAGAGATTAAGGGTGAGGTGGCGGCTTTGAAAAGGGAGAGAGAAAAGGAAAGAGAAGGAACAATAAGAGGGAAAGAGAGAGGGATAGCGGCTGGAAAGAGGGAAAGGAGGAGAAGGGGAGGAAGAGAACTAGTTGGAGAGAGTGAGAAGGGGAGGAAGGAAGAGCAGTGGGGGAAGGGGAGAAGACGGGAAGAGGGGAGAAATAGAGAGGGAGAAGTGGAGAATGACGAGAGAGGGAGAAAGGGGCAGCGCCGCCTCTGGCACTCTCCAGAAAAAATGGAGAAGATGGGGGGCTGGCGGCTGCCAAGGAGAGGGAAGGGAGAAGAGATTAAAAAAAAATCTTCTTAGGTTTAGATAGTTCAAAATAGAGAAGAGGAAGGATTTGATCTCAACCATTGATTTAATAAGAGATGAAGAATTAAGATTTGATTTATAAAATAGATGGATGAGATTAAAAGATGAGATGTATTGAAATGTGATTGGATTGAATATGGAATGGCTACAATTGCAATAAAAATTTGGCCAGAATTTGAATGAAAGAGACGCTATGATTGAAATAAACTCTAATTCAGGTGACTAGAATTGAAAGAAATTATGATAGAATAGGCTAGAATTTAAGATTTAAAGAAAGTGTAGGAATTACTATTTAATTTAAATACTACATATATTAAAATATTTTTTATATAATTGAGAATCATTTAAATTTTATAACATTTGGAATTCATTAATAATTTTAAAATATTTTAATAATCTTTACGATAGTTTTATAAAATAAAACATACTAAAATATAATTTTCAAGCAAAGTCGACTAAAAATTCTAAAATTTAAAATACGTATTTAATCGAATAGTATTCCTAAAAATAGTCAAAACTCGGTCAAAATTGGGTGTCAACAATCATATTGATCTCATGTTGAAATTGAGACGGTAGTTCCTCATGGTGTGATATTTAGCTCTTATATATAGTAAATTGTGATTTGAGTTACTATGTTTAAGTGTTATGTTTTTTAATGAATGGAGTTATGAATAACTCTTGAGTTTTAACTCATGTTGTTATATGTTGTTGATTGGGATGCTAGTATTCAGTCTCCTAATTTTCCCTACAAAAGACTTTTAGTTTCATTCGCGGACCAATGCTCCTAAGGGAAGGATAATGTAACACTCTGGAAGTTCAAGACCTAATCTATAGACCACATGATCAACTAATACTTCTAACACATTTTATAGGCCTAAAGTAATGTATTTAAAACATTTAGGAAGTGTTAGATTCAAAACTCAAGAAACATCCATGACGTCCAATGAATTGTAAAATGTTCATTAGTGTGCCTTGGCATGTTTCAATGGGTTTTAGGAGTTGAAAATTAATTAGAATAGGTAAAAAGGTATTCAGTGTATATAAGATTGTGTTTAGGGATGAAAAATCTTAGTACGACTCCGCAGAGACCAACCTAAGGGTCCTTGAAGAGGAAACTTCTATTTAGACCCAAAACTGTTAACTTACAGTGTGTATCCATGAATCCAATCGACGAGCCGTCGATCGATTGATGATACATCAATGTATCCATTGGAAGAAACTTAGAGATTTTCCAAAATTTCCAAAAAAAACTTGGTCTCTGTCGCAAAGTACGACTTGCCAGCATGGGCCGTTGATGGACCTACGCACCGTACATCCGGGTGTTGTAGGTGAGGGTATGTTTTCACTGTTAAGTTTTTTAGTTAGTGACTTAATTAGTTATTTAGTTAGTTAATTAATTAGGAGTTAGTATATGGTTAGTTAAGTTCTTTAAGTGATATTTATAATACCTAAACCTCATTAAACTAACCTAACACTCGTCAATTAACAAACTCAATTTCTCTCAAACTTCGCTTTGCTTTCTCTCCCCCAAAGGCTCCATTGAAGACAAAGATTCAAGGTCACTAGGGCTCCAATATTTTAACGTTTTCACCATCAAATCTTAAATTATTTGTTGAGGTATGGAAGCACTTCACTCTTTGTGTCTCTTTCCCTAAGAGGCACCATCAAATTTATTCCAAAAGATGTAAAAAACATGGGTTCCTTTCCACTTTAATGAATTGTTTTTAAATTGGTTTTGATGTGGATTTCCTTTGATTCTTAATGATAAAATATTATTTTTTGTACCTTAATATTTGTAGTTTTTATATATTGTCTTACTTTATGATGAAATATATGAATTTGTCCATTTACCCTAACCCTAGTTATGAAATAAAGGATGGTGCGCATTGCATGAAAATCCGACTAGTATATTTTGCATATGAATAAAGGATGTGTGCGTATTGCACATAATTCATATTGGTGCATATTGTACTGAATTTAGAGTGGTGCTTATTCCACATGAATAAAGAACGAGTGCGTATTACACTTGAATAAAGGACGTTTAAATATTTCACAGAATTTAGATTGGTGAGTGTGGCCTGAAGCTCTCAAATTGTGAGACAAGAATGTGAATAACATGAGACTAAACAACAAACATGTGAAGAGTTTGGAGAGCATCCTTTTTGTGATGTTTCATTTTGACCTGTAATCCACATTTCCTTTGTTCCTTTGTTGAGCAAAAGAAAAAGAAAATTGTTAGCTTAAAGTGGTGATTGGTTTGTGTTCTTGATGCTCTGATGACTTGAACATACTCATTGCCCATTTCTCTGACTGTACTCCAAATTTTTGGTTGTACAACCTTTGAAGTTTCTCCTTTGTCAATTCATAGGTCTTGATTTTTTGTAGGGATAATGCACAAGTACCCCCTCAACCTATGCCCAAAATTCCAGAGACACACTTATACTATACTAAGGTCCTATGACCCCTCTGAACTTACTTTATTCATAATTTTCTACCCCTTTTTGGCCTACGTGTCACTATCTTGTGGGACAAACGGTGATTGGCTTTTTTTCAACCTAATGACACGTAGGCCGAAAAGGGATAGAAAATTACATTTAAAATAAGTTCAAAGGGGTAATAGGACCTTTGTATTGTATAAGTGTGTCTCTGGAATTTCGTACATAGGTTGAGAAGGTACTTGTGCATTTTCCATTTTTTGTACTACCAAATATCATAGTGCGACTGATGTCTCAAAGAATGAATTCTCCTTTTGTATAGTTTTTCATGACCTAAGAGACTATATCGTGTTCCTTCATGAAGTTTTGAGTAAATAATGTGGCATTTTTAGTCCTTATTCAATAAGATGTCAACTCAGATACCAAAATTTACCATAGAAAAATCCCAGTAAGCTTTGCAATATTTTACCTTATTTTATCATGGGATTATGCCGAAAAGACTAAGAAAGTATCACACTATAGAGTGTGAAAGATTAGATCAAGAATGACAACAAACTTAAGTAATGACATTCCTTTTCAAAGAAAAATGAGAAAGAATACTTATCTGAAGTCGTATGAGTGAATCGTAACATGCACTTTGGACTTGACCCCTGATCCATTTGAGATCTTTAGTTCTCAAAATCCGTGTGATTGTCAATTGAAAATTGATCTATGTATCATTTATGAAGAGGTGTGAATAAATTGTCATCTTTGCATATTTCTTCAAATTAGTCATTTTCATGATGTTCTCTTCTTTTATCTTAAAATGTCCGTAGGGTTTTCACTGATAAGATCTTATCTTTTGTCGTCTTATGGTGCGTAAGAAGGTTTTTACTGATAAGACTATCTCATTTCATTTTTTCTACATATGGTGGCCCCAATGGTTTTCACTCATAAGTATAATTTTTACCCAAAAATGTTGCCTTTGATGATCAATAGTTCATTCCATATACATTGAATCTATCATTCTTAAAGTTCATTAAAACGTTAGTTGCTAAAATAAAATAATAATATGAATTACCTTTTGACATTATTCTATAAAAAAAATACCCAATTTTATAATAATACTAGAAAATTGATTTTTTTATGACCGAACCACAACGGGTTGCCTATGTATCTTTTTGGAATCGTGTAAAACGTACTTAAAATTTTCAAATAGAGGAATTTTTTTGGAAGAGGTGCCTTTGTTAATACAACCATAAAATAGTCTTAGTATCTTAGAATGCATTAGATGTAGTATCTTTTGATTGGGTCTGCATTAAAAATCATGTCTGTGATTTTCCCCTCAACCTAAATGAGATGCAAGACTCTTTTGGACAACACTTCCTTGATAAGACATGGACCATGACAATTTGGGGAAAGCATTCCCTTCACCTCCTCTTAGTGCAGAGAATGCGCTATAAGACCATTTAACCTAGTTAAATGTTTCTTGGGTTCACCTTTTTATTGTATGCACGATCCATCCTTTGGTGATAGAGCTGACCAAAGTATATGGTCGTTAATCGTTTCTCATATATTAATGTGAGCTTCTCTTGTTGGGTTTTGACCCATTCAGTATCTTCAATTTCAGTATCGACAATAATTTGAAGAGACTGAATTTTTACTTCCGCTAGAACCAGAGTCTCGGTCCCATAAACCAACAAATAAAAAGTTGAACCAATCGAGGTGCGCACTGTTGTGCGATATTCTAAAAGTGCAAAAGGCAGCTTCTCATGACTATGTCTTGTGCCTTTAACCTTTCTTCTGAGAATCTTTTTGATATTATTGTGGGTTTCCTCCACAACTCCATTGGCTTTTGGTTGAAATGGAGTAGAAGTGTGACAAAAAAATCTGAACCGCTCACAAACCTCATTAATCAGATTGATATTATGTTTTGCAGCATTATCTATGATTATATATCCTGGAATACCAAATAGACAAATGATGTTCGAATGGTAAAAATTCACGACCTCCTTCTTAATGACATTTGAAAGTGATTGCCTCCACCCATTTTGTAAAGTAATAAATTGCAACCAAAATGAATCGATTTACATTTTAAACTTTTGGATTTGTTTGTACGATGACATCTATTCCTCATGCAACAAAGGGCCACAGAGCGACCATGGGGTGGAAATCTGAAGGTTGTGAATGAATGAGTCACCATGAATTTGACATTGATGATATTTTTCACAAAGTGAAATCAATATTGTTCCATGGTAATCCATTAATATCCCGCTCGGAGTATCTTTTTTGCAAGGACATATCCATTTATCTGTGGTCCACATACCTCATCAAGTATATCATACCCCAAAAATACTATGACATAGATTAGAGCCCCACATAATGAAAAATGATGATTCTATGCTAAACTAATGTACTTAAATTTATTTCAAGTATTAGAATGTAGACGTAAAGAAACGACCACGACGTCCGAAAACTAGTGAAGTGGAACTAGTGGATGTCCTTAGGTCTTGTGAACATGTGAGAGTGTCGTATGAAGGGTAAAACTTGTAAAAATTCTTTAAATAGATAAAATAATGTTATTAGGTTAAAAACACTCAGGTTCAACCCCCCAAAGACCGCCCTAGGGGTCTTTAAGGAGGACCCAAACATTTGGCTAACAAGCTTCCCAAGGCAGCACACATTGTGCTAAGAGCGAGCATGTCCACGTTGACGATTGGCTCCACCAGGAGACAAAATATTTGTCTACTTTGTGGACGTTGTCGTGGACTCCTCTTTCAAAAAATTAATTTCCAAAAACTTTAGATAACAGCTCCGCTTTGAAGATTTGTTCTGCAACGAAAATTCTTAAAATTTAAGTCATGTTTTACATACTAAAAAGAATAACTAAGTGAGGGTTATTTTTATTATTTTAGGGGATGTGTATATATTTATTTTAAGTCATTTTTATCCCACTTTTATCCTTCCAAATCAAATCCCCAAATTGAAAACCCAATTTTTCTCATCTCTTTCTAAATTCTCTCTACCTAAACCTCCATTGAAGGACATTGGAGCTTCAAGAATAAGACAAATTATCCAAGATTTATATTAAAATTCGTGGCTAAAGTTTTCATTAAGGAATGATTTCTCTTACTCTTGGTATTCATTTCCCTAAGAGGTCCCTTCAAAGATTTCAAGCATCCCCAAATCTAGGATTTATTTCTACACATGGCTTGTCTTTGAAAAACAAAATTATGAATCAATTGTGATGCATTATGATCAATTAATGATTTTTTAGTATATAATGATTGTTAATTTTTGTTATCCACTTTATATTCCCTTGTTCCAATGTTCCTCAACAATTTCATAGAAACCTTGATTTGATATGGTGAATTGTTGAAGATAATGAGTATGTCAATTGTTTATATCGATGTTAGTTATGTTATTTCTTCATAATTACCTTGTTTTATGTATTGGTCATGCATTATTGGGGGATTGAAGTACGAAGTCCCATGAAGGGAAAGAAGGTTTAAATATTGGTTCTTCTTAGAACACTATAATAAAAGATGAATTACATAAATAGTAATGATGTTGTAGCTAATGTGTTATTGTGGTGTTGATAATAAGGTTCCCTCATCCTTAACCCTATACACTTGAGTTAGATATTAAGTATGAGTGTATGTTTTGGTGTGATTGTTGTATGATTAAAAGCTAGTTCTCATGATTATAGTGAATTGTTAAAGTGAAAGGTTTACTCACTTGTTAGTGTTTCTAATGTGAAAGGATTGTTCTCACTTATGATCAACTATGAGCTATTATAATAGATGTTTACATAAGGGTTTAGTAAAGTAGCTATTATGACAGATGTTAACATAAGGGTTTAGTAAAGGCTAAATTGATATTATCTGATGACTAAATATTATTAGTAAAGAGAATATATTCTTTCCACCTAAAGGGCATGTTAATTAGATGGAGGGTCTCACGTTTAGTAAGTTCGGCTCCCCACATCGGTTTCCTCACGTTTAGCAATTCTAGATTATCCAAGATATTTGTTGTCTCACAAGATGGAAACCCCCACATTTATAAAGTTAGGGCTTCTGGAAACAATCTCCTTGACCCTTAACTATGTGCCCACGTATGAATCTAGCTTATTGGATCCACCTAGATATTTATGTACGAAAGGTTACACCTTAGGCATGTTTTAACCCTCTCTTTCGGTGTGGGAGTAGAATACCGGATTACATGTATCTCTAATGGTATCATGTTGATTATTGTAACCTCTTTCCATAATGTAAAAGTAAGTGAATGAACAAAACTGTATGAACTCTCACTAGGTCCTTTCTTGAGGGGTTTGTATGTAGTATAAGGGAGGCTATGAAACTTCTCTTACACATTTCAATTGTAGGATCCTAAGGGATGGTTTAAGTAGTGCTCTTTTGTGATTATGTTGATTATGACTAATATATGTTAATCTATGTGTGATCTTTTTGAACATAGCAAGTTATGATTAAATTTGAGACTATGAATTTATTTATGAAGTATGTTGCTTAATGTGATACTTAGCATTGGATAGGGTTATGGGATTCTATTATTTTTATTTCACATGTATTGGTAGAGTTGTTTATATGTTGGGATGATATCATATTGTGTTTATTCTTTTTCAATGTTCGTAATGGAAATACTTTGTATGTAGAATGTTTTGACTAAAATGCCTTTTTTTACATGTATTGTTTATTTTTATGCATAGAAGTCATACTTTGTACGTGTGATATACTAACCCATATTCTCTCCCACTTTTCCCAAACAATGTAGGTTCGGGAAGTTGAGGAATCAAGGTCACTTTTCAAGGATACTTGGAATTTTATTCTCCATGTTAACGAGTCCTCAAGTATGAGGACAAGACCCTTATGTTTTAGATTTTAGTTCTGTTTATGTTTGTAAGACCTCAAAAATGACTTAGGTGAACTAGATCCTACCATGTTGGTCATTATGGTTTAAGGTCCTAAATAAGTCTATTATATGATATGGAGTCAGCGTGTAAGAGTTTAGGTACATTGGAAGTCAAATGTCCAGGGACGATGAAGACGTTCGATGACTAAGTCACCTATGTGCATCATAAGTTTTTTTATGTGTTTATATGGTATTAATAGGGTTTTAAGGTCATTAAATCAGTTATTATAATGTATGTAGGAAGAGTTTCAAGTTACATGAGGTTTGGAGGTCAAACGTCCAAGAACGTCCAAGAAGCTTGAAAGGTTTGCCTTGTAACGACCTTGTGTCTCTAGGCATTTTTCGTCGAGTTTTACAGGTTATAAGCTCATATACAATCATTTATTGGGTTGGAAACGTCCAGGCAGACATCCCAAAAGACCATCCAAGGTTCCTTGAGAAAGGACCCATGTTGGTGGCAAAAACAGCCCAAGGCAGTCCCACATACGGATGGCAAACGACGACCAGTGTCCTGGTCGACACCCCGTAGCTGGAGGGAGTCATTTGGTACCCATTCTGAGGATCTAATATTCTATTCCAATCTCTGAAACCATCGACGGAGGACTGAATTAATAGTATTGGAGGTGAATTAGGGTAGACCTACACCCCCGTCAATGGGCAACCATCGTATGGGGTCTGTCCTTCGCAGAGCTTCACTATTAGCTTAGGGGTGAGGTTGTAACTTCACCCCATTTCAAATTAATAGTATTGGAGGTGAATTAGGGTTTTTTTGGGTATTTTAAACATTTATATAAGTGTTTAACATTTAGAATATTTCATTCTTCCAAATCAAAACCCCAAAATCTCTTAGAAATTCCCTAAGACTCCATCGAAGTCAAATGTCAGGGAAGATCTTGGATTGTTGAATTGAGTGGAGATTCTTTATCAAAATAATCATTTAAGTATGGTTTTTGATCGTTGAAACTCTCTTCATCAAGGAGCCCAACTCTCAAGAAGTTTTCTAAAGTTTTCAAAGTTGAATTGTACAATTTTATGATTATACCATGGGTTATTCCATCAATTGTTTTTAAACGTTTATTAAATATTAAATTGCTTTTGTATTGATAATTTTAACCTAAATAACCTATGTACCCATGAGTTGTATGAACCCTAGTTTTGGACAAAGTTACGGGTTACTTGATATTGGCCAAATGTTGATGAATTGTGGGTAAGGGCCTTGTTTTATCGAATGTGGTGATTTTACATTTGATTGAGGTGTTGAGGATGATGTGGTGGTAAGCTGACCTATTTAATTTATTTTGATGTTAATTACACTTGAATTATTTTATGATTGGTATGATCCACTTATGGTGGCGGTATTGTGTGCTTTTGTTACAATTGATGTGGCTTTGTCGGTGTTATTTTGTGTATTATGATGATCATGGTCTTGTCAGAAACTACTTGATGTAATGTGTCTTTTTTTGTAGTTAATTATGTGAAGCATGAAAATATCTATCTACATGTGAAGTCATATATGTGTTATTCTACTAACGCTATTTAGGTTATCATGTTAGGCTATGACTTTGACCTTATGTATATAGTCTTAGGGTTGAGTCTTGGTTATTCGTATTGAGTATATGAGTCAATGTTTGTCATATTGATTATGGTATGATAGTCTATAGGATTACTTGAAGATGATATGGATATGTTTATGTGTTTCTAGAATGACATGCATTATTAGTTAATGTTAAGAATGTGGTTTCTTGTCTTGATTGACTTGTGTCCCTTACTTGATGTATATATGAATGTGAATATGTGATGTATTGACTTAGGATGTTAAAGATCTTAGTCTTGAATGTATTAATCACATGAGACCATAAATGATGTTAAGAGAGTCTTTTATGCTAAAACCTTGACCTAGTTGTAAGGTTCTTAATGTCGAAGTAGAAATCCGTAATGGTATCCTTTAAATTAAACGAATGATGGACTTAAGGTTGATTTGCTGGAACTGCATCATATCAAAACTTAAAAAATTTGATCATGAGCTTCTTTTTACCATTGTAAGATAACCCTAAAGGACCTCTGTGGTAAGGTAAACGTAATTGAATTATGAAGTTGATATGGAACCCCTTTATATAATCCTTAATGTGAATTAATCTATGAGAACGAAGGCTATCATCGAGTGAGTATGGTAGGTGAAGTAGTTTTAGTCAATTAATGGTACTAGAATACAAATCATGCCCTACATATTCCTTAACCATGTGCCTACATGGGATGTGTCTAAGTTCTACCATTTGACAGTAGATCAACCTCATCGGACTAGGATAGAACTTCTGGATTCCATTTCTTTCTATCATGGTCTATGTCGGTTATTGCCTATTCTCATCATATGGATTACTTACTAGAATTAGAGAAGTCCTATGATGTTTAAGTGGATGTATGTGACGCTATATAGACATTGCACAATAGGCTTTAAGGGTGTTAGTTATATTCCCTAGGTCTTGTCCAAGACTATTACTTGAATGTCCTTTATGTGATTTATGAATATCATAATAAACTAATGAACTAATTACTTATGTTATGAAGCATGTAAATGAATTAGTACATAATCTAAAGTTACTTAAGGATTCCTTAGCTAAAGTGTGAAAAGGGCATTAAGGGATAATCTGTCCATGTATTATCTATGGAAGCCTTGAGAATGACTTTAGTTACGGAAATTGTTGATTATGTGGAAATGATCTAAGCCTTAGGTACTCTTAAGTATTACTTACGTAATGTTGAAGTGGACAATCATAGACGTTATCTTCTTGAGTTACTTAGGTAGGTCTTTTTATAACATTTGGAAGGAGAATGTCATATTATCTATATGTTAATGTGTTCAATGTCTTGTAATTGTGTATATGTCCTATTATAAGTGTTATTGAGGATCATTTAGGTATGCTTAGGGAGGTTGTACGTGCGTACTCTCTTTGTATTGCTAAAGTGGGTCTTAGGATAACTTTTAGTGAGAAGACTACATGAAATAAGGTGATTAAAAGGTAGAGAAAGCTCTTCGCTGTTACAGTGAAGCAATTCTCTGTACAGTGAAAATAACTTACTATAAAGTGAGCTCGAAAATGTGAATAATTGGCTAAACTTTATCAGATGTGTTTCTAAGTTGTTAAATGTTCTTCTTATGATTATAATATGATTTTTAAATGAAAAGATGGATATTTCAAATAAATGTCCGTTTTCATGATTTTTATGCATTATGTCATACTTAGTACATGTGGTTGTACTAATCCATGTCTCGATAGTTGTTGGCTGGTGAGGAGCATTTGGGAAGGAATACTTGGGTCTTAGCATTGTTAAAGAGAAGTTAAAATATTTTCTTTATTGACTCGTGGGAATATATTGATGTATTTTATGTTTTCTTATTTAAGTATTGTAATAGACTAAGTATTTCTATATTCGTATTTTGTATGGACAGTGTCCCAAGTATACTCGTGACTAAAGATTGATGAGATTGAGAATTAGTAATTCCTATGATTTTATATAAAAGTGTTTTTAAAGACTATGATATGTTTTTTTGAAAATTTTAATTCCGCACTACTTTTAACTATGTATCTGCGATGAACGATATGTAAAGGCTTATACGAGACATGTGAGAGTTCAAGAACGCCTGTCGCAATT
The DNA here is from genome assembly GCA_027704765.1 of Solanum habrochaites. Lineage (NCBI taxonomy): Eukaryota > Viridiplantae > Streptophyta > Magnoliopsida > Solanales > Solanaceae > Solanum > Solanum habrochaites. The sequence goes on from JAKWJA010002495.1 coordinate 26,216,522, forward strand.
CGAGATTTCCCCTAATTTTCTTATGGTTTTTCTTGTGTTTCTAGGAAGATGATGTGCATGAGTAGATCCCTCCTCCAGTTGGGGAAGTTGATCACGTTCCTCAAGGTTCACAAAGTGCTCAAAGTGATCAAGTACCTAATGTGGAATGAGGTAATGAGGTTCCGGAGTTTCATCCGGAGTTGAGTAATAAAGATATTAGGGAGGCTTTGGTTGCTTCAGCCGAAGCCATGACTACTCAAATAAATTTGAGTATGGTGCCGAGGGTGAATGTTGTAGAGAGCAATATGACCTCTAGGTTCAGAGACTTTGTGAGGATGAGTCCTTCTATCTTTCTTGGCTCTAAGGTGGGTAAATAATCCACAAGATTTCCTTGATAGAGTGTACAAGATGTTGCATCTAAGGACAAAGAGGATTTTGATTCGTAACAATTGATGGATGTTTCTCAAATATGGTACACTCAATGGAAGGATAACAGTCTGGAGGAATCATGTCCTTATGTGTGGGAAGAATGTAAGGAACCTTTTCTTGGTATGTACTTTCCCCTTGAGAGGAGGGAATTCAAGGTTGAGGAGTTTATCAATCTCAAGCAAAGTAATATGAGTGTTGAGGAATACTCATTTATGTTCTCAATGTTATCTAGATATGCCCCTTCCCTTGTGTCTAATCCGAGGGATGAAATGAGTCATTTTATGATGGGTATATCAAACTTAGTGAGGGAGAAATGTCGTACGTCGATGCTACATGATGATATGACCCTACCTATAATCATGGTGTATGCACAATCCATTTAAGAGTCTAAACTTAGGAGGATGGTTAGAAGCTTTAAAAGGAGTGGTTCGAGTGATCAAAGGAAATCTAGGTTAAAAAAAAGTTCTTAAACACAAGATGTACCTGTTGCTAAGATGAAATTGGATAAATGAGGTAGTTCTCAAAATGTCTAACCTACATGTGTCACTTATGGCAAGAAACATTATGGTTAGTGTCTTTTTTATAAAAAGAGTTGCTATAGTTGTGGTAAGGAAGGGCACAAGGTGATAGATTGTCCTACCATTGCTTCTAGAGGGACAAAGGGTAAGAAAGTTGCTCCTAGTGTCCCAAAGGATGATCTCCAACAAAGAGGCGTTTATATGCACTCCAGACTAGACGGGAGAAGCCGAGTGATGGTGATGATGATGAGTGTATGTCCTTGCATTTCTATTTTTAGTGATATGAGTTCCTTCTAACTTGGGGAGTATGGTTAGAAAATTTGATAGAGTGATATAGAAATATTTGCATGTGCATGATGTTTAGGAGTTTTGTTGGAATTGAATTTTATTAACTTCGTTCTTTTCATTTTATTAAGCCATGATTATGTTGTAAGATGTGTTTCTATAATGTTACCTTACATTCTATCATGTTCCCATCATGAATTGCCTAAAAGTTCCATTTTTGAAGCTTTTGCTAAATTCATTGTAAGGGTACTATTAGTTCACTGTAAATTTTTTTGAAAATTGACTTATTGATTCTTTGGTCTAAAATTTTTGTAATATGGTTATAAAAAATGTATATAAGCATGATATTGAATACAAAATGATTTTTTACTATTTGGAATGAAGCATATCAGTTTTGTAGCATAATGAGTTATAAAATAGTCTTCTACTTTCTTATTGTTTTGTGAATCTCTTGATTATGTGAAATTGATGTTTTATTTTTGATTATGTGTTGTCTTGTATGATTAATATATTATAGTTAAATCTCTACTCTTTGAAGGGTTTGGAGAGTTGCAAGTGTCATTCGTGGACGAATGTTGTCCAAGTGAGAGAGATTGTAAGACCTTGAAAATGACTTAGGCGAACTAGAGACTAACATGTTGGTAATGATGGTTTAAGTTATTAAATAAGTCTAATATATTGTATGCAGTAAGTGTCTAAGAGTTTAGGTACAATGGAAGTCAAACATCAAGGGTCGACCAAGACGTTCAACGACTAAGTCACATATGTGCCTCATATATGGTTTTATGTGTGATTCATGAGGTTTTAAGGTCTTTATTTATGATGATGTATGTTGTCAGAGTGTCGAGTTTTGTGAAGTTTGGAGGTCAAACGTCCAAGAAAGTCCATGATGCTTGAAAGGCTTGCCTTGAAACTACCTTGTGTGTATAGGAATGTTTCGTAGAGCTTTACGCATTCGTTTTAGATGAAATTTATTGGATGGAACGTCATCATGTCAAACCTTAGGAAATTCATAATGAGGTTCTTTTCTCCATTTTAATATAACCCTAAGGGACCTTTTTGGTACGGTAAATGTAATTGGGTTATGAACTTGATATGGAACCCCTTTATATGAACCTTAATGTGAATTAATCTATAAGAACGAAGGCTAGCACCGAGTGAGTATGGTAAGGGAAGTAGTTTTAGTCAAAGAATGAAACTAGATTACAAAGCATGTCCTTCATATTCCTTAACTATGTGCCTACATGGGATGTGTCTAAGTTCTACCATTGACAAGTAGAACAACCTCATGAAAGTAGGATAGAACTCCAGATTCCATGTCTTGCTATCATTAGCTTTGTCGGTTATTGCATATTCTCATTATGTGCGATACGTACTAGTATTAGAGAATTTCTATGAAGTTTAGGTGGTAATATGGGACACTATCTAGACATTGCACAATAGGCTTTGAGGGTGTTAGTTAGAGACCTAGGTATTGTCATAGACCATTACTTGAATGTCCTTTATATGATCTATGATTCTCTTAATAAACTAGTGAAATAATTACTTATGTTATGAAACATAGAAATGAATGAGTACCTAATCTAACGTGACTTAAGGATTCCTTAGCTGTGTGAAAAGAGGGAATAAATGATGATCTCTTCATGTCTTATCTATGGAAGTCTTCAGAATTACTCTAGTTAGGAAAATTATTGATTATGTGGGCATGATCTAAGCCTTAGGTAGACTTAAAGATTACTTAGGTAATCTGAAGAGGTCCATCATGGACGTTATCTTCTTGATTTACTTAAGTAGGTCTTTTTATAACCTTTGGATGGAGAATGTCATATTATCTATATGTTGATGTGTTCAATGTCTTGCAATTGTGTATGTGTCTTATTATAAGTGTTCTTGAAGATCATTTAGGTTTGCTTAGGGAGGTTGTATGGGTATTCTCTCTTTTTGTTTCATAAATGGGTGTTAGGATAGATTTTAGTGAGAAGACTACATGCAATAAAGTGTTTAAAAGGTAGAGAAAGCACTTCACTGTTACAATGAAGCAATTCATTGTAAAGTGAAAGTAGCTTACTGTAAACTGTACTCGAAAATGTGAATAATTAGAGAAATGTTATCTTATGTGTTTCTATGTTTGTAAATGTTGTTTTTGTTATTATAATATTATTTCTAAATGAAAAGATGCATATTTCAAATAAATGTCCGTTTTCATTATTTTTATTCATTAAGCCATACATAATACATGTGGTTGTACTAATCCATGTCTCCATAGTTGTTGGTAGGTGAGGAGCATTTGGGAACGAAGACTTGGGTCGTAGCATCGTTAAAGAGAAGTTAAAATATTTCCTGTATTGACTCGAGGGCATATATAGATGTATTTTATGATTATTATTTAATTATTGTAATAGACTAAGTATTTCTATATTCGTATTTTGTATGAATCGTTTCCCAAGTATTCTCGTGTCTTAAAATTGATGAGATTGAGAATTAGTAATTCCTATGATTTTATATGATAGACTTTTTAAAGATTATGATATGTTTTGTGAAAAGTTTTAACTCTGCACAACTTTTCACTATGTATTTGTGATGAACGATATGTAAGGGATTGTATGAGACCTCTGACAAGTCAAGTAAGCGTGTCGCAATCTGAGATCGCCCCTAGCTCCTAGTGTGTAGTTTTGGGTTGTGGCAATGTTGAAAGGCATTTTTGTAATTCCTATTTCTATGCTCATTATTTATGTAAGGTCTCAGTCCTAAATTTTCTATACTTTTATGTTTAGATGGTATGTTGTGACAAATTTAGATTATATTTTCATGTATGAAGCAAAGTTGAATTGCCAAAGTAAGAGTTTTAGCTTTTCCGTATTTTTATTCTATGATACATGTTATAATGATTGATAAGGTCTTGTCGAAGTTCTCTATGAGAATGTGGACGCCGGTTAGGACTAGGGGTACTCCCCGGTCATTACAAACATGGTAACAGAGTATAATGTTGAGAAATATGTAGGATAGATGTCACAAAATACCACATAAAGTACAGTCTTATTCATAATTGTGAAGCATGACACCCTTATGATTAAGAGGCTATTGGATTCTTAGGAACTCACATTTTTGAAATTCATTAAGTCTTCCCTAAAAGTCTTAACTCTATCTAGTCCTTTTTTAAATCCTCTTATTGTTTTTATAAGAAATGAACACTAGAAGGACTAATGCTAGGAGGACCGAGGAGGAGAATGTGAGGCGGTTCCCCCTCAAGCTCCTCAAAACCCTTGAGTTCCTATTGAAGAAGGGGCTATGTCTAATATCGAGATAAGGGAGGCTATGAATAGTTTGACTCAAGTGTTCGTAACTCAAGTTTCTAGGGAAACTAGGGTGAAAGTGAACCCCAATTCTAACACTACCGCTTCTAGGATTAGGGATTTCATAAAGATGAATCCTCCTACTTTCTTTGCCACCAAAGTGGAGGAGGACCCACATGTTTCATTGATGAAGTATTCAAGGTGGTAGACACTATTGGTGTGTCTTCTCAAGAAAAGGCGGAACTAGAGGCCTATTAACTCAAATATGTGGTTCAAATTTTGTATGATCAATGGAAGGATGAGAGACCCATTAGAGAAGGTCCGGTTAGTTGGAACTTATTTAACAGGACTTTCCTTGATAAGTTCATCACCTTGGAATTAAGGGAGATGAAAGTGCAAGAATTCACCAATATTAATCAAGGGGGTATGAGTCTGAAGGCGTATAGCCTCAAGTTCAACAAAATATCCTCACATGATCATACTTTGTGGCGGATTCTTGGGTGAAGATGAACAAAATTATTATGGGGATATCCGACCTTGTGTTTAATGAATTAGGTTTGCTATGTTAATTCCTAGAATGGACATATCCTTTCTCATTGTTCATACCGAAAAAATTGAGGAGCAAAAGCTTAATCATGTAGGGATTGTACGACGACAAGGCCAAAAAATAGAAATTCTTCTTAGGCTACATTTGAGGTTCAAGATAGGAGATTAAAGATAATCCAAGGTTCAATAAGAGGTTCCCCAACCAAGGTTCTCCTAATATTCCAGGGGTCAAAAACTGTAAAGTCTGTACCCCCAAACCTCAAGAGGGGAAAATGGTGGCTCTTATTTTGAGAAGCTTATTTGTGCAAAGTGTGGTAGAAAACATAAAGGCAAGTGCCTAGTTGCCACAGGAAATTGCTATAGTAGTTGTAAGAGAGGCCACATGAAGAGGGACTGCCCTATGTTTAAGTCTCAAGGAAGGGAAAATTCTCTGGCACAAGCCAGTGATCCAAATCAAGATGCTCCTAAAAAGAATAACTTATATGCTCTCCGACCCGTAGATGATCTATAGATCTCTCCTGATGTTGTTACTGGTATATTGCAACTATTTGTAATTTATATTTATGCATTATTAAATCCCAATTCCACTTTTTCTTCTACAACTCCTTTATTGTCTATGATATTTGACACACTTTCCGATGTCTTTGATGAACCCTTTCTTGTTTTCACCCTGGTGGCTGATTTCGTGGTTGCTTGAAGAGTTTGTAGGGGTTGTCATATTTCCCTGCCCAGTAGAATCACATTGGTTTATTTGGTAGAACATTATATATTGTACTTTGATGTCATACTGTTGGTAGATTAATTACCATCTTGGTTTGCTTCCATTGATTCTAGAATTTAAGTAGTAAAGTTTCAATTTCCTAATGAACTCATTTTTGAATGGAAGGGAGTAAACTCAATCCCTAGGGGTAGAATCATTTCATGCCTAAAAACCTGTAAGTTTATTGCTAAGGTTTGTATCTATCATGTTGTGAGGTCAAGGATCTAGAGTATGAGATTCCTCCTACAGAGTCAGTCCCCCTAGTTAAGGAATTTCTAAAATCTTTCCCGATGACTTGCCCGGGTTCCTCCCGAATAAGAAATATTTTTCGGTATTGACTTATTTCTAGATACAAAACCCATCTCAATCCCTCCTTACTGTATGACCCCCGCCGAGTTGAATGAATTAAGGATCAACTCAAGGATTTTCTAGATAAGGGTTTTATTAAACCAACCATATCTCCATGGGGTGCTTTGATGTTATTTGTGAAGAATAAAGATGGGACACTTCGTATGTTTATTGATTACCGAAAATTGAATAATGTCACTATAAAGATTAAGTATCTACTCACTAGGATTGATGATTTTTTTGACCAACTCCAAGGGACGAGTTACTTTTAAAAAATTGACTTTAGGTTGGGTTATCACAAACTAAAAGTGAGAGGTGTTGATATTCCAAAAATGACATTCAAAACTAGATATGGTCATTTTGAAGTCTTAGTAATGTCCATTGGTCTTTCAAATGCCACGGAGACTTCATGGACATTATGAATCTAGTTTTCAGAAGTTATCTGGATTTGTTTGTGATTGTCTTTATTAATGACATCTTGATATACTTTAAGAGTAAGAATGATCATATGAACCATTTGAGGTTAGTTTTTCAAGACCTCAAGGATAACCAAATTTTTTGCGAAATTTAATAAATGTTAATTTTTATTGAGACCTGTTACTTTTCTCGGTGACATTGTCTCTATTGAAGGTGTAGAGGTCGATTCGAGAAAGACGAATGTGGTAAAATTTTGGCCTGGAACTTTGAGTCCTACCGAATCTGAAGCTTTTAGGGTTTGGCCAGGTACTATGAGATTTTTTTGATGAATTTTAATCTATTGCATCTCTAGTAACGGCCTTGACCTAAAAGAGTCCAAGTTTGAATGGTCGGAGTCATGTGAAATGATCTTCAAATTACTTAAAGATAAACTCATCACCGCTCAAATGTTAACCTTAACAGAGGGTACCAAAGATTTTTTGTTTTATTGTGAAGCTTCTTGAGTAGGTTTGGGTTGTGTCGTCATGCAACATGGTAAGGTAATAGCATATGGCTCTAGATAACTTAAGGTTGATGAGAAAAACTACGTAAATCATGACCTTAAACTTGCAGCTGTACTATTTTCCTTTAAAATTTGGAGACACTATCTCTATAGGGTATATCTTAATGTGTTCACAAATCACAAGAGTCTCCAATATGTGTTCAATCAAAAAGATTTGCATTTACGCAAAAGAAGGTGGTTAGAGCTTTTAAAAGATTATGATATGAGTGTCATTTACAACCCCGGAAAAGCCAATGTGGTTGTGGATGCGTATGGTCGTGTATCTACGGGTAGTATATCACATGTCGAAGAAGAGAAAAGAGAGTTAGCCCGTGATTTTAATAGGCTAGCCCGGTTGGGTGTCCTATTAGAAGATTCCCCAAAAGGGGGTTTCATGATTCGTCATGATGTGTCATGATTCCAAGTACTTTGTGGTTGTTGATGTGAAATCTAAAAAACATCTTGACCCTATCTTGATGGAATTAAAAGAGTTGGTTCTCAACAAATCTATAGAAACTTCTTCTAAAGGAGAAGATGGGATGCTTAGGCACCAAGGAAGGTTATGTATACAGAATGTGGATGGCCCAATGAAAATAATCTTAAAGGATGCCCATATGTCCCGATATTCCATCCATCCAGGAGCCAACAAAATGTACCGTGAGTACGCGATTTTTGTTGGTGGAACGGAATGGAAAGGGACATAGAAAACTTTGTAGCTAAATGCAAAAATTTCAAACACGTCAAGGCCGAGCATTTAGGAAGGGGAGGTCTAACTCAATATATTGATACTCCCACTTGGTAATACAAAGATGTCAACATGGACTTCGTGGTAGGTTTTCCTTGTACCTATAGGCAATATGACTCCATATGGATTGTCATGGATAGGTTAACTAAGTCATCCCATTTCCTTCCCGTCAAGGTTTTTTATTCGGCGGAAGGGTATGCTAGATTTTACATCAATGAGATCCAAAGTTTCATGGGGACCCTTCGTCGATCATTTTGGACATAGGTTCTCAATTTACTTCTCACTTTTGGAGGTCTTTCCAAAGTGTTCTTGGTACTGAAGTAAAACTTAGTAATGCATTTCACCCTCAAACAAATGGTCAACCAGAAGGCACCATCAAAATCATATAAGACATGTTGAGAGTGTGTCTGATTGACATCAAAGGTAATTGGGATGACCACCTGCCTTTTATAGAATTTTCCTACAACAATAGCTACTATTCGAGTATTTTTATGGAATTATTTGAAGAACATTATGGTAGGAGGTGTCCATCTCCGGTAGGGTGGTTTGAAGTTTTTGAATTTGCACTTTTTGGTCTCGATTTAGTCTATTCATCCACAGGAAAAGTTTGAATAAGAAGAGAGAGTTTAAAACATCTTATAGTTGGCAAAAGTTATATGACTACAACAAAAGGAGGGACCTTGAGTTTGAAATAGGTGTTTGGGTCTACTTGAAGATTTCACCCATGAAAGGGGTGATGAGGTTTGGTAAGAACGATAAACTTAGTCCCCGGTATGTGGGTCATGATGAAATTTTAAACTGAGTCGGGAAAGTTGCTTATGAGTTGAAATTGCTAAATGAATTTGCCCTGGTTCACCCGATATTCCATGTTTCTATGCTCAAGAAATGTTTTGGTGAATCAATGTCTATTCTCCCATTAGAAGTTTTAGGGTGAATGAGAATCTTTCTTATGAAGAGGTCCTATTTGATATCTTAGAGCGTGAAGTCAACAAATTGATGAATAAAGAGGTTGCCTTCATAAAAGTTTTATGGATAAAGCATCTTGTTGAGAGTGAAAACATAGGAGACCAAGGCCGACATGAGGTCCCTTTTTCCTTTTTTCCCCTCTTACTCCTAGACAAGGTTGTGGTTAGTAGTTTCTCTTAAATGAGAGTTATGAATAATTTTGAAATTAACATGTCTTCTAATATGTGTATATTATTATATAAATTCATGCTTAAATTGAGTTCTCATGAAATATGTTCTGATGGTTAAGTTGCACTTATATGTAGTTTGCTATATTGTCTTAATCAAAGTTGTATTGAGCATGATTGATGTTGTTTTGAGAAGAAATTAGCATGTCAACTCTTTGATGTTCATATTGAGGTCATATTTAAAGGGAGAAGATAGTTCCTCCTAATGTGATATGAAATGGTGAGGTTTTATATGTGATGAATTGTGGAGGATTAAGTCCCTATGTGTTAATGATATGATTATGTGTTTAAAGGACAACTATGAGCCATTATGATATTGTTGTTGTTTGTCTTCTAGTATTGAGTCTCTTTCTTTTTCCCTGTAAGCGGTTTAATGTGTCATTCGGAGACGAATGTTCCTAGGGGGGAATAGTGTAACACCCCGAAAATTTTGTGACATAGACTAGAGCCTCAAATAATGAATAATAATTATTCTAGACTTAAACTAATGTAATTAACTTTATTTTGAAGCATTAGAACCAAGATGTCAAAAAAACGACCATGACGTCAGGAAACTAGTGTAGTTGAACTAGTTGATGTCCTTAGGTCTTGTGAAGATGTGGGAGTGTAGTAAGAAGGGTAAAACTTTTAAACATACTTAAAATAGGTAAAATGATTTTATTAGGTTAAACATTTCTAGGTTCAACCCCCAAGGACCACCCTTGGGGTCCTTGAGGAGGACCCAAACATTTTGCCAACAAGCTGCCCAAAGCAGCACGCATTATGCTTGGAGGGAGCATGTCTGCGTCGCAGGGTAGCTAAACCAAGGGACAAAATATTTTTCTCTGTCGTGTAAGTAATGTGGAGTCCCCATTCCCAGAATTAATTTCCAAAAACTTGAGCAAATAGTTCCGTGGTGAAAATTCCAAAAATCTAAGTCAAGTTTGACTTAGTTAAAAGGTCCAACTAAGTGAGGGTGTTTTGGGTATTACAGAGGATGGATATTTATTTATTTTAATTCAGTTTTATCCCACTTTTATCTATCCAAATAATATTTTTAGATTGAAAACCCAATTTCTCTCACGTCTCTCTAAATTTTCTCTACCATAACCTCGATTCAAGGACATTGGAGCTTAAAGAAGAAGACCTATTCTCCAAGTTTACTACTAAAATTCGGTGCTAAAGCCTTCATTAAGGTATGGTTTCTTTTAATTTCGGGAATTCTTTCCCCATGAGTTCCCTTCAAAGATGTTTTCAAACTTCCCCAAATCTAGGGTTTTTCCCTATACATGGGTCTTCTTTTGAAAAACAAAATTATGAATCAATTGTGATAAATTATGATCATTTAATGTTGTTTAAGTATATAATGATGGTTAACTGTTGTTATTTCCTTGAGATTCTCTTGGACCCATGTTCTTCCCCAATTTAATAAAACTTTGGATTGATATGGTGAATTGTTGAAGATGATGAATACATCAATTGTTTATATTGATGTTAATTATGTTATTACTTCATGAATTACGTTGGTTTATGTATTGGTTATGCATTCTTGAATGATTGAACTATGAAGCCCCATGAAGGGAAAAATGGTATGAGTGTTGATTCTTCCTTGAAATCAATCATAAAAGATTAAGTACTTACATAGTAATGATGTTGTAGCTAATGTGTTGTTGTAGTGTTCATGAAAACATACCCTAATCCTTAACCCTATACACTTAAATTATATATGAAGTATGAATGTCAGTTATGGTATGATGTTATATGATTGAAAGGTTGTTGTCATCGTTATATTGTATTGTTAAAGTGAAAGTTTTACTCACTTGCTAGTGTATCTACAGTGAAAGGATTGTTCTCACTTATGATCACCTATAAGCTATTATGACAAGATATTTATATAAGGGTCTACAAAAGGCTAATGTGAACTTATGTTATGGCTAAACATGATTACAAAAGTAAATAGATGCTTAGCACTGAAAAGACATGTAAATGAGATAGCGTCTCACGTTTAGTAAGTTTTGTCTCTACATGGGCTTCTTCAAGTTAAGTAAGTTCTAATTTCCTAAGATATGTGTTGCCTCATAAGATGCAAAAGCCAAATATTAGCAATTTAGGGTTTTTATAGTAACAATCTTCTTGACCCTTCACTATGTACCCACATAGGACTCTAACTTAGTGGATATGCCTAGATATGTATGTACAAAAGGTGACACCTTAGGCAAGTGTTAACCCTCTCTTTTTGGTGTGGGAGTAGAACACTGAATTTCATGCATCTCTCATTGTATCATATTGGTTATTGCAACCTCTTCCCTAATATAAAAGTAAGTTATGAACAAAATATATGAACTCTCAGTAGGGATTTTTTTGAGGGGTTTCTACATTGTTTAAGGGAGGCTATGTGACTTCTCTTACACATTGCACTTGTGGAATCCTAAGGGATGGTTCTAGTAGTGTTTTTTTGTGAATATGTTGATAATGACTCAGATATGTTAAGTTATGTATGATGTTTATGAATATATCAAGTTATGATGAAATATCATAAAACGAATGTATGTATGAAGTAATTTGCTTAATGTGAAACTTAGCGTTGGATATGATTATAGAATTATATTCTTTACATAGCACAAGTTTTTCTTGGGTTTTCTACATGTTTGGTTGGCGTATGATGCTTGCTCTATGTGCATATTGGATTTACTTGGTTAAAAACAAGTTTTGACTAAAATGTCCTTTTATACATGCACTGATGATTTTTATGTGAAGAAGCCATACTTAGTATGTGTGATGTACTAACCCGTATTTTCCTTACTTTTTCTAAAACAATGTAGGTTCGGGCCATTGAGGAATCAAGGTCACTTTCAATGATACTTGAAATTTGCTTCTCCAAGTTACTGAGTCCTCAATTCCGAGGAAAAGACCCTTATGTTCTAGATATTTGAGAGTGATGGTATTGAAGACTATGACAAATTGGTTGTTGCACTTGATAGCTGCGAATATCGGTCAAAACCAAAGAAGTTGGAGCTAGATAAGAATAATCGTGACTCCTAATCAACAAAACTATCTATTGAAGAAACACTTAAGTACGAGGTTAAGTATCTACCACTACATTTGAGATATGCATTCTTGGAGAATGACGATACATTTCTAGTAATCATTGCCACAGATTTGAATGCGAGACAACTAGAGTGCTTTGTTAGGGTGTTGAAGAGGTTGATGCGAGATCTTTGGTGGAGTATTGCAGACACTATTGGGATCCCCCCGGTATTGTAGTCATAAATCTAACTCATTCTAGATCACAAGGCTAGTATTGAGAACTAGAGAAGAAGAAATCCGCGTATGCAAGAAGTAGTTAAAAAGAAGATCATCAAGTTGTTGGATACTAGATTTAATTAATCCCTTACAGATAGTAGTTGAGTGTGTCATGTTCATAGCGATACTATGAAGGGTGGTATTATTGTGGTTCCTAATAATAGACATGGGATTGTTGTAATTTAGCTTGTGACCAGATGGAGAATCTTTATGGACTATTGGATGTTGAACACTTGGACAAGAAAGGACAACTCTTCGATGTCATTCAGGACCAGATGTGGGATAGACATGCAGGTAAGGGTTGGTACTATTTACTTGATGGTTTTCAGGCTATAATCAAATTTCTATTGGTCTGTAACACCAAGAAAACACCACCTTCACTTGACCCTATTGGACTTTCACCGTCAAACACATGTCATTCGGGTTGTGCGATTATCGAGTGACATTCCAACGTTGTATGATGTTGATATTCTTAGATATGGTGGAGGACACTATTGAGGTTTTCAAGAATGATTTCACAGTGTAGGTGACTTGTTTGATTGGTGTTCTGTTATTTTTGTTGAGATACTTAAAAGGGGTTAAGACTGTAATTTGGTGCTCAATTGCGAGAGGTGCCACTTTTTACTGAAAGGAGGTATAGTATTGGGACATCGGATCTCCAAGAAAAGTATTGAGATTGATAAATATAAGGTTGAGAAAATATAAAAGCTTCCATTACCTATCTCCATTAAAAGTGTTAGAAGATTTGCTGGCCATGCAAGATTTTATAGGAGGTTCATAAAAGATTACATTGCACATCCGTTGTGCAAAATACTTGAAAAGAAGAATAAATTTGACTTTCATGATGCTTGTAGGAGATATCTTTTATGAACCATGTTTATAATAAAGCATGCCCAAGAAATCTTCTCAAACCTTTAGTGGATATAGGGGAAAGCTTTTCTATGACCTTCACTTTAGATTTATAAACCTCAATAACATTCTCGATTATTTGATGCCCCGAAACTATACCTTTTTCAGCATAAAGTAGCACTTTTGCGTAGTATTGGGACAAAAGCGTGAAAAAATTCTTTAACCAATTTACTATGCAAGTAAATCCCAAAAGGCAACCGTAAGAATTACACTGTAACAGAGAAAAAGCTTCTTAAAGTGGTGTTTTCATTTGACAAATGTCAATATTACTAGCTTTGTACTTAGGTCATAGTGCATACAGACCATTCACAATGAGGTATTTGATGGCTAAGAAGAATGCAAAACCTCGACTGATTAGATGGGTGTTGTTGTTGTAAGAATTTGATCTTGCGGTGAAAGTTAGAAAGGGGACAGATAATAAGGTTGCCTATAATTTGTCTCTATTGAAGTATGAAGCTTTTCTCGAGCTTTATGATAGGTCTAAGATTAATGATGCTTTCCTAGATTAACGAGTATTGACATTCTCTCAAAATTTGACTCCTTGGATTGCAGACATTGATGACTATTTATATAGTGACTTGGTGCTTCCGGATATGTCTTTTAACCAAAGTAAGAAGTTTATGCATGATTTGAAGAATTTCTTTTGGGATGATCCTTACTTGTATCGTAGTTGTGCTAGTAGGATAAGTCGTCGTTGTGTGCGTGAGGTTTAGATGTTAACTTCTCTTGAGGCATGTCATTCATTACATGATGATGGGTACCATAGTAGTATTTTGATTGCATATAAGATATTGAAGTATCAACACTACTTGCCTACAATACACAAAGATACTCACAACTTTGACAAGTCTTGCGACTATTTCCTAAGAGAAGGACAGATTTCAAAGAGGCAAAACTTCCTATGAATCCGATATTTGTGATTGATTTTTTTGATGTATGGGGCATTGATTTTATCCGACCATTTGTGAGTTAGTATGGGACTAAGTATATTGTTCCTCCAGTTCATTATGTATTAAAATGGGAGGAGACAATTGCGCTCTCATACAATGAAGGAAAGAGTGTCACCGCATTCTTGAAAAAGAATATCTTCTCAAGATTTGGTAACCCTTTGGGCGATTATCATTGACGGAGGTGATCATTTTTTAAATAAGTTGTTTAAATAAATGCATGAGAAATGTTAAATGACTTAAATATGCTTAATGAGTTTCGCCCGAAATCCTATGAAAGTGCAGCCTTTTATAAAGAGACGATGAAAAAGTAGCACGAAAAAGGATTGAAAAGCGAGATGTTGTTCTGGAGGGTCTTGTGCCTCTATTCAAGTCTAGGTTGCGCTTGTTTCTACGAAATATCATGTCCAAGTGGACCGGACATTCTTACTCAGGCAGTGTTTCCATATTGACGGAACAAGGTTCAAGTTAAACGGGCAAATGATCAAGCATTATCTATGAAATGTAGAGAGTGGGAAAGAAGTGATTGAGACCTACTATCTTGATGAAGTTTGAGTAAGCATATGCATCGCTGTTCTGTGCATTAAATCAAACGTTGCTTGGAGGCAATCCAAAGAGTAAAATCTAGTAAACTATAGGTTTCTACTTTATGTTTACTAATTTTCTTTGTTTGTTTGATTCTTTTTACTTAATAAATCTTATATTTGTCATAATGTGTGTCTAGATATAGCATACGGTCCATCTGTAATAAGTTACAAGAAAATTCTAAAATAATGGCCTAATGATTGCTACATTTGTAGGTGTGCAATGAAAATATGTAAAAAAGCTCTAGTACAAAGATCGACGGACCACATGGACGGTCTGTAGTTCAGTCTACGGATATGGAAATAGTGTCGGTAGATCCCAGTTAAGTGTTAAGATTATATATGGTCTCAATCGTAAGCGACGTCTCGTAGGTCAAACCCTAGTCTCCCAACCCGACCTGGTTTTCCCTTAATTTAAAACACCTGATTTTTGAATCATTTCCCACTTCTTCAAAATTCACTATAACTGTTTCTTCCCATTCTTAATCACCAAAATCACTCTTTATTGATATCAATATATTTTCATCCATCCTTTAATTAATTCCGCAACGTTCCAAAATTCTCTTTTCCCCCAAACCGTCTTATCTCCAATTTTCAAAACTTTGATGTCCGTATTCAGTTCAACAAGGAAATTTTTGTGGTATTGAAAGCTTAGTGTTGTCACCCAATTACCCCACTCCTCAATTCTTGTAAGGTAATAGACTTTCCCCTCACCTTGAATTTTTAATCATTGATTTAATATAGAAAGTCGGGAGTGAGGTCTTGATTGTGGATAGTTAAGTGCCTGTAAATACATGATATTTTGAAATACATCACCTGTAGGACAATGGTCAGTGATTAGGTGTATTTATGGTATTAAAACAGTACAAAATAGTCTATATGTAAGTTTTGACTTACGATTCTGAATCATGTTTCAAATAATATAAAATTGAGTAATTGGAACTCTTAGAATTACGTTCTAGCATGATAGACATTGAAATGCACTAATCTATTAAGATATTTTTTAAAAATACATTAATTTTGGGTTTTAAATTAAGACAAATTTGGTACATATATGAACCCCTCCACAACACCCCATCAACAGACTTAAGGTCAATCTATGGTCCGTAGATAAGATTCGTAGATGGAGGTATGAAACCACATTTATGGACTACTATCCATAGATTGATCAATGGACCTTTATGCACAACCATGGTTTCCATCTAAGATAACCTTTTTGGTATCTCTTATCTACACAGGGTTTTCACAGAAAGTAGATCAATCTACGGATAGTAGGTCCCCACCATATATGTCCATAAAAACATGTTGTTGCAAATGTTTTAATTTTTGTTATTAGTTCTAAATATTTTGATTGTGTTTTAGTTTAATCTTGGATACTAACAACTCTCCCCCATTTACGATGAATCCAAAGAAAGCATAGGCTACAAAGGGCGGTAGGTCCAAGTCAACTAGAACTTCCCGCCAAAAAACTTTTTAAAACCCAGATATTAAGAGGGATCCTTAATATTTCTCTACAACTTGGAGGACACCATTTTCAAAACCCGAGGCTACTCGGTACCAGCCCAAGAAGGTGAACACAAACATATTCACATCATACTAGTCATATGATAGGGATACAATGACAAGGTTAATGACTAGGTCTACTTCTAGTTTTTGGTCCAACTTTTTTCTCGGGTCTGATTCGGGATCCGCCACCGGCTCGAGTTCAGATGATAAAACTACCTTAACTTATTAGCCTACAAGTTCTGAAGAGATGATAGTACCACCCACTATTGAGCCTAGTCTGCAGCAGACAAGCCTAATAGATAGTGTTTAGAGGGCTAGTGAAAGATATACCATGAAGGCAAGATGGATGAAAAAAAAGTGGCCCATACTACTACTGAGGAGAGAAAAGTCCTCACTGGTATCTTGCACACTGTACCAAAAATTTACCGGTGATTTCAATGTTACAAATGTGAGTTGATTGCTCGTGACCAATGCACTTATAGCGAGGAGATTGTTAGGGAATTTTATGCTTACTATGAGGCTATTCTCTAGTGTTTTATCCATATCAATTCCCGGCCTACTTCACATACACCTCTCACACCTACAATTGTGCACGGTTTTTCTGTGAATATCTTTAAGACAACCATCCATCGATTTATTAATGGTCGAGCGCTTGGTCACTTTTAAGCGTCCAAGAAGGAGGAATTTGACTACAGGTAGGACACTGTACGATGAGGGTAGTTACAATGGACCGCTGAGAAAAAATAGGTGTTATTATACTCGTCGTCTAGTCCATTGCTACTGATATGGATATCGTTAAGTGTGTCACCACACCAACCGTGAGCATAAAACATCTTACTCTCAAATTTGTTGCCAAATTTTACTTTTTCCACAAAGGCAGACAATGCACTGACTTTGGATAGAGCGGTGATTAATAAATCATTAGTGACAGGATTCAAGATTGATATTGCCCGCATGATAATTGTGGAGATGTATGAGAGGGCTTTCAAAGTATCTACAACTTAATGTGCCCTTGTATTATTTTCAAATCATGCAGCGCTGCTGGAGTTCATATTAGGAATTGTGACAAGTCGATCCTGACTATGGGGACATTAGATATAGGTCATATTAGTGATGATGCAAAATATTGCAGCACCAAGTATAGAGTCATAGGTTGAGGTGCCACTTATGGGTACCGAAATTAAAGATACTGTGGCACAAATACATGTCAACGATCCTTCCCCTCCGGCCCACATGGTCTATGCCCTAGCCTTGTAATCTCAGGCCTCCAATCAGGCACATAGCTCATGCAGTGCTACTCACCCTCAAGTGCTACTGTTCAACCACTTTCTCGAGTGTAGAAATTATAGACTCAGATGGACACTCTAATTTACCACATATAGCCATGGATGCGAAAATCGATTGCCGAGTCTTAGGCAAGAACGAAAAAGAGAATTTTTGCCATAATAAACCTAAGGTCCTAGATTTCTCTGAACCATTAAATGCATTTGAGTTGAGAGTCTTTGAGAGACCATCCCCCACTACATATATTATCTCTTTCTTGAAAGAGTTAGCTATTCATTTAGACGATGTTGATACCATACTTTCCACACCGCCCATTAAGGCATAGGTTGCACCCTCTACATTAGGCGATGATGCAGTCCTTGATGCCCTATTGAATGGAGATGTCGAGGAGGAGGAAAGTCAATACACTCATGCTAGAGGTAATTGACACCGATCTAGTCACACAATTGAACTCACAAAGGAGGAAAAACCTAGAAATAGGAAGCACATGTAGGAGAAAAAGTCTAAGAAGGACTCTAAATTTGATGAGCAGTTTTCTCAACAAAGGGATAGAGAATCTCCTACAGGGGCATCGATTTCTATTCCCATGACTAAGTTATTGTTGACTGTGGCGGATGATGTGAAGACAACTCATGGTTAAGTAAGAACAATCGACCACACTACTGATGGTTCAATGATTTTTGATGCGGGCACTACTGAGGGTGACCTAAATGTTGTTCTAGCGCGTTCTGGGAAAAAATATAGACCTACTTGTTGATTTTTTTTTGGCGCTTTGAACCACATGTTTGCTTCACCCTATCCATTAGTCTTTGATTTTGTTTGCCTTCGGGGAAAATTGCACCTTTTTTTTGTTAGGGTAAAGTAAAACTTGTAATCCTCTCTTGGGTTTTTCTTTATTGTTTTATTTTTCCCTAAGAGACTTCTTAATTTCTATTGAACCGGTATGTGTTAGGATTGCATGTGTAGAATCATGAGAACGAATAAAGCATAATGTAATAGGTTTCTTTCAAAAAATGATATTAAACAAAATTTGAGATATGTATTAAAATCTATAGGCTAGAATTTGTTGGCGCTCTGTATGACATTATAATGAACCAACTTTATTTTATGACTTAAGTTGTGAGTTGAACAGGGTAATCGGATAAGTCAATAATAGAACTATGTTCCAAGAGTGTGTGAGAACAATTGATTGTTCAAACAGTTTTTGTGCTAATCTAGAACTAGCCCCGCTAGTCTTGCAAATATAATCTACTCTAAGAGTCTAGGAAGTGATCATAGGCCCTTGTTCTAAAAAGTCCACCAAATTCCTAAAAGAATCAAACCAAATGATATAAATGTCCCTGTAAATCCAAATCCTTTGAACTTAATGACACATTATTCTTTCTAAACCCCTAACTCACCTTCCAAAAATCTACTATATTTGCCTCAGTCTCACCTTGGACATGTGCACCTCGACTTAGTCCAAAAGCCTAAGTTGAGGGTGACTAATGCAAAATAAACCTCACTATTTTCCTTAATCAGACGTCGGGCATTATGTACCTCAACTCATGGAAAATCCATAAGTTGAGGGTGGAAAAGAAATAGGAAATCCAATGAAAAATGTTCATGGAAAGAGTTTAGTGTTGAAAAGAAAAGAAAAGAGAAAATGTGATTTTGTGTGAAATAAACTGAGAAAAAATAAAGAAAAAAACATATTAAAGAAAAGAAGAAAAAAATGAAAAAGATAAGATCTATTGAGTTGAAAGTCATATCAAAAGTTGAAAGGAATTAAGGGAAAGAAGATAAAAAGGTAGGATGTCGAAAATAGGGCGAAAAGAGGTAGAAGAGCCTAGTATAATATCATGACCTGCAAGTACTCCCTAGAAGAAAGGAGCAGTCTTGAGTCGTAACAAGGTGTACTTGACCTTTCGAGGTCTTGTAAAAGCCTCTTAACTATCATTCATTACATAAGATATGAAAAGTAGTGTGGAATTAAAACTTTTCACAATATTAATAATAATAAGGTAATACGTTTTATAGCTACTAAGATTAAGTCTCGTGATCACAAACCTACTTAAAGATACACTTAAATATCTTAGGGTCACGACCCTTTACATATAAAGAAAATTCATAATAAGTCTTAAAATAGATATAAAGAAACATAGACTATGTCCTCGAATATATAAGGACATACCGAGTCTTGAGAGAGTCAACTTCCCAAGATTGCCTTCTAGACTTCCACTTGATTCCAACCTATACTTATAGAGTATATAAAAGTATGGGGTTAGTAGAAATAATGTACTAAGTGTGACATTATGAAATAACACATGAAAAGGAACATTTTAGTTGAAATAAGGTTTTCATGAAACATAACTAAAAACATCATGGATATAGAAGTAAAACTATATATAAATCAATAATTAGTACATAAGATAAGAGTTCCATAATTTTAGGACCCAAACTACACTATACAGTGAACTCAAGAATCTGTATAAAGAACCAACTTCTTTTTATCCTACAATGAACTTATTTCTCTTGAAATTTCCCTATCTAACGTTATCCTAAGACACACTAAAGTAATACATGAAGAAACCGCTCATACAGTCCCTTCAATACACACCTATGTGATCCTCAAGACTACCGACCATGGGCTTACTTTACACGGGTAACAAGTGCACTGTTAATATTGAAGAGAATAAATCACCTAACTCTATTTACATTTCATAAAGACCCATTCATTTATTCATATAATAACTCAGCATGACTATTTCGATATGTCTACTTGTGGAATGAGTAGATAGCGTCCTATACCACCATTTACCCTAAGTAGTACACCCATTAGAAGACCTGGTTCGTTACATACTTTTGTGATAGCTAGCTTTAACCGATATAGGCGATTAGTTTTAGACATGGAACCGATATTAAACCCTACCAGGTGAGGGATCCTCACTTTTCTAGCGTATGATAATTTTTGATCTTTTACATTGATTCTTAATAATCTACTCCTATGCAGGAGCATAGTTAAAAGATGAGGATATCTCATGAACGAAGAGTACTCATCTCAAGAGGTACATTTTGTACATCATCTCATCTCATGAAGTGTAAGCACCCCTTTTTCAAATCCTCTTAGTGCTAAGCATAACTCCCCCATGGATTCTTAAAAATTCGTTACCAAAGGTCAAGGGATAACTATTGTACACCACAACTCAACTCACGAATACTATCCCTCCTATAACCTATCATAGAGAGCTCTTGGGAATGACTAGGATGCTGCTTAATATTTCATCTCAACTGACGAATATTGTCCACCACAAAACTCCCTTTCTTCTTACTATATGAATATTAGGGATGGTATAGACACTTCATCTCTACTCACGAAGAGTGTCTACCATAAAATACCCCATGAATATTCATTAACTTCATTCATTAATTCCAAGTGTGCGTGACAGAGTACATACGAGCACACCTTTCACATAATAAACATTTTTATAACATTGACTTCTAAACATGCTTACACTTTCATTGACCATAATCCACACAATGTCATGCTCCTCACACTATCATGCTTCACATATACATAACTTCACTTAGACATAATCTCTACAGATTATACATTTCAAGAATCATAATGCATATCAACATTAATATCATTAAGGTAAACACCTTTAACATTCTAAAAAATACATCATATCAACATCATATTAATCACTTAAATTCACATACTATATCTCCAAGGAAAATTCCCAAGACACACATTCATACATGTATCTATAGACATCAAATAATCACCGCCACCAAAGGTGGACCATATAACTCAAGAGCATTTCACAATAAGAACTAAACAATATAACTAATTTACCATTGATCAAAGATTTTACCACCTCTTCTCAATTTAACCAATAATTCATCATAAAATAGTCGTCAATGCTGAAGCTAATTAAAATATAACCATAAAGAAACCATAGTTTTAACATTATCTAATCATGTCCATTAAACCCATTGCATAAGATAAAAGTTTATATTAACCATAAACAAGGTCTCGTTAAAGTTTTAACATTAAAACCACCAAATAACACTAAAAACAACATATTTCCATCCTTAAAACGTTTTCATCCAAAGACCCATGCTTAGAGTCAAAGATTGAAGTAATTGGGGTTTAATAACCTTTTTGAAATCTCTTCGGAATGACTCATTGAATGAAAGATTGTTCAAGGATGAACTAAAATACCTCAATAATAAGAAATATTCGAAATTAGAATGAGTAAAACGTCCAAAACATTTACTTCTAAACCTTCCTTGAGTTGTAGTTTCTATGGTGTTTTACACAGTTCATTCTTGTGGGAGGGATTTTTAATATTATAAATGAAGTCTTGTCTATGTCTAGAACTATAAACAAACACAAAATACCCATTAGACCCTAAAAAAACATCCAATAAATTTTAGGAATTCTAGGTGAAAACCCCATATTGCCCTTGATCTGGCCATGACTCTGCAAAAAATCTACATGCCACCATCGGCGGACCATCATTGATGCCAAGTTGATCAATCGACGGACCGTGGTAGTAACCTTCGATTGGATCAAAGACTCTCAAATGGGATCTTGAGATCCAAACAGAAAGTTTCATTCTAGTCCCTCCATCAACGGAGCATCGGTAGCCTCCATTGGTGGAGCCGGTTTTGACAGCTTTGGCTCACAAGTTGGATCCTCCTCGAGGACCCTTTGGTTGGTCCTTGGGGAGTTTTAACCAGACGTTTCCAACTTAAGTACACTCTTATACATAATAGGAACCTCTAACATAAATTTAAACCAAAATGAACAAGTAAAATATTCAAAAACATAGTAAGGAACACAATCACATTTCAATGCAAAACTTTCAAATGTCATGGGCGTTTAATATACAAACATCACCAAACATTAGACACTGCATATAGACATCATTATAAACAATTTTAGGGCTTTATAACCTCATGACACACTTGTTAGGCTCTAGTTTCACCTAAGTCATTTTATAGATGTTAGATTTTCCCGCACTTGGAACAACATTCTTTCTCGAATGACACTAAACAATTTTAAGGAGATTAATGACTCATTTAGCATCATATAACACATCACATCATGATCAAAACATTCATAGTAAATGTGCCAAATTAAAAAATAACACGACTGCATATTGATAAGAATTTTAGCAACAGAGGCAACTCCTTGGAACAATTTTCCATAATTTGAAACACACAGTTATTTCATAATTTTATGGAGGAACTACCTTTTCAAAAATAATACATGCTCATATAGGTCATTTATACTCACATTTAAACCATTAATCATGAAATAGGATTTAATTAACTTTTATGATTCTGTACAGTGAATACTAAACCTTCACAGTGAAGCATGCATAATAGTTCAATAATTCATTTTTTAAGAAATAACTTAAGAAGGCAGGACACTATGAGAGACAAAACCATAAAAAATCATCATATAACACAAAAATAACAACCAAAAATAATTAATATTTACCGGTACTTTCATTGCTGATTAGTCTTCTCCCCTAGATATAAGTGCATAGAAGTGATTTCTTTTGGGAGCATTGGGATATAGACAACCTGAAAGATATTTGTTGACCTCTTTCCCTTTTGATTTGAGGTTAGGGAAATCCCTCATCTGGTGATCCTTATTACCACACCTAAAGATACTATTCGTACAGGAAAGACACATACCCAAGTGTTGTTTCCCATAACTAGCAAAAATAAACCTCTCAAAATCATGGCCACATCATTGGGATTTTTTTTTTGGAAACCCTATCCTTTTTTTCCATGGAAGAATCTCGGTGATAAAACCTTTTCATATGTTTGTTTTGGCCTGGTTCGTCAACCCTAGGCCTCTTCCCATCCTTACTGCTCTCCATAAGCTTGAACTCCTCAATTTGTTGAGCATACTTCATGAGCCCATAGATATCCATATCATTAAGGAGCATTGACAAACGAAACTCCTTTTCTACTAAGCTAGACACCACAATCACAAATTTATTCATCCTATCCACAGGTTCCACTACAAAGGTTGGAGCATACTTAGAGACTTGGGTTAATTTTAGAGAGTACTCTTTCACACTCACTCCCCCTTGACGAAGGTTCATGAATTCAACCAATTTCCTATCCATCATCTCTAAGGGGAAAAACTATCAAGAAAAGCCACCCTAAACACTTCTCAATCTACTGTATATTCCTCTAAGGGTCTTTTTTCCCTCCATTTCTCAAACCACACTTGATCCACATCTTGAGTCGATAAGAGACTAGCTCTGTTCTCTGTCTCGAGGGGTCAAACCCATATAATTCACCACCTTCAACACCTCATCATGAAGCCTTGTTGATCTTCCTCCACCTTGGTGTCATGGAAAGTAGGAGGGTTCATTGTAATGAAATCCCACATTCTAGAAGCGGGAGTACTTGCATTTTGTTGAGATCAAACTCCTAGATTAGACTAGGAAGCCACATGATTAGTGACTACTTGAGCTTGATTCGTCATGAGTAGGGTGAAAAACCTAAGAGCAACCCTTATCTCTGTATGACACATGTCCCCTTCAACATAGGGACCTTGAGTACCTTGGGGCATTGCAGGAATTTGGGCATTTGAGGTCCTTGCGGTTCTTATGGGGGAACCACCAGTTTTAAATCTTCTTATCCAAACATAGGGACATGCTCACCATGGGGAGGGATACTTTCAATAGCTATTTCTCTTTCCATTCTCCAAGCGGGTGTACTCCTATTCATATCCTATAAACACAAAAGATGAGTTTGAGAAAGACATCTTGTAGACTTAACTCTATGGAACGATACTAGAGTAATGAAGAAAGTTAAATTTCTATCGCCTTTTCGCCTCCCAATCATGGATACGTTGCGACTAACACCGATGAAAATGACTCTACTAGACCTAGCTTGTTAAACTTTGGACCCTAACTTCTGATATCAATATTGTAACAACCCTCAAGTACTCCATAGAAAAAGGGATCACTCTTGAGTCATAAAAAGGCGTACTTGACCTTTCGGGGTCTTGTACAATCATCTTAACTACCATTCATTACATAAGATATGAAAAGTAGAGAGGAATTAGAACTTTCACAACACTAATAATAATAAGGAAATATCTTTTATAAATACAAAGATTAAGTCTCGTCATCACAAGCTAACTTAAAGATACACTTTAATATCATAGGTTCATGACCCCTTTTATTAAAAGAAAATACCTAATAAGTCTTACACAAATAATAAAAGAGAACTAAACAAACATAGATTATGTCCTCAAATATATGAGGACATACCGAGTCTTGAGAGAGTAAACATACCAAGATTTCTTTCTAGACTTTCACTTGCTTCCAACTTATATACTATAAAAAAGTTTGGGCTTAGTACAAACATTATACTAAGAATGACATTATGCAAAATTACATGAAAAAGGAAATTTTAGTTTAAATAAATCTTTCATGACATATGATTTAACATTCATGAATATAGAAGAAACACTGCATTTAAATTATCATTTAGCACATAAGATAGGACATCCATAGTTTTAGCTCAAAACTACACTTTACAATAAACTCATAAATATTTACAGTGAACCTACTTCCTTATATCTTACAGTGAACTCATTTTCTTTGAAGTTTGCCTATCCAAAATATCCTAAGACTCACTAAGGTGACAAATGAATAAACTGCCCGTACAATCCATTGAATACACACCGATGTGAACCTCACGACTACCCACCATAGGGTTACTTCACATAGGAAACTAGTCCACTCTTAATATCCAAGACACTAAATAGACTAACTTATTTTACATTGCATAAAGATTCATTTATACATTCATTTAAAGACTCACCAAGACTCCCAAAAAATTTATACTTGTGCAATTAGTAGATAGCGTACCACAACAGCACCTACCCTAAGTAGTTCACCCTTTAGAATACATAGTCCGTTACTTACTTTTTTTGTGGACTAGCCTTAACAGACATAGAACATGAGAGATAGACATGAAATCTTGCTATTAAACCCTACAGGATGAGGGATCCCCACTTTCCTAGGGTAGGGTCATTCTTGATTTCTTACATGGATTCTTTATAAGCTACTCCTGTACGGGCGCATAGTTAAGGTATGAGGAGATTGCTTCTAAGTAACTTATTGTCTAAAAATGAGCAGTAATCATCTCAAGAGGTACATTAGGTACGACATCTCAACTCAGGATGTGCAACCACCCTTTCTTCCAATCCTCTCAATTCTAAGCATAACTCTAGCAGAGAGTCTTAAAAATTCATTAATAAATATCAAGGTATGAGTATTGTAGACCACATCTCAAATCACGAATATTCTCCACCCTCTAACCTATCTTAGATATCTCTTGGGAATGATGAGTTTACTGATATACACTAAATCTACACTCACGAAGAGTGTCCACCTCGAAACACCCCTTTTTTATACTATTGTAATAGTAGGGATTGTCTAGACACTTCACCTATACTATCAAAGAGTGTCCACCCTAAAATACCCCATCATGATTCATTAACTTCATTAATTCAGTGAAAGTATGTGTATGAGTACATATGAGCACACCTTTAACATAATCACCATTTTCGTAACATTGACTTCTAAACAAGCTTACATTTTCATTAATCATAATCCACACACTATAATACTCCTCACACTGTCATGCTTCACATGTATGATCTATTGAATATGAAATGTTAACATGACTCTATCATAATATGTCTTTAATTATGATCATGTTTTATGTTGATGGAATCCCTGACATGTATATGTTCTATGGTATGTGCATTGAAGACGTTCACATGAATTATCATGTTTTACAATAATACGATAAATGATCCCTTTCATGAATGTCCTTATATGTAATAAGCATATACCCATACATAGTACATGTGGTGTAGTAACCCTATTACTTTCTATTAATACAACTGTACGTTCCGTACATTGAAGTTTAATGATGTTGATTTGAAGAATCTTGTGTCACGACCGGAATCTAGACCCCTGACGAGAACGACATTATTGACCTCTTAGAGGTCGCAGACAAACCTACATACCTCATTCTTACTTCATCTAGGTTGAAACTTCTTTTTTCTTAATATGATTACTACACATTCTACTACATACGTAATTGTTCACCATTAACCATCTAACATTAAGATCATCAAATGAAAGAAACAATTTATTTTAACGATAAAGAAGTACTTGCAAAAATTGCACCAATACAATGTCTGAACAAAAAATGGGAAAGGAACACTAATGGAACAAATTCCACTAGCTCAATCCTAAAACTACGCTATAATGGAAATTGGCAAGCATTCTCAAAAGCATGAGGGCCTACCAAGTCCGGATGAATATTCGACGTACGGATAACTACAATGTTGATCCTGTAGCTCCAGCGTCCAACTGTGCCTGCACCTAAAAGTTTAGAGTTTATAGGGTTAGTACACACCTCTACTAAGTATGGGTACATGCAAGAACACACCAAGGCCATGCATGAGAATGATTAGCTGTTTCCTAACAACTTGATTATAAAAGGTCAAGTTAGTGGACTTGCCAAATTGAGATTGGGAAAGTGAGTGAGCTTTCCAAATTTGAATTAGGATTGTTTATGAGCTTTCCAAATTTTGATTCGGAAAGTTATGCCATGAGAGTAACAAGCATCAACATACTTAAAATTTTACACACATCACACAACAACGTACACAAAGCAAATATCATAATTCCTATAACAAATAATGTTGTTCATGACATTCATTTATATGCCATGAGACCTTGGAATAATGTACTTGACATTAAGACTTCAAAAAAATGAGGTCTCAACATATGGAACCTCAATTAGGGAATCTGCTTTAGCAAACATAGAGTCTGTTTCGTTCATTAATACGTCCTTCATTTTATTTCATTCATTGTCCAGTGTAAACACCAGCTATACCTAGGATGCAGTTTAAGACTTTCATTGGATTCGTTGTGCAATGACAAAGAATGACCTAATGTCATTAAAATCTAACTCACCTCTTGATTATCCTATCCTAACACCTTTGGTATCATTTGTTTCATTATGTGCATCATTTGAGGCTTGCCTCATTCATTCATTGGGAACTTTAACTTTCACCGACATAGATAATGTGAGCATCATGAAATCCAGTGTCATGAAACCCCACACCGTAAAAAGGTGGAATTACCGGCCAAAAGTGACCAAAAACATGCTAGAGTACATGGGAATTGAACCCCGCCAGATCCCTATATTGGCAGTATAGGTTTGAAGACTAGGAGATATAAGGATAACCATACCTGGCATGCGTGACAGTCTCATCGCATGAGAGTTACGTGAACCTCTGCCCTTCCCAAAAGAAGGAATTACCGCTCATATCTACTCTATCGGTGCTCAGTATAATTTTCCATTATATTCAACTCATACGTCCTAAAAGGTGGCTTCTAGTATGAGGTCATCATAGCTAAATAGTTGATTTCTCATCTCATCATTAGTATTAAGTGTGTGAATCTCAATACTTTCATTAGAGTATTTGTAGACTCTGATCTCTTCATTAACTTTACATTCTCATAGGTGAGTATGTTTTGGTAACATTTACTCAGACTCATTTGAGATTGCTCTCATCTTTTATATTAGCCTTATATCATGTTTTCACCATATTCAATAACATTAGCACATTTGTTCTTCATAATTACTCACCCCTTTTTACGTGAATGTTCAATTCATTATATGCCAATGTAGTTGATCATTTGTGTGTTTCACTCTTACTTAACTCTTCTAGGGTTTCATCATTTCATTACATAATATTCGTGTCATCATATGCCAATTCCCTTGTCCATTTAGTGTGTTTTACACTCTTACTTGACCCTTCTAGGGTTACATCATTTCATTACACACATCTTAGGTTCATTTTTTAAAAATGTAGCTTAGCCTTATGGGTCTATAAATACAAGAGATGAGGCTTCATTCATAGTTCGTTTAAGTAATTCATATCTGCCTAAGATTATATGGCACAAGACTTATGCATCTTTTATGTATTCCAAGATCTCAATTTCGATCTAAGTTGGCAGCATTATTCTTGAACATTTAATTCACATATGACTTATGTATCAATACGGATTTTGGGCAAAGGAACCTTTTTTCAAATCCCTTGAACAACATTTACATTTTTCTTATTCATTTTTGTTTCGTCCATATAGCTTGGGGACCCAAGTTCGTGCCCTAATGCCTTCATTTTATTTTTGCTTAATTTCTCTCTTCATTTTTTACTTAATGGAACTAAGAGGATGTGGGATCGAACCCCACAACCTTATTAGCTTTTTATTTTCATTGCCTTTAAATTTCTCTCCTTTGGCCGAGGGTTTGTGGGTTCGAACCCCCACATCCCCTCTTTAAGTTTTTAAAATTTTCAGCTTAAATCTACCTAAGAGATCGTGGGTTCGATTCCCACGCCTCACATCTCTTTTCTTTCATTTCCTTTGACTCGCCTTCACTTCCAAGAGGCCGTGGGTTCAATTCCCACGCCTCACATTTTATTTTTTTTCTTTTACTCTTCGTTAAATCTGATTGAGAGGTGGTTTGTTCGAATGCCACTCCTCTCATTCCTTATTTTTTACTTTTAATTTACATTTTCCAGCCAATACTATGGTTCGAATCCCCTTCACCACATTTTTTTTACTTCTTTATTTTCATTATTTTTAACATGGTGAGGTCACAAGTTAAATCCTCCATGAACTCACTTGTTTTAAGTCATTTTTTAAAACATTTTGAACCCTTTTTGCTGACCGAACTTCATCAATAGATGCTGGTAATTGTCTTTTAATTTTTCAGCGTCCTTTCATCAAGTTACACCTTAGTTCTTAGGGGAATTTCGTAGTGCATGTAGAACATTTTAGGTGCCTCTTCATGTGTTCGTTTAGCCAAGACATTAACCCTTATATCAGCCACATTTCAACTCATACGAACATCACATTTACATCAACATGTATACATGAAATATAAAGAACTATCATGCCATTTCAAGTCCTAAACCATGAACAATAGCCACGACAACACACACATACACATGTTGTTACATTTTCGGAATAATCAACATAAGTCACATAATTCCAAACATACATATAAAGACATAATCATCACGAAAACACGTTTCATCCCTAGTTTTCTAAAAGCAAACATAACCAACCTATGATTCAATAGGAGCTAGTGACAGGGACATGCAACGGGGAACAATCCTAGTTTTTTATGGAATAGATTCGTCTGAACCATAGGGTTCTCTTGGGAAAGGGGCCAAGAGAGAGGAAACTCCATCCCTTTTTGACGTTTAAAGCTCGACTTTCTGCCCAAAGAACTCCCCCAAACACCAGTCCAACACCAAATGGTTAACACCAAACTCGACGGAAAACCTTCTCTTTGCTTACGTGATTGATTAACATTTGGTTTTGTTAATTTTTTTTTGTGTGAGGTCTGAAGTGTGAAGAACTTTGGTTTACCTACTATTTTTGCAGTTATTTTTTTAGAGAAAACGTTAATGAGGGTGATAGAGACATGAGAAAGAGATGAGCGTGGGAGAGAAGTGTTTTTTTAGGCTTAGGAGTCTAGTTTAGGACTTAGTCGAATAAGGTTTTATTTAATTATTAAAAATCTGATTCCTATTATTTTAAATCATCTAATAACTAATAAATATAAATTAATTACATTAATTGGCCAACTTAAATTAAAAACAATTTAATTTATTGCTTCCACCTAGGTTCGAACCATGGTGGAGCAATACTTCATTTCAACAGCCCAATTTCGGCCCTCTCTCCCCAAAATGCCCCTCCACCTTATTAATTAAATAGATATATATATATATATATATATATATATATATATATATATATATATATAGATATATATATATATGGTAGTTACGATACTACCCTTATCCTGGAAAAAGGCCATTTTACCCCTAGACCCTCCAAACCTAAGATTTCCTCTTTTTAAGTCTGGTAAAGACTCCTCCGAGTAAATCTTCATATTCGAGAGCCCTACATGGTTGAACCTTACCTTTACAAGATAAAATAACTCCCCAAGTTAGTTGGCTTGTATGTAGCAAGGGTTACTTGGTCGTGTTCTAATCGCGTCAATCAGTGTGATCCCGGTCTAATCGTTCGCATTGTAGACACAATAAACATTACTTAGTATATCTATTTTTAGGGTTGTTACATTATCCCCCCCTTAGGAACCTTCATCCCCGAATGACAATACTCCTTACTAACAATAAAAAGTCATCTATTGAACGTATACATATATAGGTAATTCAATACTCCCCATTGGTGAATATCTGACTCACATATTAACATGATGGTGCACATCCTTCGAAACTACTAGTAGCTTCATACTAATAGACTAAGGAACTCTTTCAAAAACTAGTCTCATCAAACCATGCAACACAAGTAAACATATAATTCTTACAAATCAGCAACCAACAAGATGACTAAAACATACTAACCTCATATAAGTGCATAAACACCATACACAGTAAAATACATGATAGACTAATTAAGGCCATGCACCCGAGACTTCACCAAAGGTTCCTTCCCCTGCACCCCTAGCCTTAGTGAGAAGAATCGTTGCCTCCTTGGAGCCTCTTCACTTTCACCATTAGGTTGAACTCTCTCCTTCCCTTGTTCTTGACTTCTCCTATTCGGATAATCCTTCACCATGTGACCCGGTTTGCCACAATTGAAACAAGCGTTAGTTCCCATCATACACTCTCCTTCATGTAGTTTGCCACACTTTTTGCTAGGTGGTCTCTCCTGAGGTGTATCTACTTCATTGTTTCTCTTAACTCTGGGCTCGTATTCCCTATCATAGCGACCCTTGGATGAAATTTCCTCCCCTTCGTGGGAGAGTACTCTTCCTTGAAAAATTCTTCTCAGCTTGCCTTGACCTTTTCCGTCCCCTAGTATGCTTCATCTTCCTGTTTTCCTCAACTTGTTGGACACGGACCATAATCCTAGAAATTTCCATCCACGCATAAAGTATAGCTTCCTTACTCTTCCTTGATATTCTCAGCAATCATACATTCAATCTAAATAACAGGGTTCATCCTCATGAACTCTCTTAACCTTTTAGCCATGGTGTTGACAGGTGGGTTCTTCCTGGGAACACTTTGTTGCTATGCCTGGGCTTTCATAGCATGAGCTTGTAAGGTGATGGCTTGGGCCATCTATTCCAGGGCTTTCCTTACTTCTCCATCTGTCAACCCAGTTGCGTTAACAAGCATTTCCATTCCAGCAGCTAGAGCCTAGGGAGGAACTTGTTTTACTCCAGCAGTTGCTCCACCAATCTCTTTTCCTGTGTTTCTCCTCGTATTCATCATTCTCAATCTCAAGAGTTGTTGTTACATACGCTCTTAACACCACGAAATCAGACATTAGAGGAGGCACGATAACATCAGAAGAAGGATATTTTCCTATGCATCATGCAGTCACTAATCCAGGATAATGGTGCACTTCACTACCATGACATAGAAACTACTCAATATGGTTGATGTGAACTTATTATTTCTGTAATTTAACCTAGGGCTCTGATACCAACTTTGTCACGACCGAAATCTAGACCCTAGATGAGACTGGCATCGTTGACTTCTTATAGGTAGTAGACAATCCTACATACGTTATTTTTACTTCATCTAGGTTAATTTTAGCAGAAAATTTGAAACTTTTTGTTTCTTAAAATTCTTACTAAACAATCTACAACATACCAAATTGTTCACAATCAACCATCTAATATTATGATCATCAAATGAAAGAAACAGTTAATTATAACAATAAAGAAGTACTTTCGAAAATGTCACCTATATAATGTCTAAATAAAAATGGGAAAGAATTGCTAGTGGAACATACTCCACTAGCATAATACTACAACTAAGCTAGAATGTAAATGGGCAAGCACCTTCGAAAGTATTAAGGCCTACCAAGTCCAGATGAATACTTGACGTCCGGATAACAACAACGTTGATCCTGTATCTCTAGCTTCCCCCTTTGCCTACACCTGAAGGTTTAAAGTTGTATAGGGTTAGTACACACTTGTACTAAGTATGGGTATATGCAAGAACACACAAAGTACATGCATGATTGATATTAGCTCTTTCCTTACAACATGATTAAAGAAGGTCAAGTAAGTGGACTTTCCAAATTGAGATTAGGAAAGTGAATGAGCTTTCAAAATTTGAATTAGGATAATTTATGATCTTTCGGAATTTTGATTAGGTAAGTTATGTCATGATAGTAACATGCATCATCATACTTATTATTTTGCACACAACACACAACAACTTACACAACACATATCATAATTCCTATAACACATAACGTTGTTCATGTCATTCATTCGTATGACATTACACCTTGGAATCATCGACATTATATTAAGACTTCCCAAAAATGAGGGCTCAACATATGGGACCTCAATTAGGGAGTCTACTTTAGCAAACACAGAGTATGCTTTATTCATCATACGTCCTTCATTTAATTTTATTCATGGGCCAATGGAAACACCAGCTATACCTAGGATGTAATTTAAGACTTTTATCGGATTTGTTTTGCAATGACCAAGAATGACCTAATATTATTTGTTGAATCTAACTCACCTCTTGATTATCCTATCCTAACACCTTTGGTATCATTCTTTTTATTATGTGCATCATTTGAGGATGGCCTCATTCATTCATTGGGATCTTTAACATTACGCGACATAGATCATGTGAGCATCATGAAATACAGTGTGATGAAAACCCTCGCCAAAAAGAGGTGGAATCACCGGCCAAAGTGACCCAAAACATGTTAGCGTACATGGGAATTGAACCCCGCCAGATCCCTATATTGGCAGTATAGGTTTGAAGACTAGGAGATATAAGGAGATCCATACCAAGCATACTGGACAATCTCATCTCATGAGAGGTACGTTAATCTCTGCCCTTCTCGAACGAAGGAATCACCGCTCATAGCTAGTCTATCGGTGCTCAGCATAATGTTGCATTATCTTCAACTCATACGTCATAAAAGCATGCTTCTAGTGTGAGGTCATCATATCTTAATAGATGAATTATCATCTCATAATTATTATTAAGTGTGTTAATCTCAATACTTTCTTTATCATCATACACTCTCATAGGTGAATACATTTTGGTAACATTTACTAAGGCTAATTTGAGATCGCTCTCATCTTTTACATTAGCCTCATTTTATGGTGTCACCACATTCATTAACATTAGCACATTTGTTCTTCATAATTAATCACCCATTTTTATGTTAATGTTCAATTCATCATATGCCAATGTACTTGCCATTTGTGTGTTTCACACTCTTACTTAACCCTTCTAGGGTTTCATCATTTAATCACATATTATTTATGTCCTCATATGTCAATGCACTTGGCCATTTAGTGTGTTTTACACTCTTACTTGACCCTTATAGGGTTACATCATTTCATTGCATACATCTTAGGTTCAGTTTTTTTGTAACGTATGTTAGGCTTATTGATCTATACATATAAGCCACGAGGTTTCATTCATAGTTCGTTTAAATTATTCCTATCTTCCTAAGATTATGTGGCACAAGACTTATGCATCTTGTATGTATTCCAAGATCTCAATTTCGATCTAAGGAGGCAGCATTATTCTTGAACATTTAAATCACATATGGATTTTGTATCAATACGGAAATTAGGCAAGGGAATCCTGCTTTCAAATCCATTGAACAACACTTACATTTTTTTTATTCATTTTTGTTTGATTCATATGGCTTGGGGACCCAAGTTCGAGCCCAAACGCCTTCATTTTCTTTTCCTCTTAATTTCTCTCTTCATTTTTCGCTTTATGGAACTACGAGGATTTGGGATTGAAGCCCCACAACCTCATGTACTTTTTATTTTCATTTTATTTTAAATTTCACTCCTTTTGCCTAGGGGTTGTGGGTTCGAACCCCCATAACCCCTCTTTAATTTCCTTTAATTTTACTCCTTAAATCAGCCTAAGAGGTTGTGGGTTCGATTTCGACTCCTCAAATCTCTTTTGATTCATTTCCTATTACTCTCCTTCACGGCCTAGAGGTCGTGGGTTCAATTCTCACGCGTCACATTTTTTTTTCTTTTACTCCTCCTTAAATCTTATTGAGAGGTGGTT
This sequence comes from Solanum habrochaites, assembly GCA_027704765.1. Classification (NCBI taxonomy): domain Eukaryota; kingdom Viridiplantae; phylum Streptophyta; class Magnoliopsida; order Solanales; family Solanaceae; genus Solanum; species Solanum habrochaites. The sequence goes on from JAKWJA010002495.1 coordinate 26,251,261, forward strand.
GGTTGGAATCCCACTCCTCTCATTTCTTACTTTTTTCTTTGAAGTTACTTTTTCTAGCCAATAACATGGTTCGAATCGCCTTCACCACATTTCTCTTTACTTCTTTATTTTCATCGTTTTTAACATAGTGAGGTCACGGGTTCAATCCTCCATAACCTCACTTGTTTTAATTCATTTTTTCAACATTTTGAACCCTCTTTGATGACCGAAATTCATCAATCGAAGCTGGAAATTTTCTTTTAAATTTTTAGCATCAAATAATCAAGTTAAACCTTAGTTCTTAGGGGAATTTCGTAGTGCATTTAGAACGTTTTAGGTGTGTCTTCATATATTCGTTTAGCCAAGACATTATCCGTGAAATAAGACACATTTCAACTCATATGAATATCACAATTACATCAACATGTGTACATGAAATATAATGAACTATCATCCTATTTCAAAACCTAAACCATGAACAATAGCCAGGACAACACACACATACACACGTAGTTACATTTTCGAAAACATCAACATAAGTTATATAATTCCAAACATACATACAAACACATAATCATCATGAAAACACGTTTCTTCCCTAGTTTTGTACAAGCAAACATAAGAAAACTATGATTCAAGGGGAGCTAGTGACAGGGACATGCAACGGGGAACAATCTTAGTTTTTTGGAATAGATTCATGTGAACCTTAGGGGGTCTCTTGGGAAGGGGACCAAGAGATAAGAGAACCCATACCTTTTTGACGTTCAAATATTGACTATATGCCCAAATAACTCCTCCAAACACCATTCCAACACAAAAAGTTCAACACCAAACTTGACGGAAAACATTTTTTTTGCCTACGTGATAGATTAATGTTTGTTTTTCTTATTTTTTTCCGTGTGAGTTCTTCAAGTGTGAAGAAATTTGGTTAACCTACAGTTTTTGGAGTTATTTTGGAAGGGAAAACGTTAATGAGAGTGATAGAGACGTGACAGAGAGATGAGAGTGGGAGAGAAGAGTTTTCTTAGGCTTAGGAAACTAGTTGAGGACTTAGTCAAATAAGGTTTTATTTTATTACTAAAAATATGATTTCCTTATTTTAAATAACCTAATAACTAATTTATATAGATTAATTTAATTAATTTACCAACTTAAATTAAAAACAATTTAAGTTATTGCTTCCACCTAGGTTTGAACCCGGATGGAACAAGACTTCACTTCAAGAGCGCAATTTCGGCCCTCTCTCCAAAAAATGCCCCTCCACCTTATTAATTAAATAGTTAATTATATATTTAGGGTAATTAAGATATTAACCTTAGTATGGAAAAAGATCATTTTACCCCCTAGACCCTCCAAACATAAAATTTCCTCTTTTTATGTCCGGTAAAGACTCCTTCGAGTAAATCTTCGTATTTGAGATCCCTACATGGTTGGATCCAACCTTTCCCAGCTCAAATAATTCCCCAAGTTACTTGGCTTGTATGAATGTTTAGTATGAAATCTAAGTATACTTAAAAATATAATGCAAAAGTTATGTTTTTCCACAATTTCTACTAATCACATGTTATGACGAATGGTAAGGGCTTGTCTGAGTCCTATGAGAGGACGTTGTCGCTGGTCTCATCTGGGTATGCTCTTCAGGTGTGACAAGCTTGGTATCAGATCATGAAGTAAAATATCCTTAGGATCAATGTCTAACCAAACTACATTTCATAGTATATTGTTCATGTTTGTGAAGCAGGCCACAATTATGGATGAGAGGCTATGAGATGAATAGGAAACTTGTCTTTTCTTGATACTCTTTTGTCGTTCCTTTAAAGTTTTGAGTCTATGTGTCTTTTAGCATCTAATCCCTTTCTTGTGGTTATGGGCGATGAACACAATAAGGACAACCGAGAGAAAAGTAGGAGAAGAGATTGCGAATGCGGGAGCTACTCCCCAAGGCAATCAAGTCCCTTCTCAAGTTCAAGCTGTTGCAAACCAAAAAGTTCTGGTAAATCCTTCAGCTATGACGGATGGTGAGGTAAAGGTATCCCTGTTTCAAACTGACCAAGCCATCAACACCCAAGCTCAAGCCATCACGGCTCAAGCTAACTCGGAGGTTGTTCCTCGAGAGAACTAACATGATAGTACTATGGCTAGGCGTTTGAGAGATTTTACCAGAATGAATCATCCCATGTACTTTGGTCCAAAAGTTGATGAAGACCCTTAAGATTTCCTTTATAAGGTCTACAAGATTTTATTTTTATGTGGGTGAGTACTACTGAAAAGTCTAAACTTTCTACCTATAAACTCAAGGACGTGGCTAAGACATGATACAACCAGTGGAAGGATAATCAGGCTTTTGAAGATGGTCCCGTGACTTGGAAGATCTTCAAAAAGGCCTTTCTTGACATAATCTTTCCAAGGGAACAAAAAGAATCTTAGATAGAGGAGTTTATCAACCTTCGTCAAGGTGGTACGAGTGTAATGAATACTCCTTGAAATTCATTAAGTTGTCCAAATGTGTTTCTTCTTTGGCTTCTAATGCTAGGGATGAAATGAGTCATTATGTAATGGGCGTGTCTGAAGAGCTTGAAGAAGAATGTCGTGCAGTCATGCTTCATGACAATATAGATCTTTCTAGGTTTATGGCTCATGCTCAATAGGTTGAGAAAAGTTTTGTGAGATAGAGGAATACGGAAGATAAGAGGGATAAGTTTAAGAAAAGCTTTTCAAATAAGGTTACTTCTAATCTCTCCAAGAGTCACAATAATAGAGGTCTCTAATACCAAACCTCAAAATGGGAGAAATGTTGATCCACCAATAGAGTGACCGACTTGTGGTAAGTGTGGTAAGAAACATGTAGGTGAATGTCTTATTGGGACTATTAGTTGCTATGGTGGTGGCAAGGGTGGTCATATGGTGAAAGATTGTCCTAATGTGAGAAGCAAAGGCAAGGTAAATGGTAAATCTCAACCAAGTGTCCCTAGTTTTGAAGTTCCAAAAAGGAACCGTTTCCATGCAATCAAGGCTAGGGGTAAATAAGAAAGCTCTCCCCATGTCGTGACGAGTATGTTACAAGTTTTCTCTGTTAATGTTTATGCTTTGCTTCGCCCAGGTGCTACTCTTTCTTTTGTTACACCTTTGGTAGCTAGGATGTTTTATGTACTTCCCGATGTTTTGACTAAACCCTTTTTGGTTTGTTCCCCAATGGGTGACTTTGTAGTTGCAAAAAAAAAGTCTATAAGAAATCTCCTATGATGCTTCCTAAGAGGGTTACTGTTGTTGATTTAGTGGAATTAGACTTGTTTGATTTTTATATCATCTTGTGTATGGATTGGATTCATGATTGTTTTGCTTCAATAGATTATAGAACAAGGATAATGAAATTTCAATTCCCTAGTGAACCCATTTTTGAGTAAAAGAAGGAAATTTTATGCCAAGGGGTCAAATCAATTCTTATTTTAAGGCTTGAAAGATGATAGGTAAGGGTTGTCTATATCATGTGGTGAGAGTTAAGGACCTAGAATTTAAAAATCTTTCTTTTGAAATAGTCGTTGTAGTGAGAGAATTCCCATATGTTTTTCCTAATGACCTTCTAGGATTTTCTCCCGATCGGGAAATTTAATTTGAAATTGATTTGTTGCCGGATACAAATCCCATTTCAATTCCTCCATTTAGGATGGCTCCGGCTGAATTGGAAAAGTTGAAACTCCAAATCAAATATTTTCTATGCAAGGGTTTCATTTAGCCTAGTATTTCTCCATAGGGTGCTCCGGTCTTTTTTGTTAAATAGAAAATGGGTCCCTTAGAATGTGAATTGTTTATTGCCAACTCAATTAGGTCACCATAAACAACAAGTATCCTGTAGCTAGGATTTATGATCTATTTGATCAATTCCAAAGCGATAGTTACTTTTCAAAGATTCACTTAAGGTCAGGATATCACCAAATTTGGGTGAAAGGTGAAGATGTTCCCAAAACAGCTTTCTGAATTAGATATGGTCACTATGAATTTTTAGTGATGTCTTTCGGGTTGACGAATGCCCCGATGGATTTTATGGACCTAATGAATAAAGTGTTCGTAGACTACCTCAACCCATTTGTAATTGTGTTCATTGATGATATTTTGATATACTCGAAGAATGAAAATGAGCATGAGAGTCACTTGAAGATGGCCTTGCAAGTCCTCAAAGAACACCAACTTTGTGCCAAATTTAGAAAGTGTGAAATTTGGTTAAGGTTGGTCGCTTTTCTTGGACATCTACATCTCTGGTGATGGTGTAGAGATTAATCCGAAGAAGATGGATGTGGTCAGAAATTAGCCTAGACCTTTGACTCCCACAGACATAAGGAATTTCTTAGGTCTAGCCAGCTACTTCAGAAGATTTAATAATGAATTTTCATCCATTGCTTCTCCTTTGACAACTTTGACCCAAATGAAGGTTAATTTTGAGAGGTCAGAAGCTTGTGAGAAAGGTTTTCAAGAGTTGAAAGATAATCTTACCTCCGCTCTGCTGTTGACCTTACCAGAGGGCAATCAAAGCTTTATAGTGTATTCTGATGCTTCTCGAGTGGGATTGGTATGTGTACTAATGCAACATGGTAAGGTGATTGCTTTTTCTTCTAGGGACCTCAAGGTTCATAAGAAGAATTACCCAACTCATGATCTTGAGTTAGCTACTATAGTGTTTTTTTTTAAAATACGGAGGCACTATATATATGTTGTGCATGTTGATGTGTTTACTAACCATAAAAGTCTTCAATATGTGTTTATGCAAAAGGAGTTTAACCTTCGACATAAAAAATAGTTATAATTATTGAAGGATTATGACATGAGTGTGCTTTATCACCCCAACAAAGCTAATGTGGTTATGGATGCTTTGAGTCAAATGACTATGGGTATTGTGTCTCATGTGGAGGAAGAGAAGAATGAACTTGTGAAAGATGTTTATAGGTTGGCTCGCTTAGGTGTGCGGTTAGAAGATTCTCCAAATGGTGGTTTCATGGTCCATCATAACTCCAATTCATCATTCGTTGTGGAGGTGAAATCCAAGCAACACATTGATATTCTACTGATGGAGTTGAACTAATTGGTAATTAGTAAGATCCATGAGTCATTCTCCCAAGGGGCGATAATGTTCATACGTACCAAGGGAGATTATGTTTACCTGATGTTGAGGATTTGAAAAAACTTATTCTGGAAGAATAGCATGGTTCTCGATAATCTAAACATCTGGGTGCTACCATAATGTATGTTAACCTTAGAGAGGTCTATTGGTGGGATGGTTTAAAGAGGGACACATTAGAGTTTGTTACTAAGTGTCCAAACTGCCAACAAGTTAAAGTTGACCATGTCAAACTTGGTTGGTTAACCAAAATCATAGATGTTCCTACATGGAAGTGGGAAGTCATCAATATGGACTTTGTTGTGGGGTTGCCTCGAATCCTAAAGAAAAATGATTCTATATGGGTTATAATTGATAGGCTGACCAAATCTTCCCAATTTATTCCCGTTAAGTTTACATACACGGCTAAAGATTATGCAAGGATCTACATTAATGAGATTTTCAGTCTTCATGGATTTCCTTTGTCCATGATTTCTGATTTAGGTGACGGATTCACTTGTCGTTTTTGGAAGGTTTTTAAAAAGGGTTAAGGTATCAAGTGAAACTTAGTACCATTTTTCATCCTCAGACAAATGGTCAAGCGGAACGTACCATTCAGACCCTTGAGGACATAGTAAGATCCTATGTTTGATGCCCTAAAATGAACTAAGGTGAACTAGACCCTCCTGAGTGTTTCTTGAGTTAATTTAAAGTTAAATGAGTTACTTTAGTGTTCTTAGGAAGTGTGTAAATTTTTGATATTAAACATCCAAGAACGTCGATGACGTTCGAATGGTGTGTCTTAGATAGCGCTTGTGTGTCTTTATGTGTTTGAGTGAGTTTTACGTGTTCATTTTGCTTGAAATTGATCTGAGGTATTCCTAAGACATAGACAACTTAGTTTATGGGTTTTACCACCCTACCTAGGACCAACAAGGGTCCCTAGATGAAGGTCCCGAGACTTTGACCAACACTACCAAAACTAGTCCAATAGACGAGCCAATCAACGGTCAGTCGACCAGGAAAAGGCCCGTCGACCTGATCCATCGTTTGGACAAGAACCTATAAAATTTGGGGAGTTGCATCCCAAAAAAACTACACCTCACCAATGTATCGTCCATTGAGAAATGGACCATTGGTTGGTTTGCTAATGGTGGCTATCCTAAAAGCTTCAACGCTGCCTGTTAAGTCTTAGGGTGTTTTATAAATTCACCCCATGTATTTTATGACCTTAGGCTGATATTTTTAGGGTTTTAAAGTTATATTAGGTTAGTTTTAAGTCCTAGACCTAAAAAAAACACGTTCGAAGTCACCATTGGAGCTAAGACTCAAGGAGGAAAAAAAGGGAATGGTTTGGACGTGTATTTTTATAAAAATTAGTTTTTTTATTTTATCTTAGGTATTATTTCCATCCTTGAAACCTATTCTATTAAAGGAGTCATTTCCAAAATATTTCAAAAAGGGTTTTAAAATTCAATATCCATTCTATCTTTTATTTTAAGTATGGGTCTTTTTATAAAAGTGTTATAATGATTTAACTATGTTTATTCTTGTACTAATTGATGATTTTCATGTTAAAAACCTAATGAACTTCATGTAAATGCATATTTTACACTTTTAGCTTAAGAAATGGGTTAAATGAGCATGTTTGGGAAAGGTATGAACTTTGGTTTTCTTATATTGTTATTTTGATTTAGATACTTCCCTAAGGGCCTTATTATGATGAAATATTAAGAAGTTTATTATGTTGGATCATGGCTTGGTGAAATGGTGAGTTGCCTTTATTGTATAGTTCTTACTATAAATTGCTCTTGAGTGGTATGGTCCACCTTCTTGGTTGCTATGTTGATTTGATGAGCTTGATATTAATTAGTATATTTTTTAGTGTGTCTTTGAAGGCCTAGTATATTAAATGAAGTGATATTGAAGATAAGATTTGTCTTGTGTTGTGTGAAGTTGAATAACATGTTTGGCTTAGATTATGACTAAGTAAAATATATGACATTGTGAAGCATGTAAAGTGTGTAAATTGATGAATGTAAGTCTAAATCATGTATATAGATTAATGATTATGAAATGATGTTTATATGCAAGATGTGCTCATAAATACACACACACACACACAATGAATGTATGAAATTAAACTGAGTAACTAGAGGTGTTTTTAGGTGAACACTTTTCCTGAGTTGAGATGAAGTGTTAAGTATCAACCGCACTACATCCTAAGAGCTTTCTAAGATAGTTCAGAGGATAAATGGCCTTCGTGAGTTGAGACGTGGTGTTTACTAGTTATCCTTAACCTATTGTTTTAAGTGTTCAGAATATGTTGGGGTTATGTCTATCAACGAGAGGATATGAAGAAGAGGTGGTCACACTTTGTGAGTTGAGATGTTGTATTTCAATATAACTCTTGAAATTAGTAATCCTCGTTAGTAGAGAATGAGTTACTTAGTAGCAATCTCCTTATCCCTTAGCTATACGCCCGCATAGGTGTAGCTATTGGGTAAGTCATGTAAAAGCTAAAAAGAATGACTTTACTCTATGCAAGTGAGGATCCCTCATCCCATAGGGGTTAATGTCGGGATTCCATGTCTAGCTCTTATGGTGTATGTCGGTGTAGCTAACCCTCCACAAAAGTATTGATTGAAATAAGTCTTATAAAAAAAAGTGCTAATTAGGGTTGGTGGTGGTATGGAAAACTATCTACTCATTGCACTAGGTAGGACCTTCTAAAAGGTAAGACTTCGTGCCAAACCTTCTTAAAGAATGTACTACTTAGGGTAGGTGGTGGTATGGGACACTATTTATTCATTGCACTAAGTAGTCCTTCCAAAAGGAAATACTTTGATGGTTTGTTGGGTGTCCTTTTAATGTCTTGTCATTGAGTGAGGTGCTTGTTATCCCGAGGTCAGTAAGTTCAAAAAGGGGTAGTCTTGAGGATTTCTTTGGTGTGTATTGAACGAGGCATATGCATACTTTTTTCATGTCTTACCTTAATGAGTCTTAGGATAATCCCAAGGTAGGGAAACTCCTACGGAAATGAGTTCACTTTATCTTCGCTTCGCCTTGGAAGTTCACTCTTTTTTTAATAGGATAATTGACTATAAATGCTTTAAATGAGTCATTGTGATGGTTCCAAATAGTTCACAGTAAGGATCATTTGATTTCACTATAAGGTTTGGAAAGTTTATTGTAAATTGCTTCTTTTGTTTAAAATTATGGAAATTCTTCTCTAAGTGTTTAATGATGATTCATATGGTTTTTTTTCTTTATTTTCTTTAATGTTTTACTTAAATTACACGAAATGTTATTTTACTTAAACGTCCCTTTTTGCATGTTTTTGCATATTTCGTACTTAGTATATTTGTTGTACTAAACAAATACATTTCTATACTATAAGTATAGGTTTTAAGATTTTGGAAGGTTTGAAGACGTAGCTTGGGAAAGTTCCTCTCAAAACAAAGTATGTTCTCATATATTCGAGGGCATAGTCCTTTTCATAATTTCTTAGTTTAATACATATTATGTATTTTATTTTAATTTAAAGGGTTGTGTCCCTAAGACATCATATATCGTGTCTTAAGTTGTCTTGTGACGATAAGATTCTCTATGTATTTATGAAAGATTGTCTTTAATTAATTATTCGTGAAAAGTTTTAATTTTCGTACTACTTTTAATGTCTTATGTAATGAAAGATAATTAATGGTCTTGTACAAGATCCCTGAGGGTCAAGTATGCCTTGTCAAGAACGAGGGTTCTCCCTAACTTCTAGGAGGTGCTTTCGGATTGTGACAAACTTGGTATCAGACCATAAGGTTATGGGAAATAGTTTAGGTTCTAAAAGTCTCACAAGCCACATCTAGTAGTATCTTGGTCATTGGTGTGTGTCGCGACACATCCATGGACAAGAGGCTATAGGATGATAGAAGTTTCACTTTATTTTCTATTTTAATGTCGTGCCTTAGAGTTGAGTCATATAAGGTGTCTTTTTTTAAGCTCTTCTCTTTGTGTTTATAGGGCATGAATACGAGATGATCAAACGCTAGAAGGGAGGAGTGAGGTGTTTCTAATGAAAGGATCCCTCCTCATGTTGACAAAGTTCCTAATGTTGGTCTAGAGGAAGATAATGATGAAGTTCCACTCAAAGAACCTCAAGTGCCTGCGGAAATCCAAGAGTCTCAAGTGCCTCCGATTCCTCAAGATCCTTTTGTTGATGGACATATGACTAATGCGGAGTTGAGGGCTGTCCTAATGAACTTGATCCAACTCATGAAAGCTCTATCTCATGTTGTCAAGAATCACTGTATTGCTCAAGCTAACCAAGGAGATAGGCCCCAACCAGATGCTGGCACTCCCGCTTCTAGAATTTGGGATTTTATGAGGATGAACCCTCCCACTTTCCATGGAACTAAGGTGGACGAAGATCCACAAGGTTTCATAGATGAGGTTTTCAATGTGGTAGAAGCAATGGGTGTGACTCCTATAAAGAAAGAATAGTTAGCCGCTTACCATCTCAAAGATGTGGATCAAGTGTGGTTTGAGAAATTGAAGATTGATAGACTCTTAGAGAGAGGTCTGGTTGATTCGGAGGGATTCAAAGAGGATTTCCTAGATAGGTTTTTTCCGCTAGAGTTGAGGGAGAAGAAGATGGTTTAATCATGAACCTTCATCAAGGTGGGATGAGTGTACAAGAGTACTCTCAATTCACCCAAATATCTAAGTATGCCCCAAGAATGGAAGCCAACCCTTGGTCTAGGATGAAAAATTTGTGCTTGGAGTGTCTAGATGGTGGAAAAATAGTATAGTACGACCATGCTTCTTAATGACATGGATATCTCTAGGCTCATGATCTATGCACAACAAATTGAATAGTCCAAACCTAGATATATAAGGAAAGAGAGCAAGAGGCCTAGGTCGGATGATTCTAGAACCCAAAATCCTAAGAACAGGTTCTATCACCATGATTCATCCATGGGAAGCAAGGATAGGGCTCCAAAACAAAATTCCCAAGGTGGTATCCATTCTTTTGATATTACTAGGTGCCCTACTTGTGGGAAGCAACATTTGGGTAGGTGTCTTGCCGGAACGGATGGTTATTTTGCATGTTGTAGTAAGGGCCACAAGATGAGGAACTTCCATACATCAAAGCAAGAGGGAAATATATCAATCAAGTTTCCCTAGATCCTAATTCTCCAAAGAAGAATCCTTCCAATGGGATAGGAGGTGTGAACGATAACTAATTCGGATTTGATGTTCTTGGTAAGTCTTAACTCTCTATTATTGTTTTTTTTATGTTATGAAAAGAGTTAATATGATTTTATAGTTCATATGATCATTTCATCTTGATGATTTCCTCAAAGAATGGATTTTTTAAAATTTTGAGTATGTTGGGCAGTGTTATAGTGAACCTCGCTGCAAAATTTTTGCATTTCAAAAAAACAATTGTCTTGAATTGAAATTTCAATTTGTACAAAAGTATTGTATATGAGCATTTTTAATGTTGTAGAGGGTAGTTTCTCCATAAAACAAGGTTAAGGGTGAGTTTTGAAGTTTGTGAGGTTTTGTTAACAGTGCTTATGTTGCTAAGTGTTTGAAGTTGTGAGATGATGATCCTTACTAGTTGATGCTCTGATTTTTAGTGTTTGAGTCATGATTGCAGTGTGTTATATGATGCTAAGTGAGTCCTTGTTGTTCTTGAATTTTTAGTGTAATTCGAGGACGAATGTTGTTCTAAATGAGGGAGAATGTAACGTTCTAAAACAAAATAAGTCAACTAGATCCTCTTGAGTGTTTATTGAGTTAATTTAAAGCTAAAATTAGTAACTTTAGTTTTATTATGCAGTGTGTGAAGTTTAGTTAAGTTTGGAGGTCAAACATCTAAGAATGTCCATGACGTTAGGAAGGTGTGCCTTAGATAGCGCTTGTGTGTCTTTATGTGTTTGAGTAAGTTTACATGTTAGTTTTGCTTGAAATTTATGTGAGGTGTTTCTAAGACATAGATGACTTAATTAATGGGTTTTACGTCTGGGCACGACCCTGACTAGGACCCAGAATGGGCCCTTGATGAAGGGCACAAGACTTGGACAGACAATGCTAGAACAGTGTCCAATAGATGAGCTAATCGACGGCCAATCGACCAGGCAATGACCCGTCGACCTGATACGTCGTTTGGAAAAGACCCTCTGCAAGTTGGGGAGTTTCATCCCCAACCAACGAGACCTCACCAATGGCCCGTCCCTTGAAAAACGGACCATTGGTTGGTCCGTCTATGGTGGCTGTCCCAAAAGCTACAATGCTGCCTGTTAAGTCTTGGGGTGTTTTGTAAATTCACCCCAAGTATTTTATGAACCTAGGCTGATACTTTTAGGGTTTTTAAGTTATGTTAATGTATTTTTAAGTCCAAGACCTAGACAACACACCTCATATCAACTATTCAAACTCCCTCCTGAAAGAAAACTTTCTCAAAGGTGATTGGTGGTAAGACTCAAGGACGGAAAGAAGGGGCTGGTTTGGACGTGTATCATCAATAAAATTAGTGGTTTTCCTTATCTTTGAGGTATGGTATCAATCCTTGAACCCTCTTCCATTTACGGAGTCATTTCGAGAAGATTTCAAAAAGGGTTTTCAAACTCAATATTCCTTCTATCTTTGATTTTAAGTATGGGTCTTCTTTTAAAAATGTTCTAATGATTTAAATCTTGTATGAATTTATGTTTTTCATGTTATAAAACTAATGAAATCATGCATATGAATATTTCAAACTTTTAGCTTAAGAAATGGGTTAAATGAGCGTGTTTGGGTAAGGTATGAACTTCGGTTCTCATATATTGTTAATTTGATTTAGCTACTGTCCTAAGGGCCTTATTATGCTGAAATATTGAGAAATTGATTATAGTGGATCATGGCTTGGTTTAATGGTGAGTTGCCTATATTGTACAATTCTTATTATAAATTGCTCTTGAGTTGCATGGTTAACCTTCTTGGTGGCGGTGTTTATTTGATAAACTTGATATTAAATAGTATGCTTTGTAAGTGTCGCTTTGAAGGCCTAGTTTATGAATTGAAGTGATATTGAATATAAGCTTTGTGTTGTGTTTTGTGAAGTTGAATAGCATGTTTGGCTTAGATTATGCCTAAGTAAAATATATGACTTTGTGAAGCATGTCAAGTGTGTAGGTTGATGAACATAGGTGCAAATCATGTATAGAGATTAATGTTAATGAAATCATGTTTATATACAAAATGTGCTCACAAGTACACACATACTTAAATGAATGTAAGAAGTTAAATTTAGTAAATTGAGGAGTTTTTAGGTCAACACTCTTTGTATGTTGTAATGAAGTGTTTAGTAGCAACCTCACTACATCCTTAGAGTTTTCTAAAATACATCGGAGGATGAATGACCTTTGTGAGTTGAGATGTGGGGTTCACTAGATATCCTTAACCTATAGTTTGAAGTGTTTAGTATATGTGGTGGTTATGTCTAGCACTAAGAGCAAATGAAGAAGAGGTGGTTACACTTCGTAAGTTGAAATGTTCTATTCCAATGTAAATCATAAGATGAGTACTCCTCGTTAGTAGAAAATGAGTTACGTAGTAGTAATCTCCTTATCCCTTAACTATGTGCCCGTATAGGTGTAGCTATTGGGAAAGACATGGATAAGCTAAAAAGAATGACCTTGTTCTATACAAGTGAGGATCCCTCATACAATAGGGGTTAATGTCAGGATTCCATGTGTAGCTCTCATGGTTTATGTTAAGATAACCCTCCACAAAAGAATTGATTGAACTAAGTCTTCTAAAAGAACATGCTACTTATGGTAGGTGGTGGTATGGGACTTTATATATTCATTGCACTATGTAGTAACTTTCGAAAGGGAAGACTTGGTGCCAAGCCTTTAAAAAGTATGTATTAGTTAGGGTAGGTGGTGTTATGGGACTCTATCTACTCATTGAACTAAGTAGTCCTTCCGAAAGGGAAAACATTGATTGTTTTGTTGGGTGTCCTTTTAATGTCTTGTCGTTGAGTGAGGGGCTTTTTATCTTGAGGCGAGTAAGACTAAAGGCGTAGTCTTGATGATCTCTTTGGTGTGTACTGAAGGAGGCACATGAATACTTTCTTCATGTCTTGGCTTAGTGAGTCTTAAGATAATCCTAAGATAGCAATATTCCTACGGAAATGAGTTCACTTTCTCTTGTATTGTCCTTGGAAGTTCACTAATTTAGAATAGGATAATTCATTGTAAATTATTTAAATGATTCATTGTGATGGTTAAAAATAGTTTACTGTAAGGGTCATTTGATTTCGCTGTAATGTTTGGAAAGTTTACTGTCTATTGCTCTTTTGTTTAAAATTATGGAAATGCTTCTCTAAGTATTAAATTATTATTCTTATGGTGTTTTGTATTTATTTTATTGAATGTTTTACTCAAATTGAATGAAATGCTATTTTACTAAAATGTCTCTTTTCGCATGTTTTTGCATTTACCTTACATAGTAAATTATTTGTACTAACCCCATACATTTCTATACTATAAGTATAGGCTGGAAGCTTTTGGAAGGTTTGAAGACATAGCTTGGGAAAGTTCCTCTCAAGAAAAAGTATGTCCTCATATATTCGAGGGTATTTTCCTTTTCTTAATTTCGTAGTTAGAGACTTATTATGTATTTTGTTTTAATGTAAAGAGTCATGTCCCTAAGATATTATATATCGTTTCATTAGTTGGCTTGTGACGATAGATTCTCTAAATATTTATGAAAGATTGTCTTTTATTAATTATTCATGAAAATTTTTAATATACGCACTACTTTTCATGTCTTATGTAATGGAAGATAGTTAAAGGGCTTGTACAAGACACAAAAGGGTCAAGTACGCCTGGTCATGAAATGAGGGTTCTCCCTAACATCTAGGGTGTTCTTTCGGGTCGTGACTTAATGTCATTGACATCAAGGGAAGTTGGCATGATCACTTACCTTTGATTGAGTTCACTTACAACAATATCCATCATTCAAGCATCTCCATAGCACCTTTTGAAGCTCTTTATGGTAGAAGGTGTATATCTCCGGTGGTTTAAGGTTTGTGAGTCCTCACTTCTTGGTCACGATATTATCTATGAAGATATAGAGAAGGTTCGAATCATAAGGGATATAGTGAAGACAACCTATAGTCGGAAAAAGTCTTATGCCGACAATAGAAGAAGAGATCTTGAATTTGAAATAGGTGATCATGTCTATTTGAAAATTTCGAAGATGAAAGGGGTGATGAGATTAGGTATAAAGGGGAAGTTAATTCCCCAGTATTTTTGTCCCTATGAGGTTTTAAAATGAATTGGGAAGGTTTCCTGTGAGTTGAAACTACCTAGTGAACTAGCTTCGGTTCATCGGGTGTTTCATGTTTCTATGCTCAAGAAATGAATAGTCAACCCGGTATTTTTACTTCCTATAGCAGTTTTATGAGTGGATGAGAACCTATCCTATGAAGAGGTTCCTCTTGATATCCTAGATAGCCATGTCATGAAGTTGAGAAACAAGGAGGTTGCATCTGTAAATGTTCTATGGAGGAACCATCTTCTTGAGTGTGCAACAAGAGAGGATAAAGATGACATAAAGTCCCGCTACCCTCATTTCTTTACTCATTAAGGTAATATATTCATCTTAATTGATAAATTAATACATGATCATGAAATCGTCTTGTTTTGTAAGTAGGTGCATGTTTGGTAAAAGTTGTACCAACTAGAGTTTAAAGAAAATTCCTTCATACACTATTCTTGGAATTACGTGAAACATGTATGCGTATGTTTTCTTGAGATTTTTTTGTTATGTTTCCATCTTGATAAGAACGATAGCATGGTGACGCATTGATGAATTTTGAGCTTATGATAAGGTTGAGAAGGAAATTCGTCACTATCTGTTATGAATATGGAACTCTTATATGTTGTGTATCATGAATTGGGTGCTTTGTGTAATATTATAATATATGTTGTAAGGAATTATTATATACTCCTATGAGATGTAACTCATTATAATTTAATGTTTTTGATTGGTTATGCTACTAGTATCAACCTATTCCTACCCTCCAAAAGATTTTAGTGTCATTCGGGGACGAATGTTCCTAAAGGAGGGATAATGTAACACTCCAGAAACTTCATTACTCAAACTAGAGCTTAATTCATGAAATAATGTTTAAAATAATGTCTCCAGACCTATATTAACGTAATAAAATCATTTGGAAAAGGTTAGAGCAAAAACGACAGAGAAAGACCTTGAGGTCCGAAACTAGATAATTTCAACTAGTTGACGTCCCTATGTTTGGTGAAGGTTTTAAGGTTTCAAATAAAGTCCAAAACATGTAAAGAGACCTTTTTATAGGTACTATGTAGTACAAATGGTCCTAACGCCCGGTAACGATGCCCCAAGGACAAACCTAAGGGTCCTTGGGGAGGACCCCAACATGGGTATGCAAGCTGCCAAAGCAGCCTGTGCGAACAAGATTGGGACTTGAAGTGTTCCATGCGAGATGGACACGAGGTGTTCTGCCTTAAGATTTTAGAGTCATCCTCGCGTTGCGAGGATGACATGCACCTAACTTCCTCAACTCAAAATTTTAGTAAAAATGACGGACTTGTCCCCGCGATTCGCAGCTACTTACCAGAATCGCTAAAGTCATATTTTTGATAATTTAACTTGTTAAAAAGTGTAATTTAAGTGGAGGTTCGTTTGGGTAATTCATAGTAAGACTATATATTGATATTAGGTTAGTTTTATACCACTTTTAAAAGTTTAAAATCAGATCAAACTTCTTTTATCTCTCTCAAGAAGGCTCTCTTTTCCAAACTCCATTGAAGAACAAGATGAGATTAAGAAGAAGGTGAAGAACTTGATATTTTCATCCAATTTTTGTGGATTATTAATATATAAAGTAGGGGTTTTTGACTCTTGGAATTATTTTCCCAAAGAGGTCCTTTGAAGATATGTTTTCAAAAAACTTCAAACACTATGGTTTTTACTGTACAAAACGAATTTTCTTCCTAACCCTAGACTGATGATTTTCAATAAAAAGTAAGTGTTTTCCATGGTCTATTTAAAAGGAATTGAGAGTATGTTGTTAGTATGTTTGAATTTCGTGTGGAGCATGTTCTTATCTATATGATGGTTTCGTATGATTGTCTCTATTACTTGATAATATGAAAATGTAGGGATTGGAACTAAGACTTGAATGAACTCCTGAATGAACCTTATTCTTTACCCTAAATTATGCATTGGTCTTGTACATGATTTGAGGAGTTTTTCTTGATTATGATATTTAGTATTTCCCTATGTTATTGTTTTGAATGTTGTAAGTTGAATGTAAGTTCTTGAATAAGGTCCTTGGAAGCAAGAGGTAAGTCTTCTAAAGTTGTAATTACTCTATCATGTTTATGTTCTTCTAAAGTTGTGATTAATCTATCATGTTTATGTTAGCCTATAAATCGTGATGATATGTTGTTAAAGTATGTATGACGTTGCTATGTGGATACGATGGGCTATGAACATGTTTTTTTGTGAGATCATCAAAAGAACACGATAAATACAAGTTACGATATTCTCTTGTATGCTTTACACATGATGGCTATGTTATATTAGTCTCACATACGAAGGGTTATGATGAAATGAAATTCTCATATATTCATGAAGATCTCATGATTATTCTTATACAAGGAGTTAATCTTCTATGACCTATGATACGTTTATGATAAAAGAAAACATAAAGGTTATTGAAGAAAAGGACCTAAGTTAAGCAATGATGAACTAGATAAGAGAGGTGTCCCTTCCCTAGTTCGAAGGTAGGTTCACAATCACTCTCATGAGATTGAGGCTTCCATGTGATGTAGAACTATGGGTCTCGAATACATATCCTACTTCTTGAACTATGTTGCCACAATAGGATACTAGCCAGTGAATCCACCTAGAAAGCTATGTCATGTTGTGTTCTACTTTGTCCAGTAGACTACCTTCTTTTGGTGTGGAGTTTAATGACACCGGATTCCGTATTAGCTCACATGGTCTATATCGGTTAAGTCGTATGTTCCCTTATGTAAAATGAAAGACAAGTAAATGATCGTTGACTAGAGTGACTTAAGGAGTCTACTTAGTAGAGATAGGGGCATGGGACTATACCTAGATATTGCACATGTTTACTCTAATGGAAGTCCTTGGAGATTGTTCTTATGTAATATAATTACATGAAAGGTATATGTTTATGATACATGATGTTACTCTTATATGATGTTGGTCATAGTGATGAATATGTTTTTGGGTTATATTTCTACATGAAGTGTTGACTAATTAGGTTACAAATTATATGAAGCAAAGCTTTACCTATGGTCTCCTATCTTCTCTACTTGGTTGTGTCGAGTTATGGGGAATCACATGACCACCGGACTTTTAGGTTGGGTATGGGATCATTGGTAAGTGTTTTGTATGTTATGTTATATGATCTATTTAATATGAAAAGTTAACATGACTCTATGATATATGTTTTTAATTATCATCAAGATTTATATTGATGGAATCCTTCACGTGTATATGTTTTATGGTATGTGCATTGAAGACGTTCACATGACTTAGCATGTTTCCAAAGATACGATAAATGATCCCTTTTCATGCATGTCGGTATATGTTATGTGCATAAACCCATACTTAGTACATGTGGTGTTCTAACCCCATTACTTTATATTACCACAACTGTAGGTTCCGGCCATTGAAGTTTAACGAGATTGATTTGAAAAATTTTGGACCTCTTTCTCATAGTCTTGATAGGTCGTCTTGTTCAGGGATGCTATCTATCATATTCTAGCTTATGAATATTTTTAGTAGTTTTGAAGAATATGCTACATCCGATTATATTTCCTTGGATTCTTTTTATATTATTTTTGCTAAGTCAAGATTAGCACTCTTTAGATGGTTTTTATATAAGTGAGACATTTTTAGATTATCGTATGTTTTTATGAACGTTAAGTATGAAGTCTAAGTATACTTCAAATAGAGTGCAAAAGTTATAATTTTAGGCATTTATTACTGATCACATGTTATGACGAATGCTAAGGACTTGTCTGAGTCCTCTGAGAGGACGACAACATTGGACCCATAAAGGGTATGCCATCCGGGTGTGGCATAGCTAGACATCAAACAGTTATTTTTTCGCTTCCATTTGCATGTTTGGGGCATCTCCATGTCTTCAAAAGTTTATTGATGTCTAGGTATCATGGCTCACCATCTGTTCTGCTTCCACTGTATTGCAATTTTCATGTCGGTACCAAAGTTGAATCTCCAAAAATTACTTAGATCTTCCAAACATTGCATGTATGTAAGAAGCTTGAGATCTTGAATCATCTTGAGTTTTTTGAATAAGCAAATAAGAATCTCCCAACACAATAAATTCTTCCACTCCAAAATGTATTTCCTTTTTTAGAACCATAATGCAAGATTCATACTCTATTGTGTTATTTGTACAGAAGAAAAGAAGTCAAGTTGTTGCAGGGTAATGTTGCCTTGTGGTTGATATGAAAACTTCTTCCATTTGTGCTCATTACTTCATTGAAGTACAATTGTCAGGAATTACTTCCATATGAACTACTTCCTCAATTTAGTTGATATCTTCATCTGAAATATATGTATCCAATGGTTCGTGGCAACCATTAACTGCGTTCTCTATCAAGTCGTCTTCCAAAGCTTGGGCTTTCATTGCAGTTCAAGTGACATATATAATGTCAAATTCAGTGAGAAAAATTTGTCATTTTCGAGTCTACCAATTCGGATTGGCTTTTAAAAGATGTACTTCAAAGATATCACCCTAGATATGAGGTATGTTGTATAGGACAAAAAGTAATTCCTTAACTTTTAAGCTACCCAAATTAGGGCACAACATATCCTTTCCAAGAGGGTGTACTTGACCTCATAACTAGTGACTTTTTTTCTCAAGTACAATATAACTTGCTCCTTCTTGCATGTGGAATCGTGTTGACCGAGAATGCACCCAAATGAATTGTCCGTCACTGAAAGATATAGAAAGAGAATCCTATGAGGTTCAAGAGAGAGAAATACAGGAGGATTGGACAAATATTCCTTGATTTTTCAAACGCTTGTTGACAATCCTCCGTCCATCTTTTGAGCAATAAACCTGTTGATGTAGTTCAACCTCCCATGTAGACTCATGACTTCTGCCATACTTTTAGAGGGTGGAAAATCTTTAATGGATTTTATTTTGGAAGGATTTAATTAGATTTCCCTTATACTGACCATAAAACCCAGAAGTTTTTATATGGAACTCCAAATGTACATTTTTTTGGATATAGCTTCAGACGATATCTTTGCAGTCTTTCCAAGAATTTTCTAATATTTTAGACATGGTCAGATTGTGTTTTAGACTTGATCATCAACTCATAGACGTATATTTAAATTTCTTTATGCATCATATCATGAAACATAGTGGTAATAGCCCTCATGTTAGTTATTGTCACAAAATGATAGTACACCCTAGAAAAATATGGTATTATAGAATTGCAACATGGCGTACTTCAACTCTTGAAAGTCATGTACAAGCCCTTTGGTATCATTCATTGCATACATGTATGAAAGGTAGTGAAGAATTAAAACTTTTCACACGAAATAGTAAGATTAAAATTATCTCTTTTATAGAAAAACATAAAGAAAGGCTAAGTCTCAAAGTCACCATCTTAGACATACGAATAACTTGGGACATGGCCCATACATAAACATACAGAAATAGCAAAATCTATTATAATACTTCCAATAAGAAAACTAAACATAATGATGTCCTCGAATCTAGTGAGGACATACCATTTCTTGCTTCAATGAAATGCTAATCCAAGCTTCACTTCGAGACTCGTCTCAAATGCCACCTACACCTTTAGTGATAGACAAAATATATGGAATTAGTACATTAGATTGTACTAAGTATTACAGAATGCATAAAATAATGATAAAAGACATTTGTATAAAACATGCTCTTTTTTTTAGTAAAACTCCATAAAGCAAGTATAAGAGATCACATTAAATCAACATATGAACTTATAGCCACATTCCACAATATAATACTAATTTCACTTCAATTCACATAACCATGAGACCCTCCAACAAAAGGTGATTCTAAGTCTCACTTCATTGAGTTATGAAGTGACCACCCATAAAATCCCTTCACACACACCAAAGTTATCATTTAGATTACCTAAGAAACATTATTTCAATTTCATACATTTAACTCCCTACCTAGCATTACTCTAAGACTCATATAAGTAAGACATGAAGAGAACGCCCATGAACCCTATCCAAACCTACATAACCTATCCTTAAAGCTACTCTATATAAGTACTTTTGCATTAATATGCATTTAGCTTAACTCATTACGTTCATTAAACCATTTAGGAGATATTCAACACTTAAGGACATTCATATAATGGTCTTGGAGAAGACATAGAGAACTCACATACTAATATCTTCAAAGCCTACTTGTACAATTCCTAGATAGCGTAATATTCCACTATCTAAACTTCATTGAACTTATCCAACACTAGGTGTATATTACATGATGAGAATAGGAAATAAGCGACATAGACCATACAATATAGGCATGGAATCCAGAGTCAATCCTACTCCAATAAACTTGCGAATGGTGGATCAAGGACACAACCCATGTAGGCACATACTGAAGGAATATCAAGGGTTTCTTTGTACTCTTGTCTCATATAAAAACTAGAGCCACTCCCCAAGAGTCCTCACTCATTGCTAGCCTTTGTTCTAATAGAATATTTCAATAAAGAATCATATGATGCGGTTTCATATCTTGTTCATTACAAAATCATAATACACCTTACCAAAAAGGGTCCCCTAGGGATGCCTTACACAAGTGACTATGATAACTCAATAACCTTCCTAAGGATGATATCTGTCACGACCTGAGAGCACACCCTAGTAGTTAGGATCGATCTCGAATCGATACACGACGTACTTGACCTCTCGGAGATCTTGTACAAGACCTTTCGTATCATTAATCGTATATACATGTTTTAAAAGTAGTGTGAAATTGAAAATTTTCAAACGAATGATCTAAAACATCTCTTCATATTAAAATAATAGAAACACTAAGTCCCAACATATGTCATTCTTAAACTCCAGAATATTTGGGACCCGTACCGTACAATACGAATATAGAAATACTTAGTCTATTAAAATAATTTAAAATAAAATATATATATGCCCTCGAGTCAAGTAAATACATACTTCAACTTTGCTTGAATGATAACTAGAATCCAAACTTTCCTTCATGGTCCTTCTCACCTTCCACCTATACCTTAACATATAACAAAATGTATGGAATTAGTAGAAGCACTTGTACTAAGTATGACATAATGCATAAAATTATGAAAACGGACATTTACTATAAATATGCTCTTTTTGATTAAAATATCATAGTATAAGAATAAGAACAACATTTAAAACCTTAGAAACACATAAGATAACATTCAGTTTAACACATAAGATAACATTTAAGCAATTTATCACATTTTTCGGAAATGTTACAGTGATCTAAATCACTGTTACATTTAATTCCTACCCTATTACGGTGAAGTTCCTCAACTTCACATTGGACACTTTCTGGCATGTAATTGCCCCACTAAAGGCTATCCTAAGACTCACTTAAGTAAGATAAAGAGAGACGACCCATACACCCTCTCTTGGCATACCTAAATGATCATTAAGACCACCTATAATGAGATATGCACACTAACAATACACCAAACATATAAACATGAGATCCTCCTACGAAAGGTGATTCTAAATTACACTGAGTGAGTTGTGAAGCTATCACCCATAAAATACCTTCACAAACACTTAAGAGATCATTTACACTACATAAGATAGAATCACTCTCACCTTATACAATAACACATAAGTAATATGGCATTCTCTTCCAAAAGGTTATCAAAAAACTTACTTAAGTAAATCAAGAAGATAATATGCATGCTTAACCTCTCCAAGATTACCTAAATAATCCTTAAGACTACCTAAGGTTAGATCATGTCTACTGAATCAATGAACTTTCTTAACTAGAATCATTCTTTAGACCTATTTAGGTAAGACAACCCTTAAATTCTCTAGATAACTACTTATTCCTTTTACATGCTTTCTAAATTAAGTAATTAGTTCATTAGTTTATATAAGAGATATTCATCACATAAGGAAATTCAAGTAATGGTCTTGGAGAAGACCTAGGGACTATCACTAACATCTTCAAAGCCTATTGTGCAATGTGTACATAGTGTCCCATACTACCACCTAAACTTTATTGAATTTCTCCAATACTTGTAGGTATCCCATATGATGAAATCAGGAAATAACCGACATATAAATGGAAGCTAATAATGGAATTTGGAGTTGTAAACTACTCAAATAGAGTGTGTTCTACTTGCAAATGATAGAACTTAAATACATCCCATGTAGGCACATGGTTAAGGAATATGAAATGTTTCTTTGCACTCTAGCCTCATTCTTTAACTAGACCTACTTCCCTTATCATAATCACTCGGTGATAGACCTTTTTTTTAATAGAGTAGTTCACATTAAGGATCACATCAAGAGGTTCCTTATCTAGTTCATAACCCAATCACATTAACCCTATCAAAGAGGTCCCCAAGGGATGACTTTCAAATGCTAAGAGGATATCTTAATGACTTTCCTATAGATGATTTCACGTCATACCATTCTACGAACCTTAAGTCCATCATTCATACAAGAAGGATAATATTACGACTTTAGACTTCAAGGATCACAATCGTACCACTAGGTTGAAGGTTCAAAATAAAAGACCTTCTTTGAAACATTTAGGGTCTCATGTCATTCATACATATAATACTAAGAGGCTATAAAATCCTAAGTCAATACATCTCATATTCACTTTCATACATGTATCATGTAAGGGACACAAGTCTACCACACAAGACACACCAATACTTCACTTTAGCACATATTGCATATCATTCTAGAAGCACACAAGAATAACAATTATCATCTATAAGTCATCCTATACACTACTGTAACGTCATCAATATAACCATCATATACTCATATAGTCATGTTGAAAAAATCATGCATCAACTCTAAGACTACATATATAATGACGTAGTCATAGTCTAACATGATCATCTAACAATATCAATAGAAGAACACATACTTTAACTTAATCAAAAGTAAATATATATGATCATATTCACATAATCAAATAGAAAATTCATCATAATATCTCAAGTAATTTGCAAACAAGTCCATGATCATCATAATACCTAAAGTAACTCCAATGTGGCCACATCATTTACAAGCAAAGCACATAGCCTCCATCGTAAGTGGACTGTAACACTTCGAAAAATACAAGATGTGTTCTAGGTCCTGAGCCATTTAGGATGTCTAGAAACCAAAACGTTCAAGAACGTCCATGACTTTTAGAAAATACTTTAATGAGGGACTATCATTCCTTAGCCTATTTGCACAAATCCCAAAGGA
The DNA here is from genome assembly GCA_027704765.1 of Solanum habrochaites. Classification (NCBI taxonomy): domain Eukaryota; kingdom Viridiplantae; phylum Streptophyta; class Magnoliopsida; order Solanales; family Solanaceae; genus Solanum; species Solanum habrochaites. The sequence continues at coordinate 26,274,884 of JAKWJA010002495.1, forward strand.
TAAACCAAGGTACCTTGAGGAGGACCCTTGCATTTTGGGGTCAAAGGAATGTCCAAGGACGTGTGCACAAACGAGTGCAAAAAATGGACCATTTGTGAATCGATGGGGCGTCGATGCCTCTGTCGATGGTCAGTTAGCCAAAATCATGGAATGGTCATTTTCCATAGTCTCTGAACTCATCGATGGATGTGAATCACTGAAGTTCATAGTGCCAGTTTAGTGACCCATGATCCGTCGATGATGGAGTCGTCTGTGATGACTGGTTTTGCTGCACGTTTTCATTTAAGTCATTTAATTAGTTGGCTTAGTTAGGAGTTTAATTAGGGGTTGAGGAAGGTCTAATTGATTTAGTTAACAACCTATATAAAACCCTAACCGAATTAGACTAACCTAAACTCTAATAATTCACAAACCTAATACTCTCTTCCTTTTCTCTCTTTAGATACCCCATTGAAAAACCAAGCTAGAGGTGGGTTTAAGGGATGCAAAGGATAAATTTTATCCATCAATATTATTCAATTTGTAAGGTATGGGATTCCTTTGACATTTTTTACCTCTTTCCTCAAATGGTTCCATCAAATTGATATCAAAAGTTGGGTCTTTAAGTGGGTTTTCATCCAATATTAAATTGATGTTATGAATCACTTTATTTTGATTTATTTTGGATATTATAAATAGATAAACATGTATTTTAACTCAATTAAGTTATACCTTGATTAATTTGTCTAGTTTGTAGAAGATGACCTATTCCCCTTAACCCTAGGTTATGATCTTGATGTGAACAATGTACTGTTTGTTCAATTGAATTAGTTATTGGTTGAATTACTACTATATGATGATATTGTATTATTTATGAATATATTAAGATAAATTTGAGTCCTATAATTCTAGTTCTTTAGTAATTGATCTAGGTTATAAAGTGTATTATGGAATTGACTTAAGCCTTTTATCTTAAGTTATGTACTAGTAATGGATTGTAATATAGTGACTCAATTGAATTTGTTATCATGTTGGTTATTGTTATATGATGATACTACACCATAATTAGGTTTAATTAACGGATTATGGTAAGACCTTGATGATGAATTATGAAAGAGACTTGGTAAGTCTTAGGATCCCTATTATTTACATTAATTATAGTTAATTGTGATTAAGTCATGATGTTGTATTGGAGTATGCCTTCTATTAGGATTTATGGGGTTAGAATGATGTTGAATTGAAAGGTATTTACTACGGTTGTGAGGTGTTGACTAAGATGTAAATGTTATAAGGACGGTGATGATTTACCAATATGCCTCATTATAAAGTGATTTGTAAATATGTTAACATTATTTATATGAATTGTAGTGAAAGGACTATACTCGTACAATTCGTATTGATCTATGATGATGATGATTATTATTATACAAGGGGTAGATCCTATGACCTACATTAAGCTATGATGATTAATAAATGCATTATATTAAAGACATTTCAAAAGGGACTCAATCTTATCACCGAGTAAGCTAGAGTGAGTAGTGTGCCTTCCCACATAGGAGAGGTAGGATCACAAATGTACTCTTGAGATTGGAGACTATAATGCATGTAGCATAAAGAGGGTCCCAACTATACCTCCTAGTTCCAGAACTTTGTCGGCCCCATAGGAATACTAGCTACTGGATTCACGTAGTTCCTATGTTAAAGGAATGAAATCTAACTAAGATAACCTAAGGGGTTTAGCGTAGTATAAGTAGGGTTATGGGACTCTACATAAATATTGTACCAGTTAGCCTTGAAGAATGTCTTAGGAGGATGGTCTTATGTATGAATATGATTATAATGCTACATGATATGTATATGATGTACTTGCACATTGTTGATACTATATGTTGCTTAGTTTCACTTATGAATATGTGTTGGTCTACATTGTTAAAGTATGGTGATATGTACTCTTAAACGTCATGCTATATGAAGTGGGATGTTGGTCATGATTCTTGTGAGGTTACTTGATTGAGTAAGCTTATGGTTATTTGCTAGGTCATTGGACTTGTTGACTTAATTGGGGTTCATGGGTCATTATCTTTCTTTATTAATGTTGTAATGAACTCTTAGTCATGCTTTTGGTTATTATAATTTAATGATAGAGTTACTTGACTATGTATTCAATTATATGATATGCATGTTGACTTGACTAGACTTGGTGTATTTTGACTTGTGATGTGCCTGCCTATAACTTAACTAGTATGTCTCATTAATTGGACTGGTGTTAATGAATGTGCATAAATATTTTTGAAGTAAATTGCATATTTTAATGAAATTCCCCTTTTAGCATGTTTTCATGATATGTATGCGTATGGTCTCATACTTAGTACAAGTGGTGTACTAAACCTATTTATTCCTTTTCCCTAATATTTTAGGTTCCGGCCGTTGATGGGCTTTTGGGGACGACTTTGAAGAAGACTTGGAATTCTTAATCATCCAAGTTGGGTAGGTCCTCACTTTTGGAGGGAAATGCCACTATTAATCCTATGATGTTGCTTTACTTTTTAAGACTCTTATCTTCTTTCCTTTTCATTTGGATATTAAATATTGTATTACCTATATGTGGTCTTATTGTATTGATGTATGGGCTAGGCCTAATCTGTTATACTCTTTAGATGGTTATGAGATGATATATGTTTTGATACTACGTTATATTTTATATATATCTATGTGCAATAAAAGTAGAAAACTATGTAATCTTCCTATAAGTAGGGTCTATTTTACCCGTTATATATCTATAATATGTCTACATATAGGTTTCTGTAGACCTCAAAGTTAAAGTAAACTTTCCAAATTTATGCTAATTTTGACCTATGAATGTAATGATGTAAGCTAACAGGCTAGTTTTAGTCCTCAAAAAGGATGACGACGCCAACTACGTCTAGGGGGGTATTTCCCGGATATGATAAACTTGGTATCACAACATGGAGATTGAAATCTTTAAGTCTATGCCTCTCTAAACCATATCTATGTATATTAGTACTCATAATTGTAAAGCGCGCCACACTTATGAATAGGAATCTATGTGATGCTTATGAAACTCTCACCTTCTTGGAAGTCCAATATCGCGCCTCTAGAATTTAGCTCTATTTGCTTTAAGTATCTAGTCTTTTCATTCTAATTATTGGCAATGAATACTCGCGAGAACATGGCACGAAGACTAGAGGAAGTAATGGCCAATGTTGGATTTCCCCTCGTGGTGATCAAGCCCCTCTTCTTGAAGAAGAAGTTAATGGTGACCAAGCTCCGGTCGATCCTCCTCCTTTGATTGGTAGTGCCATAAGGGCTGATCTTTTCCAAATGGCCCACGCCATAACTACCCAATCACAAGCCACCAATACTCAATCCTAAGACATGATGGCCAAACATAATCAGGATGTTATACCCAGAGTGAACCAACAAGTTGCTACCATGGCCTCCCATCTAAGGGGTTCCACTAGATTGAATCCCCATACATTCTATGGGTCAAAGGTTGAAGAACACCCTCATGTGTTCATTTATGAAATCTACAAGATCTTCTATGTTGTGGGGTTGACTACAAGTGAGAAGTATGAGTTAGCCACTAACTAACTCAAAGGTGTGACCCAAACTTGGTATGTCTAATGAAGAGACAAAAGGTCGTTTAGGGGTGGACCGATGACTTGGGAAGTGTTCAAGAAGGCTTTTCTTGATAAATTCTTTCCTAGGGAGAAGTGGGAAGCTAAAGTGGTATAGTTCATCAACATTCGTCAAAGAGGTATAAGTGTACTTGAAAACTCTTTGAAATTCACTCAATTGTCAAAATATTTTCCTTCTTTGGTGTTCGACCTTAGAGATGAAATGAATCGCTTTATGACGGGATTGTTGGATGACTTTCAAGAGGAATGTCATTCGGCTATGCTACTTGACAATATGAACATTTCTCGTCTCATGGTTCATGCTCAACAAGTGGAACAGACAAGTAGGAAGAATAGAGATACCAAAAGGCAAAGATCTTTTGATGGTGGTTCTTCAGATGGTAGGCTTAACATTCAAGACAAGCCTATGTTTAAGAAGAGGGTTTCTAATCAAGTTCCTTCCAAGTTCCCTAAGGCTAGGGATGATAGGGTGTCTAACCCTAAGCCTAAAAAGGAAAGGTATACTAGTTCACCAACCAAGTAGCCAACTTGTGGAAAGTGTGGCAAGAAGTACTATGGTGATTGTCTTAAGGAAAAGGATTATTTTTTTTTGTTTGTGGTAAAAGTTAGCACAATGTTTTATATTTGCCAAATGTGAAGGGTCAAGACCAAGAGAGTGTACAAGCAAGTGAATATAATGATACCCAGAAGACGAATCACTTTTATGCTCTCTACTCTAGGGGTGAGCAAGAGACTTCGCCCGACATAGTGAACGCTACGTTGAAAGTCATTTCTATTGATGCATATGATTTTATTGATCCAGGCGCTACGTTATCTTTTGTTACTCCCTTGATAGCTAAGAAATTTTATATCTTACCCGACATTTTAAATGAACATTTTATGGTGTCTACCCTAGTGGGTCAGTCGGTTGTTGGAAAGAAGGTTTATAGAAATTGTCATATAATACTGCCAATAGACTTTCTTATGTTGAACCAGTAGAACATGATATGTTTGATTTCGATGTCATATTGCGTATGGATTCGTTGATTTCTTGATTTGCATCTATAGATTATTGAACAAGGGTGGTGAAATGTAACTTTCCAAATGTGAGTGTTTTAGAGTTGAAGAGGGGAAATTGATTTCTGTATCGACCTGTTACCGGATACAAATACCATTTCATTCCTCCTCATCGGATGGCTCTGGCCGAATTGAAAGAGTTGAAGCTTCAACTAAAAGACTTAGTATACAAGGGTTCATTCGACCTAGTATTTATATATGGGGTGCCCCGGTATTGTTTGTCAAGAATAAAGATGGGTCCCTTAGAATATGCATTGATTATTGCCAACTCAATAAAGTCACTATTAAGAACAAGTATCCTCTCCCTCCAATTAATGAAAGCTACTTTTCTAAGATTGACTCCAGATCGGGATATTATCAACTTTGAATGAGAGATGAGGATATACTAAACAGCATTCCATACTATATATGGTCACTATGAGTTATTATTAATGTCCTTTGGTCTCAATAACGCCCCACCGCCATTTATGATCTCATGAATAGGGTGTTTCGCAGTTACCTATATTAAGTTGTCATTGTTTTCTTTGATGACTTCTTGGTATATTCTAGAAATGACGATGATCACATGGACCATTTGAGGGTGGTGCTACAAATAGTTAAGGAACACAAATTATTTGCCAAGTATAGAAAATGTGAATTTTTGTTGAGGTCGGTGGCGTTTATTGGTTATATCATCTCTAGTGAGGGAATTGAGTTTGAGCCAAGGAAAACGGAGGCGGTCAAGAATTGGCCTAGACCATTGACTCCAACAATTTTTTGGAGTTTCTTGGGTCTAGAGGGTTATTATCGGAGGTTTGTGGAAGGTTTTTCATCTATTCCATGTCCCTTGACTACTTTGACCAAAAAGAGTATGAAATTTGAGCGGTCGAAGTAATGTGAGAGAAGCTTCTAAATATGGAAAAATAGGCTTACTTCGGCTCCAGTGTTGACTATAAAAGAGGGTACAAAGGAATTTGTTGTATATTGTGATGCATGTCGAGTGGGTTTAGGGCATGTGCTTATGCAACATAGGAGAGTGGTAGCCTATGCTTCTAGACAACTTAAGGTGCATGAGAGAAACTATCCAACTTATGATCTTAAATTAGCGGACGTGGTATTTCCCTTAAAAATATGGAGGCATTACTTTTATTGTGTTCATGTTGATGTGTATACCAACCACAAGAGTCTCCAATATGTGTTTACTCAAAAAGAGTTCAAGCTACGACAAAGAAGGTGGTTAGATTTGTTGAATGATTACGACATGAGTGTTCTCTATCACCCCGTCAAGGCCAACATGGTTGTGGATGCTCTAAGTCGTATCACCATGGGAAGTGTGTCTCATGTATAGGAATCTAAGAAACACCTAGTGAAATATGTTCATAGGTTGGCTAGATTGGGTGTGAGATTTGAAGATTCTCCAAATGGTAGTTTAGTGTCCATTATAACTCTGAGTCATCATTTGCAGTTGAGGTGAATTCCAAACAACACTTTGATCAACCATTAATGGAGTTGAAGGAATCGGTTCTTGGCATGCTTAGTGAGTCATTCTCCTTAAGGGGGGATGATGTCATAAGGTATCTAGAAAGGTTGTGTGTGCCCAATATAGATAGTTTGAGAAACCGGATCCTTGAGGAAGCTCATTTGTCCCGTTACTTCATTCATCCGGGTTTGACAAAGATATGCGATGACCTTAGGGAAGTATTTTGGTGGGATGGTTTGAAAAAGGAAATAGCAAAATTTATTTGTAAGTGTCCCAATTTCAAACAAGTGAAAGCCGAAAACAAAAAGCTTGGTGGTTTACTACAATAAATCCAAGTTCCTATTCAGAAGTGGGAAGACATCAATATAAATTTTTTTGTAGGATTTCCTCTGACACAAAAACAATTTTACTCTATATGAGTATTTGTGGATAGGTTGACCAAATCTTCTCATTTCATTCCTGTCAAGTCTATTTATTTAAGCGGAAGATTATGCAAGGATCTTCACAGATGAAATTCTGTATAGCCATTGTATTTCGTTATCCATCATATCGAATTGGGGTGCACAATTCATATCTAGGTTTTTGAGGTTATTTCAAGAAGGGATAGGTACCAAGTTAAGTTAAGCACCACTTTTTATCCCCAAACGGATGATCAAGTGGAACGCACTATTCAAACCCTTGAGCATATTCTTAAGGCTTTTATGATTGATTTCAAAGGATATTGGGATAGGCATTTTCCTTTGGTGGAGCTTACTTACAATAATAGTTTCCATTCATCTATAACCATGGCTCCTTATGAATCCTTGTATGGTAGGAGGTGTATGTCTCCAATTGGATGGTTTGAAGCAACTGAGTCTTCACTTTTAGGTTCTGAATTGATTTATATGACTTTGGAGAAAGTTCATAGCATAAGAAATTTCTTGCAAATGACTTATAATCGTCAAAAGTCATATTGCGATCAAAGGAGAAGGGATTTGGAGTTTTATAAAGTGTACATGAAAATTTCTGCTACGAAAGTAGTGATTAGATTTGTAAATAAAGGGAAATTGAGTCCTCATTATGTGGGTCCCTATGAAATCTTGCAAAATATTGGTAAAGTGGCATATGATTTGATGTTGCCTAGTGAATTGGCATTGGTTCATTCGATTTTCCATGTTTCAATTCTTATGAAGTGTATCGTTGATCCCAAATATATTCTTCCTATTGAGGGTCTTGGTGTGAAGGATAACCTCTCTTATGAGGAGCTTCCAAATAAAATCATTGATAGGCAAGTAAAGAAGTTAAGGAACAAAGAGTTGGCTTTCGTAAAGGTGTTATGAAAGAATCACCTTGTTAAGGGTGCGACATGGGAAGCCGAGGCCAACATGAAGTCCTGTTACCCTCATCTATTTGATTAACTAAGGTTAGTTATTCCTATTTATAATGATAATAATGACCATATATTTATGTTTCTTGATTTTTAGTAAAGTGTTGCAAAATGTGCATTTTTTATGTTGTTACAGTGCGTTATAGTGAAGTAAGCCTATAAATTTGCAATTCGTCTTGTTTTAAATTATGTTGTGCATTTCAATATGGTGAGTCTTTATGAAATGATATGTAGAATGTTTATAAGTTTAAATTAGGCATAGTTGACTCATGTAAGGTATGTTGAGCTCTTTTTGTTGTGAGTAGGATTTTCCTCCTAATGTAATGTTGAGACTTATGCGTGGTGATTGAAGCTCTTGAATTTCCTTGTGTAAATGATATTATAATGTATTGTTGTTGGATGTTCTGCTAGTCTTGTGTCTATTCCTTCCCTCAAAAGATTTTAATGTCATTTGGGAACAATGTTCCTAATGGGGGAATAATGTTACACTCAAAAATCCAAGATGTGTTGTATAGCCTAAAATGAGTGCCAAAAGGTGTAGACACTGTATTGAGGTCTATTTTTAATGAATATAAGTAATTAGGATGTCTAGAAACCAAAACGTCCAAGAAAGTTCATTATGTCTGGAAACTAGTTCAATGAGGTGCTAGCGTGCCTTAGCATATTTGACTAGCTTTTAGGAGCCGCACAATGATAAAAATTGGTGGAAGGGTTTCTAAAATTTATTTGACTTAATCAATATTCAAAAAGTCCAGGAAAAACTCCCCAAGGAATAACGAAGGACCCTTGCATTTCGGGGTCAAAGAACAACCCAAGGCAATGTGCACAGATGAGTGCCATCAACGGGCCGTTGGTGAATCGACAAGGCGTCGATGCCTCCGTCAATGGTAACTTAGCCAGAATCTTGGAAGTTTAATTTTTCATAGTCTCTGAACTCATTGACGGATGTGCAGCATTGAGGTGCACAATGTTTGACGATTGACCCACAATCTATCGATCGTGGTGTTTCTATGATGACTAGTTTTGCTGAACGTTTTCATTTAAGTCATTTAATTAGTAAGATTAGTTAGGAGGTTAATTAGGGTTTAATGAAGGTATAATTAAGTTAGTTAACAACCTATATAAAGCCCTAACCGAATTAGACTAACCTAAACTCTCATAATTCACAAACCCAAAACTCTCTTCCTTCTCTCTTCTCTCTCTCCCAAAGAAGCCCCATTGAAGACCAAGCTAGAGGTGGGTTAAAGGGATGCAAAGGATCAAATTTATCCATCAATATTCATCAATTATTAAGGTATTGGATTCCTTTCACCTTTGTGACCTCTTTCCTCAAAGGGTACCATCAAATTGATTTCAAAAGTTAGGTTTTAAAGTGGTTTTTCTCCAATACGAAATTGATGTTATGAATTACTTTTTTTATGATTTATATTGGATATTATAAATAGTTTAACATGTATTTTAACTCAATTATGTTATATCTTGAGTAATTTGTCTAGTTTATAGAAGATGACCTATTCCCCTTAACCCTAGGTTATGATCTGGTTGTAAAATAATGTAACGTTTGTTCAATTGAATTGGTAATTGGGTGAATTACTACTAGATAATGATACAATATGAATTATTAATAGATTAAGATTAATTTGAGTCCTATCATGGTAGTTCTTGAGTAATTGATCTAGGTTATGAAGTGTATTATAGAATTGACCTATGCCTCTTATCTTATGTTATGAACTAGTAATTGATTGTGATTGAGTGTTTCAATTGACTTTGGTATCATGTTGGTTATTGTTATATGATTATACTATACTTTTCATGCCTCCAGCTACCTCTCAGACGCGGACACGGAACCTAGGACCACAAGTGATCCAAGCTAACCATGCTGGCATGATCATGAGACTACTAATGATAATTAATTGATGCGGAAGCTAAAATCATAATTAAATCTGAAAAGATGGGGAATGCCCATATTCAATAACTGAGATATTTGAAATCAATGAGTTTAATTAGAAAGAAAATACTAACTCAATACTACGATGAATCTAACTATGTCTGAAATAAGCCTCTAAATAGGACTAGAAATACTGTAAAAATCCCAAGCTAAATCTAGCAAAAACTGAAACTAAATGACTAACAGAAAACAGAAATGAACTCATGACTATTGTCCTCGAAGATTGAGGACTCACCACTGAATCTACTGAAATGGAGATTAAAAAATTGATCTATGCGTGATCTTGATGTTGAGAACCTGAACCTACTTCATGTGAAGATGTAGCGCTCATATGCGTCAGTACTTTAAAGATACTGAGCATGTAGGATAGAGTAAAGTTGAAGGAGAACATGACTGAACAAGCATAAAAACAATTATAATAATCTGACAGGATATACTTAATTCTGAGCTAACTTGATGCAATGACCAATTATAGCATACTGAAATTTAATAGTGAATATACTGATAAATGGTCATTGTAGAGAGTCTGACTGAACTGTGGGAGCTACTAATAACCGATAATAAAACCACATGAGCTAAATGTGGATTCCGGTGTATACGACCCATTGAGAGGACCCAATATACCCTGCCAAAGGTATAAAGGCATGATGGCGTGATCACTAAACTAATTGCCCATAGAGGGGACTTACAACCTACTTCGCTAGTAGTTCAGGGAGTATTTGGGTACGTTGAACCCTAATCCAACTCGGTATTATGCTACTCCCAATAAATTCCTTAAATTTACTTATTATATCTGAGTTTTTGTAAATATTTGATAGCTTGAAACTGAACATGCAAACAGAGAATGCAAAAGTTAATATGGTAATTATGCATATATAACTGAGGCATATATATCTGAAGTGTCTGAAATATCTGACTTAGCATGTGTAATTCATTAACTAAAGAAATACAAAGCTAGGGCTTAGAAATTCATGCAATAAACTGCAAAATAACATGATAATCTAATTTGGAACTTATAACTAATAAGTTCATGAAGTTTTGATTAAGTTCGAGAAACCCTAGATTTAATCATGATAACAGAATCAATAATCTGACTTAAATCTAGGGACCTAATGGGTTAGAGGAACCCACTATTGAAATACCACATACTTGGTGATGAAATCCACATAAAATTATTTAGGTTTTGGGGCTGGAACTACTGGAACTTTTTGCGTTCTTAAACTAGGCTTCTTGAGATTTTCCTCCTCTCTTGCTTCTAATTTTCTAAGTTTTGATTTAATGATTTGACTTAGATATGTTTTAATTATTTTCTAGACTTAAACTTACTAAAATATGATGATTTAGGGTCAAAAAGACGTATCTTAAATTTTAAACGAAGTGAGAAAAGATGAAATACCCCTGTGTAAGTTGATGTTGGGCCAATCGATAGCCAAGACTGATGGTACGTCTATTGACCGACGCCCCGTCGGTTGGTCCGTCGGTTGGTCCTGTTTGACAGGCCTTTACTAAAACGGGCATAACTTTTTACTCGTAGGTCTAATTTTTGCTAGGTCGGTGGCTATAGAAAGATAATTACCATTATCTATCTGTGATTAGATAATGGGACACCTATTTCATTTTATGATAAGAGTTATTACCATTTGAATTTGACCCAACTATATTTCCCCCTTTATTTTCTGCTAATTTCCACCTACGATCAGACCTATGGATCGTGCTGGTCATCCATAGCTTTTGCTAGAGAATGGGTGAATGGGGATCTGGATCGACAGTAACGAATATCGAAGGTCTCTCTGTCGAACAAAACTTAGCTAATTTTTCCCAATTAAGTTTTTAGGAGTGTCTGATCCCATCGACGATTGTGCAGATGTACTGTGGGTCTGGCTAGAGTCCATCGATGGTCACATCTGTTGAACCTGCAGTTTTTCTGAAAAACTAATTTTTGTTCTGTTTTTGATACGGGGTGTTACATTATCTTTCTCTTGGGAACATTCCTCCTTGAATTATGACTAAACTAATAGAGGGATGGAGCAACAAACCCTACTACTAAACACGAAGAACTCAGTTTCTGACTGAATTGAGTTCTGATAATATGCAAATACACTGATAAAAAAAGAACAAACTATGGGAA